>VSDK01015717.1:258051-337354 GCA_009767595.1 Symbiodinium kawagutii
TGAGTGAATAGCGGTTGATGGTCGATTGCAGGTTGATTCACGTTGGTTCATGGTTGATTGATGGTTTATTCATGGTTGGTTCATGGTTGATTCATGGTTGATTCATGGTTGGTTCATGGTTGATTCATGGTTGATTGATGGTTTGATGGTGCGTTGGACAATTCGCAAATTATCATTGCGAGAACCCAATTTTGCCCCACCCGCAAAGCAAACGATTCTTTGAACCCGAGGTCGGAAGCATCCAGGTATAGAAACTCGCCAATGATGTGTAATTAGTTAAGTAAAGTCAGGATTACTTTGTAAGGGCCTGGGGCTACCAATGGTTATCAAACGCTAGCCACCATACCTGTTAACAGGCAGGGTGAATCTGAGATACTGCATCTCTTTTGTTGGTCCTGCTGATTTGGCCACTCTCAGCAAAGCATTAAGGAATTGGATTGCGATTGAAAGATTTGCCAAGAATAATGGTGGGCAACTGTCAATAGTACTTGGTCATAGGGACTAAGATGTTTATGATTGATGATGGGATCACTAGTAGCAAGCAAAGAAGATTATTCCATGCTTTTTGCTTATCATTGGGGCCAATGATGGCTTAATAATAGACTCTGCTTGATATTTGTTTCTGATAATGATATGTCAATCAAGGGCTCTTACATGGTGAATGTCGGCCTTTGAGAACTATCAACACTGTCTCTGTTGAACCCAAACATTGAGGTTACTTATCAACAAGGGTCAGTGACCATGATCATCTTTAATTGTCCTTAAGCTGATAATCCTTGATCACAACATCTAACCACTTGCCAGTCCCGTTTTTGGCCATCATCCAACCTATAAACTGTGATGATCACATCATCAACGGACCAACCTGGCAAGACCAATTCGCAAACCATGAAATCATATGGTACATCCTGCCATCATACCGCTTCTTTGTTGATAGCCACATTTAGCCATGATCAACCAGCATTACCTCAGTATAAACCAATATGGATAGCTAGTAATCATGGTTAATCCTAGTTGTGAGCGACCACTAAGCATTGCTTAATGACTACAAACCATGATTATCTTACTATTTATATCAACTAATTTTGATCCTAGTAGACAATTACTAACTAGTCACGTAATTGGTATTCGCTAACCTTGTTATCAATCAATCATAATTGGTTCTTAAACCATTGTGTTGAACCACAATAGTAGGCTATCTGATTAACTATGGTTGTATTATTAAATTTGTTATCAATTAGACATCCCAACTCATATCAACTAATCATAATTAGTTAACACACAAGGTTTGATCAATCAATTGTATTGATTGGTACAACCCAAGTAATATCAATCCACAGTAGACAACCATAGTTTGATCCTGTATATAGCTGGTATATCCCCTAAAACTGTTAGTTATCATCCCCTATTATGAACCAGCTAAACCAGCTATAACCTTGGTCGGTTCATATCCACTATTACTAACCACTATTGTTGGTTATTGTCCACTATTACTAACCACTATTGTTGGTTATTATCCACTATTAACCACTATTAACCAGCTATCGTTGTTGGATGGTTCATCCAGCTATATCCCCTATTACTAACCATTAGCCAGCTATTGATTATTAACCGTTATCATCCCCTATTATCCTATTCAAATAAGCTACTTCCAGGCGTGGTTCACCATTGGTTGCCTGTTCACCAACTTCGCTTCGCTTCGCCCCGTCGGTCCCAGCAGACACAAGGCCCGGATGGTGCCCAGGAGACGGCTGGCGTCGATGAAACCTCGTCGCTGGGGTGTGGATGAACTAACCTATCGAACTGGCTGTAGAACCGTGGCTTGTCGAACCATTCGAATGGCTGGTGATGATATGGTTGGTGATTCATAATAGACCACAAATATAAGAGTGAAAACAACAATATAATAGTAACACCAATAGTGGAACATAATTGTTGGTGATTAAATAACAATATAATGGTGAACCATGTTGTGGTTAAACAACAATACTAATAGTGAAACATATAGTGGTTGAAATGGCTTGTATTGTTAACCACTATACATGGCTTGGTGATTCCTTTGTAGTACTAATAGTGGTTAAAAGACAATATAGTAGTGAACCATGGCGAGTTATTCACCCAAAGTGTGATGGATGTGATGGGTCATTGCAGCTGGGTGTCCCTACGTAGGGGCTGCTTCTGACCGTGTTGGATGGAAGTATGGCTTCCTAGTTCACAACCAGCAGTGATTAATAGCGAGCACCAACTACTGGTATAGCTAGAGCTATGATGATTGTCATTAGTATCAATTCGTCGCTGTCGTCACTACCGCTATCTATCCGCAACCAACAATGACCATAATGAAAATCGAGCTTAATTGTTTTCATGATGGCCAATAACACTTCAGAATTTTTGAATTTGTCGAAAATAGTTGCGTGTAGTGGTTGACGATGGTTATCTTATAGCCATTTCTTTTGCTACCAACAGGTTATGACTGGCATAGCATGGCATGATTACGAATTTCCTTGGTATTGACTAGTAAACGTGTCGAAGTAATTTGTGCAACACACAGTAACGGTGAGGTATGCCACCATCTTGAGCAAAAAGCCTAGCAGAATGCAAAGTTGATGGATCGATAGTTTGGCAAACATCAGCGTCAACTTGGGTATCGTAGAAGACATATCGCAATCGAGAAACTAGCAATGATAGACAGCTACCAATGTCATCGAATATGGCCATATTCCAATGCATGGGCATGCCACCGTTTTTTCACAGTTCCATTCCCACTGCTGTGTAACAATCAGCAATCATGCACCCAAACGGTCAACGCTGGGGACATTGCATGACATACGAATTAGCTTCCAACTACCGACAAACATCAGTCATCAGCTCATCATAGTAAGTAGACTACAACCTCAATTTTAACTGAAATTCACAACAGGTTTCAGTGACCCTTTGGCATTTTTTTGACGACTTTCTTCTTAGATGAAACGCGTGGAATCCGGATAAAAAGCCTGGGTCCAGATTAGATCTCTGACAACATGGGGGTCCAAATGTTGTTAGTTCTAATTATCTATCTTTCACTTACAATACTCTTCGGTAACATGACAATATGAAATTAAAGCACCATCAAAAGATTGACCCGGAATACTGGTTGGTAGCCATGAACAGAAGGAAAGCATCACAAAAAATGACTAGTTAGGTCAACAATAGGGTGGACAAGACTGCGGGATAGAGGATTGATTGACCTACAGCTGTATGAATCAGTTTGTCATGTCAATCTTCAGGTGGAAACCAATTTGATCGGTGCCAATTCACCACTGCAGCGTCGCCAGTAACTGATTGTGGCAATCAGCTCAACTGGTTCGTGGTTGAACCACCCCTATGAACAAAAATAGTCAACCAAGCATTTGTCAATGATTACTAGCGAAAATAAAAAATGTCAATCAAACCACCAGCCAGTCTATGTCATGTTTCGGGTACCCTTTGTTTCCATGGCAACTGCATCACCTGAAAGACCATCAGTTCCCGTGACGGTTCGAATTCCCGGCGCCTCGTTTGCAGGCGTACTCATCTAGTTGGTACTCCTGGTGCAGCTGTTGAACCCACCGACTGGGTCCCATGCAGGCGACGTGGGGTGCACCACCGTGGGGATGGAACCAGATTTTGGGTCAAAACCTGGCCCCAGACTTACGGATAGAAGGAGGAACCTCCGTGCGGATGATCATCCCATATTTTGGCGAGCTCTTGGTACACAGCTCTGTTCGTGAACATCCACATCCTGCGCATCAATGTTACTTGATACAAGGCACAAACTACCAGCGGTAAGGCACCAGAACAAGCTGATTTATGGCTGGAACGGAATCATATTCACAGATTGTGAACTAGACCATCACCCCAATAACGAGCTGCTGCATCCCCAGCATCTCTCATTATTATCATGGTGGGATCATTCCTCATTTATTTATGGTTGCTTTATGGGATGATTAATATGCAGCAGCCATGAAATCAACCACAAATCATGAGAGATGCCTAATTAACCATGATAATTACAACCATACATCCAGCTGCTAAGGGATAATTCTTGTCTTATCAGCCAATAAATCAACACGTCCAAAGAGTTGTTCTCCCTGTTGCTTTTTATCCCTTAACATAAAGCCCTATTAATGGTGATGAATACCATTGACGACCACTGACCATGGTTGACGAGTACAAATGCGCAACAAACACTAGATCACGTTGTTCAATGTGCATGGTCAAACCCCTGTGCTTTCAAAGGACATCCAGCAAACAGCCGCTAATTAAACAGCCACAGTTTGGGAGGCTCAAGACTACAGGCCGTATTTGGTACATTAGCACTTATCGAATGAACCATTCTCAACCATCATTAGCCATCAGTGACCACTCTTCATCATCAAACATCATTGACCGTCACCAGCCATCTTGAGTCATCAATGAACTTGCACTTAGGTTGCCATTGACCATTGCCTTGACCACCACTTCACCAACATTGAGGTTGCCTTCGACCATCATCAAATATCATTAGTCATCACTGACGACTCTTAACCATCATTAACTGCCATCAACCATCATTAACTATCATTGACTACCATTTGCCACCATTTACCATCATTAACTACCACCAACCATCATCAGTTATCATGGAGTGGACTAAAGATGGCTAAGACCATCTGATGGACCTCCCTTAGCCACTGATCATCACCTCCCCTAGCCACTGATCATCACCTGCCATCCTCTTCCCTGCGCCATGCGGTTGCCATTCCCCCACCAAAAAAAAGACGGCGACAACGCCGGGACCTTCGGGCCAAGCAAGACGGCCAGGGAGTCCTGAAACCAAGCAGCAGGCTGCACCGGTGCTCTTCCAGGGGTGAAACTTGGTGAAAGAACCAGCTGATACCAGCTGTAATGAGCACCTTCCAGGGGTGTTAACCAGCCGGTTACTTGTTATAAGGTGTTCTTACCCGAATTGCTACAAGTACCAATCAATGCTTGGTGTGGTATACAGCGGTAAGAGAAGGCCAATCATGATTGTCAACTGTTGCAGCTACCAATGATGATGACTGATGATCATCGATGACTTGTGTTTTTACTGAGATTACCTGTGATCATTGTTACGCACTTTCACTGTGAATTGATTCTATTGTTGATGGTACATGATGATTGTACGTACCATCCTCTTGCTGTGATCAGCATGATTGATTTTGGGCCGCCACTTGCTGGGTGGTTTCACCTGTAATCAGACTACTCGATGACTAACAATCAATGGTTGATTGGTCGGTGGTTACAACCCATCCCTCGTCAATCAACAAACCATCTCATTAGGGAAAATAACATGTCAATCAAACCAAAAACCAATTGACCTGGTTGCGTGGAAAATCCACCATAGAAATAGCTTGAAATAGCTTGAACTTTCCTATAAAAAACTGGGAATTTGTTGGAAACAAACATGCTTTGCCAATGAAAACTGGTGATGTTGAGCTTTTAGGCGCTGATTTTCCTACGAAAACGGCGATGAACTTGGCGCAACCAGGGGATTTGCCCAAGCCTCTGATCTATCGCCAACAGCCTTCTACGTCACTCAGTAAGGTAACTATGAGTAGCCTTGAGATGTCAATGACTCAGTACCCTAAGGTACCCTGTGAGACATTTGAGGTTTAGCTGGCTGATTAGCTGATTACTTAATTGGTTGATTATAGCGTAGTAGTTGATTGATTTAGTTGAAATCCGAATCTACTTATGCTTGTTGATTATAGGTTTGGGCCTATGAGAAGTTTTGAATCATTCTTGGGAAGTGGTAGTGACCTAAACACGTGGTGCCCTGGGCTGATTCCCGAAGCTATGGAAAGAATAGGCACCGTTGGGCTTTTTGAACATGCGAAAACGCGTCACGCGCATGGACCCACAAAGGGTGAGCTCAGGTCGTTCAACGTCAGTCTTCATCAAGTTGTGTGGGGCACGTGCTGGTCCTATCGGGGGGTTTCTGAAAATAGGGCTATGCCAAACATTGTTTATACATTACTAGAAATTGTTAGTTTTGGATGATTTGGAGGGTCCCCTATGACTTCAGAAACCACCATCTATTGTCACAGACTCTCTTGCATAGCTGGAAAAATCAACTATCATCAGGCATTCTTCACCAGTATTCATCTACCAACAGTCATCAGCCAGTATTAGACTACTATTTATCTACTTTAAAGTATTGACCTATTATCAATCATCAGTTAACCATCAATCAGGAGTTCGCCATCAGTCAACCATCATTTCACCATTATCTAACCACTATTAGCTATTCTTACCCAACAAATCACCATTAACCACTACCTAATCATTCGTTAATCATTCGTTATTCATTGATTAGCCATCATTGAACCCTTATTCAATCATTCATTAAGCATGTCTGGCCATCTAACCACCATAAAAACAGCATAACACCAACACATAACCAGCATATAGGTAGAGGCCTCATCTGCACACACACACACAGATTTATCTCATCTAAGCGCACAAGCATGAACAAATGGGCTGATGACCTTAGCGTTGACTGAAGCATCACACGGACACATGGGATGGGTGGGGTGGGGTGGGGTGGGGTGGGGTGGTTCGGTGGGTGGGTGGGGCTGATGGCGTTCATGCTGACTGCAATATGACACAAACACATGGGATGGGTGGCGGTAGCGTCTTCTCTAATGATACGAATAGTGACAGTGAGCCTTTCATTGTTGGTGGCAGCATAAGCAAAATAGCAAACACTATTTCCGCATGCACAAATAGAAAGTTCTCGCGTGCACAGATGAGGCCTCTTCCCATCATATAATCATGATGTAACCCCTAGATACGTACTGGTGGTTATTGTTTGATATCTTTGATTGTTACTGACCATTACCCTATTTATCAGATCCTGGTTATCAAACATCACTAACCATCATAAACTATCATTTTCCCTTATTGTTACTGCTCAATAAAACCATGACAATTCCACCAGTTATGTTTACACCCCCTACAAATCACCCTCACTGGTTGGTCGTTTGAACCCCTATGAACAATATTAGTCAACCAACCATTCGCTAATAATCACTAGGGAAAATAAAACAACGTCAATCAAACCACCAACCAGTAGTTGTTCAACCAGTATTGTTGGTTATCATCCCCTATTGTCAACTACTATAATTCCTAGTTATGAACCATCATAAACAATCCTTTTCCTTTTGCTTACAATCCCTACAAATCCCTGGTGGGTTATTACCCCCTATCATCAACCATGGTAGTTAGCATAATGATATTATTACTATTAATAATGGTAAGAATAGCTTAATCCTATCATGAACCAATATTCATCCATATTATTGTAGGTAATCCCTAGTTGCATGGTAGTCACCCCAATTGAGCCATGCCAGAAACCATGGTTATTAATTAGCCATCATACACCATCATGTTTCCTGGTTGGTTCTTCCCCCCTATCATTCACCACTACAACCAACAAATTCATAGTTGGGGGTAATAACCAGCCAGGGGTAATAACCCTGTAGGGTAACTATAATCCCTGGTTGCATGGCAGTTACCCTACAAATCACCCTCATCTCACCATCATATCGCGCGTGGCGCGCACCTCTTCGGCTCTGCCCCAACGAAGCAGCAGCACGCTGGCCACCACACCCACGGTGTAGGCGTTGGTCGTGAGGTTCACGTACCTCCCAGGGCGCAAATGGGTGATGAAACTGGTTGATTTATGTTGATTTACTGGTATTAACTAGTGGTTAATTGAGATTTACTGGTATTAACTAGTGGTTAATTGATAGGTATCAGTTAGGTTCACATTAACCAGTCTGGTTTTGATACCCAATTGGTGGCTAAAAGGGGTTCCTAAAGCCAGTTAGGTGGTGGTATTAACCAGTCAGGTGGTGTTAGCCCAGGTATTGGTGGTGATAGGAATGGTTAATTGAAAGGTATCAGTTAGGTTCACATAGCTTCGCTTCGGCAAGATGGGTCAGGATCCATGGTAGTCACGGAGACTTTTGAGCTGGGTTTCGTCAATTAATGGTTGATCAATGATTGATTAAGAGCTGGGTTTAGTCAATGAACGGTTGACGAATGATGTTGATGGATACTAAACCCAGCTCAACCATTAATGCTGATTGACCATTCAATATCCAGTAATGCCGTTCGACTGACCGGTAGCATGGTTAATGATCACCCGGCAGTGGGTCAAAACCCTGTACCCCTGGTTCCCCTATTTGTTTTCCCTATTATTGTTGGTTACTATCCCCCATTGGTTGGTTAATATTGACCCACAGCCACCCATGATCAATAGATACTAATTGTTCCGCAAGCTGGGTCTAGTTGGCGATTGACCATGAATCGCGTTGGGCACATCCATCGAAGCTGCGTTTCGTTGGTGATGAAACTGGTCAATGATTCAATGATCCATGGTTTGACTTGCTTACAGCTGGTTGTTCTACTGCTTTTGGATGGATTTGATTATGGTTTTTGCTGATGGTTCGCAAGGGTTCTTGACGATGTTTCAGGGTTTTGGCTAATGGATTCTGGCGGTTTTTGAAGTTGATGGTTTTTGGTTGAGTTTTTGTCTGATGCATTTTAGGTTGATTGGCAGTCATGAGAAAAGCAATCCTAGTTGGGTATGCAAAAGCAGGTGATACCATGCGATGTTGGTTGATGTCTGGGGTCCAGTACGTGTCATCCCTGCCTCCAGGGCCGTTACAACCGGCCACAGTCCCTACTTCTGAAGCTACTGCTGTTAACTCTAGAAACACGTCAATCATCTCACTTAGGATACAGAGTGATGGGGAACTAACCAACCATGTCATTTGTACGTTACTTCTAGCTTGATCATGGTTGTAGCTTATACATCGTGTAGCCATCTCATGAAGTTGCTTGACAAAAGCATTGAGCTCTGGTTAAATCGACCAAACCCACAGATCTTGCTACGAATCAACTTGCCTACGTGGGGTATCACCCTCAAGCAACACTGAGAAGGAAGAACACAATCCATAGACGTTGGGACGCCCAAAACACTGTGAGGATGACATGCCACCGAGAAGACACTCTTGCTGGCTGCCCAAGTCATCACTCCTATGAATGTATATAGCTTGCCATGGATATCGCAGTTGATGCATTTGAGTAGGCAAAGCACAGCCATGCCATCGCCCTGTCCTTCAGAAAACGGGTGACTGAATGCGAAATCTATCAAGTTGGTTACAAAAACTGGTATCTAAAACTGGTTACAATTGGTTGCTACATTAGCGACGTGGTTCCTAGATTTGGTAACCAATTTTATCCTGAAATTGGCGACAAAACTGGTTACAGTCTAGTATCTAGTCACCGATTTTAGCACACTATAAGTTATCTGTTTTGATACCTAATTGGTTCCTGAAGCTGGTTCCCAAAACCAACTAGCAACCAATCTAAATTCACCAATAAGCACTTGGCAACTAAAACTGTATCTAAAACCAACTAGCAACCAATCTAAATTCACCAATCCAGAAACCAATTCGTAACAAAAAGTGGTCCCTAAAATTGGTTCCAACACTGGTTACACCCTGCGCTCACCTGGATTCGCTGGCATCGCCCAACATGACCAGTAGGAGAACGCCCAAGAACAGCAGTTTCACCTGACAGCGCCATTGGTGAATGATAGGTGGCCTGTGATGGGGTGGATGGGTATGGCGAATGGTTAAGGAATCAGCTGATGAATGGTATGGCAATGAACTTTTATGCAGGTGAATGGTTAAGCAATGGCGAATGGTTAATGGCCAATGGCCAATGATGTTTCATCAAGGATTCAGCTTAACCACAATCAACCTCCTATTGGTAGGCGATGTTAAGCCATCATGAATGCTATGGCAAATGATGCTTCACAGCATGATGCTTAATGATTAAGCTTAACATGTTAATGGTTAACTATTAGTGGTTATTGCCAATGATGTTTCATCATGGTTCATGATTGACCATCCACCTATTGGTAGGCTACTGATGAGAATGACTAAGAATGACTGGCATATTGAGAGCCATTTGGCGGACAGGGTTGGAAACCACCACACGGGATAGGATTTCGAAAATTACTAGGGTTAAATTGATGGCGAACAACAAGGCTTGTTGGTCACCATTAGTCTTGGAAGTAGGGTCAGTAGTGCATAGTTTCTTTCATAGGGTTCTCAGCCACCATTGAATCACAGGGCGAACAACCACCATAGGCGACTATGGTGCTCTGTTTTGAAGATCTTCATATTTTGACAACCATGGCGGGTGAACAGCATCTGGTGGTTTCCCAAAACGCGACAGTTGTCAAATGTCTCAAAGCGTTTCCGAGAATGGCTCGTATTTTGGAAGTGTCCGATTTCGCTGTTGGAGTGTCTGTTGGAATGGGTGTTTCTCAAAATAGGGGACCCCCAAATCATCCAATATTAGTTATTTGTAGTAATAAATCAACCATTTTTAGGGGTTCCCTATTCTGAGAAACTACCGAATGATGGTGGTCAATAATTTTTAAGATGTTGGTCAACGTAGCGACCGTAACTTGGCGGTTCTGCTTGGGATCCGCCATGAACACGTTTCGACGTGTCGACTCGCTGGATGAGGAAATTTTCTGGCCACAGGTGATTCCAATGGCTGGTTGCTCCTGTTTGATCATGGCTGGCAATGACGGAACCATGAGTCGGTCAGAAACCTGGATCAACCAACATCAACCAAGCATTGGTCGCATTGGCGACCCGTCCTGAAGAGTGGTATTCCTATTCAGGTGCAAATCTCTAGGATCTGGATGGTAGAAACACAGAGAAGCACTAGGAATTACTCATATTGATTGATCAAGTGTTAGCTGATTCGCCATAGCCGTCATCACGACGATCCACACATTGCCAAGGAGCAATCACTTAAAACCACAATCAAGCAGCATGGCATTATTCAAGAGCTAAGTGAACCATCATCAGCGTGGCATTTTAGGTGTTGAGCAACCATCGTCATGGTTATATGGTTGCTTCAACCCCTATTAAACATATTAGTCAACCAGCCATTTGTTAGTAATGACGAGGGAAAACAAAAAACGTCAATCCAACCACCAACCAATATAGTTGTTGAACCACATTTTGTTGGTTATCATCCCCTATCATTAACCAATATTGTTTAGCCATCATGATAGTTCTTCAACATGGAACCATCATCAGCTATGCTTCAACACCTACCTCTGGCACCGTCCAAAGCTGAGCTCCCAAGCCAGATTCATATGTGCCAGGCACCGCCAAAAGCGACCTGGCACACGTCCGAAGATCGCGAGGGCCATGGACATAGCTGGGAATGCTGGTGGGTTCATGGTGGTTCATGGACCTGAGTTCGGTTAGATTGACCCGGATGGAATCGTTCCATTGCCTGAATTCGTTTATGACCGTCTGGATTGCCTGCCCACTGGGAACCAAACACAGCCCTTGGAGCTAGGGCCGCTTGGGGCCAAGCGGCGGTTCCCTCCAGGTTGAGCCATCGCTATGGCCATCTGCTATGGTTACCTGGATGATAAACGCTGTGATCGATTATTAGGAGCAAGATCATCAAGATCCACTTTTTATCAACCAATCAATGATTACGCAATGATCTATGATTACGTGGATGACATGGGTTCCAAATGATTCCAATAAAGGCGATCAATCATTACATGGCTTCTATCGAGTGGTACCGTTCTAGCATGGCTAGGAAATGCCTGAGGATTGAAAGAAAATGATCGCAAGCAAATGGCTCAAATGCTCCTTGAATCCCAACTCACAACAAATTGCAAATAAAAATGATCATGATGCTAACAAATGCGATCAATCATTGATCCAAGGCTAATTATATTCACCACAGGTTAACCATAGGAACCATGGGTTATAAAACCATAGCAAGCATCAAAAATCACACTAACAAACCATCGGCCATAGGTATACAAACCGTCATTGAGCCATCTAAACATATCTAAAATATTAATTTCTGATTCCAACTTGTTTGATGGAGCGACATTTCCACCAGGGAAATGCCGAGGGCTGCAACGGCTGTCTGAAATAGAATGAAACACGAATCTCGATTCCTGTTCTGCTCTACTTATCGATTACGAACTTCCGAATTTCCGAGTGCGGTCTCTTCCCGATAAACCGTCTCGCGATCGCGACCGATCTCTTGCTACCGCTTCCTCTGCAGAAAGCTGTGGCAATCGACCATGCTCAGTTTCCACCGCCTTGATGACTTCAACCACAGTCCGTGCCCATGCAGCTTTCGCTTCATGTATGTCCGAAGGCATACCATCTTTTATCAGTTCATGCACGAGATCTTTCAACCTCAACAGCAAACTGGAGTTCTTGAAAACATTGGAGTACTGCTCGGGCCGCTGTCATGCGACTCCAATTGGCCTCCAGGCTTTGGGAAATCTGCCGGAAATCCGTGTGCAACTAGAAGAATGTAAGTAGCTGTATTTGCAAAACATATAACGGTACATTGGAGTACAGATCGTAATGAATGACTTGATCTCGGCATGTCGGTATGAGGTCGTCATACTCTACCGACGACAGGGTTTGCGACACTATCCACTGCAAGGCATGGCGAATCGCATACTTCTCCTCGAGACGAGATATGTCTGTCCGATCAGCTTCTGTCATGATCATTTGGATATCCTTGAAATGTGTAATCTTGAGCCAAAATTAGTCAACCAACCATAATTACTAGTGAAAATAAAACAAGGTCAATCAAAACAGCAAGCAGTAGTTGTTTAACCACATTTTTGTGGCTTTGTATCCCCTATTATCAACCACTATAATCCCTAGTTGCATGGTACTGTAGTTACCTGAATTCAGCCATGCCAGAAATCACACCCCAGTCCAAATCATGGGGTGAATGGTAAGCCCCTCCACACGGTCGGTGGGGTGATGACAGGAACGGGGCAACAACCGGGGGAGACTTTTAGTGGCACCAGCACAAACAACAAAAACGGAATGTAACCGACAAATACCCATTAAGCTATGATCTTGGTTCACGTAATGAATAGCTTCATGTTGGTTCATCACCAACCAACAAAAAGGGAATGATAAGTCTGGAGCAACAGTCAATCCGCCTGTGAACCAACACATCACCGGAGGGATCATTGTAAAGGACTGCTCTCAAGAAGAGGCGGCTTAGGACAGCTCCAAAGAACGGGGGCATGAGCACGAAATCTTCGGTGAAACAATAAGGAGCAAATCCATGAGATTGGTCACTGCTCATGATAGAAAATCCACCTTTTAGTGAATCGTTAGTAAGTTAATCAGTAGTAGATAAGTAGATATAATCAAACAATGTACTGTATATGAAATGGTATACAAACTGAAAACATAGGAGTTTCCCGAGTCATGGGTGACCCAAAAGCCACTGTGGGTTTATTAGTATAAATCATTGATATTAAAAATGATAACTGGGTGTACCCCCATTTTGAGAAACCGCTGAAATAGAAACATCTTCCAACACAGAACATCATGTTTCACATTGTTTTCTCGTGGTGAATCATCCATTTGTTCATGCTTTACAATCATTAATAGCAACCAATCATGACAGCTGGATGATGCTTGATTGACATATCCTTAAACCCTCTGGCCTGAAAATCTGCTTATGCGCGGTCTGCCTGCCTGGTCGAGCATCCAGAACACCAGTGATGCTCAGGAAAAATCTCACAAGACCTCAGACTTCAGCCATCTGAATGACTGGTTGGTGGTTTTCTGCTGGTTTATGATTGTTTAATGATGGTTACTGTAATGGTGGGTTGATAATAGGTTTATGATGGTTTTTCTGGTGGTTTATGATACTTAGTGATGGTTAATATCACAAGCTCATAGGGATAATCGCCAACATCCATAGTGGGTTCATAGGGGATGATAACCAACCATGACAAGAATGCTTCAACAACTACCGCTGATATCCGGTGTGGCCAAGTCTGTTGGCCTTGACAGAACACAACGTGCCTCGCTATCCTGCGCCCGCGTCGTCAATCCCTACGGGCCTAGATGGCTCCTGGTGGTTCTCCCCAATGGTTGAACTTTCAGCTGGTTTGAGCTGTTTTTTTTGGGAATTCAATGCGGCTTTCTACCTTTAATCCTGAAGCTCTTCACACGCGATGTGGGGGTTTTTGACGAAGTGAAACGATCTTCTTGGAATATTGGGGGTTTCTCAAAAGAGGATACCCCCAGTTCTCATCCAATTTCAATCATTGAGAGTAATAGACCAACCATTTTGGGGGTACCACCGTTTTAAGAAAAAAAACATATGTGTGGCGGCCAAGGTGCATATCATGGAGCGACCCTCCAAGGACTCCATGACCTCCACGAGACCAAACGATCCGATGCCGGTGGAGTATTCCAGGAGCTAACATGGCTATGGGTCAATATTAACCAACCAACTAGTGGGGGATAATGACCAACAATAACAAGGAAAACAATGGTTAATGATGGGGGAACCAGGGGTACAGGGTTTTGACCCACAGCCACGTGGCAGAATCACCGGCTACAACAGGGCTATGATCTAGAAATGACAAATTGAAATGACAGATTGAGCATTGTTTTTTTTGGAAATGATGTTGTAATAGAAATGACTGATGTTCTATTACCAGGTCACTTACAACAAGGACAAATTGGAGCGTACCTAAGAATCCTGGTTTCGCAACCCAATCAGGTCATGCTTGGCTAATTTTTGGAAACTATAGCATTTTTGAAGTCTCCCCCCCATTCACCGCAACATCTCCATGCGGTCATAACTGATCCAATTGCTGGGCAGTGAGGATGGCTGGTGGCTTTGCGAGCGGTTCCCATGCAGCACTGGTTCTATTGGTCAGTGGTGGGCAATGATTTCAAACGGAAGTGCATATGCTGGCAACCAGAATTGCCTTCGTTGGGATGTTCATTCAGCCATTTCTTGGATAGTTAGTATTGACCCATACCCAATATGGTGGTTTCTTAACATTGGGAACCCTAAAAATGGATGGTTTATTGCTAAAAATATCTTAATATAGATGGTTGTTGGCTATCAAAATCTGGCTGGTGGTTTCAACCCATATGGGAACATTTTAGTCAACCAACCAATCATTTATTAATGATGGAGAAAGTAAACCATGTTTTAAACCACCAGCCAATAGTTGTTTAACCATATTATGGTTGGTTATTATCCCCTATTACTAACAATTATTAAACCATTATGGCCATTATGGTTGGTTATTATCCCCTATTAACCATATTATGGTTGGTTATCATCCTGTATTCTGTTATTTAACCATATTATGGTTATTAACCATTATTAACCATGGCCATTATGTAACCAACCAGCTATAACCAACCAGTTCCAATCCCAACTTCCCATGTTCGATCCAGCTCTTAATGAACCTCCAGCGATGGCCGGGAGTGGTTGATCTACCATGAGTCTTGGCTCCCAACTGGTTAGTGGTTGCTATACATCAGTCGTGGCACCGGTCCATCTGGTTAGGATCAAAATAGAAAGCTCCTCTGCCCAAAAAATTGCGCATGCCAGCATCAATGAAGCGGAAAACAATTGATTCATTAGTAACATTGAAAATGGGAACAGTTCATCGTAGTGAACGGGAAGTCAAGAAGATCGTAAATTCTCGGTTGTAATGGAAAAAACTGCTTCATAAGCAATCAACCATGGACCATTCATGAATTGAATTGTGAAGAATGAAACATGAAGGGTTCATGGTTGCTGGGCACGGTCTGCCGGCGGTCTGCAGCTGGCAGGTGGTCATCTCCCAGTCCCTATAGAGTGTCCTTTAGTTGGGCACGAGTATACCGTTGTAGGCTTGTAGCTATTTGACAACTAATAGATCCTGGTTTGACCAGGGGTGTATCAGCAAAACCAGCACTTAATTGACCACAGTGAAATCTCCGTTCGACCCAGAAATCAGCAAGACCATTGGTTCATGGATACCTTACATGGAAGTCAGGCCAAGGTCATGGATGATCATGCATGGATGCGTCAACAAGCGGAGCACAGCTGCCGTCACAGGAAACCCACCATATAGAAGTTTTTCAACCATTATTGTGAATGGATGTGAATGGTTCTTCCCTATATTCACCATCGTTCACCATGATCAACAATTCCATCACTTGGGTTTGATAACCATTTGCATCTAGTGACCATCAACAAATTCCATCAATATCACAGCTTGGTCCCCTGAAAAATGATAATCCAATGAACATAACCATCAATAACCATCAATGCACTCAATCACAATTAACCACAATCCCCCCAAAAATAATGTTTGATGTGACTTACAAGTGGTACACTATGGTTTAGTTATTGGAACTGAAAGTAAATGTAACTGATACAGTTGAATATATTGTAACTACGACATGTTCATTAGTATCATTATCCGATCACAATAATGTTGACCCAGGATTAATAAACCCTAGGTTGATTAACTGGGGGTATCCCCCAAAAGCCTTGGTTTTCCATTAAAATGGGAACCCCCCCAGTTAATCAACCAGGGGTTTATCAATCCTGGGTAGCCATTAATTATAGTCAGAGCCACGGTGAAACGATCATAGCTTTGTCGGGCGACAAGGTGCTCCAGCGCCGCTGAGTGACGTAAACAGTGGGCTCTGGGAGGGTGACCGTGGGTTGGGGACCTGACAACGGCGGATCTGCCAACATTGGAACTGCCAATGGCCATAGTGGCCACACTGCCAGCACGCTCCAAATAGTCTCTGAGGAAGCTGCAACTTGCGCCACTTGGACAATGAGAGCCTTGAGCTGCGCTGCCGAATTGTAGAATAGACGACTGCACAACTTTGGCGGAAGGCAAGATGCTGAACAGCGCGCTGGATGGACTTGCTGAGAAGAAAAGTTTGCAAAAACGGATCCGGCCCGCGGCGAAGCGAGAGAAGTCAGGCATGCGGCTGTTGGGACAGGGTACTCCATTTTTCCGAAGGCAGCCTTCATAGCAGAACCCCTTCCGCCTTTTTGCTCCTCATCATGGAGATCGAAAAAAGGGAAGGAAACAATGTCAATCAAACCACCAGCTAGTAGTTGTTCAACCATTATGGTTGCTTACTATCCCATGTTGTCAACCATTATAAATGGCTACAACCCCCCTTGTTTACCCCATCAATTCCCACCGGAGTAGCTCTTGGCATCTGCCCATGCCTCGTCGCGAGCATCCTCCATGTCATCCAGGCCTTCGCTGATGACTTCCTTCAAACGTTCCTGGGGCAGGCAGGTACGATGACTCAGTGCTTGGTGATGACTAATGTAGGGGTGTCTCAAGTCATGGGGAGCACCCGAGTTACGCTTGGTTTATTACTATAGATGGTTAATGACTAGATGATTTGGGGGTACCCCTATTTTGAGGGGCTGCCGTTTAGGGAGTGGGGAGAAGGGATGTTCCTCACCATCTGAAAAAGAGGTAGGTGAATATCCCAACAGAGGTACCTACGATACCTATGCGATCCCAGTCTCATTGATGTTCACCAAGGGTACGGGGTATTGACAGCTGTCAGCACTGGTGAATGGCTAAATTGACCGTCACAAATGGACCTAGACGGCACAATGCGTTGTGGGATAAGCGGCAACCATTGGGTTGGCACGCCACAGTGGCCCCTGCCACCCCGGGAAAAGCTGGTTCCAGAAATGAACACTGGCCATGACTTGCATGCGCAAGCGGATTAGCCCACAATGTTGGCCGCAGGCCTTTGTCGGTTCAAGTTTTGTCCATTGTTTTTCAAGCGATCTAGGCTTTGCCTGCAACCTGTCCTTGTCCAAACCAAGTTTAGAACCGTTTTACTACTGTTCGAAGGCCGTGATACTGTAGGCACTACCGTTCGAAGGCCATGATACCGCAGGCAAATCCGTGTGGGCTAGGCCATTTGACACGATTCTCGTCTGGAGAACAACTCGCGATAATGGCTAGCAATGTATGCGTGATAATCGGATACAATGTGTACATCAAATTCAAACATGTCACTATGTCATTCCCTTGTTCATCATGGTACTCCTCAGTATTAGGGGAACACCATCGCCAGCAATGATAATGATGCACTGAGCTATGTTCTATGGTACTCCTCAGCGATATGTTGTTCCATGTTGTTCCCTTGTTCGTCAATTCCATTGGTCCTTGGAGCTATCGCTATCACCAGCAACCAACGCATCAACTGCATGGTCAAAGCTACTGACCGTCGCCGAGTCGCAGATTGCTGCGCCAACACCTTCACGTTGTGCTGCGCGCGAAGGGAATCCTGAGCGCTGCGGCGTCGTTGTGATAGAGAATCTTCCAGTCATTCGTTGGTAAGCCACTTAAGTATGCTTAATGATGCTTAATAATGATTATAGGCTGGTTAAAGTTCACTATTTAACCAGCAGTTGTGATACTTACCGTGACTGGCACCCTTCCAACTGAAGAGCTGGTGATTCCATCAGCGATCGCACTGGCTGCAGCCCAGCTGGGCAGAAGCTCGGCACTGAAGCAATGCTGGTGGAACCGTTCGTGCGAACTGAACCTACTGAGGTTTTATACAAAGGCAAGTATTCAACAGTTGGTTCAGTATACAAAACTCAGTAGGTTCAACTGAGGTCTACTCAAAATTTGAACCTACTGAATATTGAACAATTGCTTCATAGTTTTGAACTTAGTTACACTCGTGAGCATACAAGAATAACATTAGTATCAAACTTCAAATAGAGTTGAGTTCCGGATTCATCACTGACTCACTGATTTAGCATTGACTCAGTTTAAACAAACAACGCAAAGGCTTGATTCTAGTCGTTGGAGTTCTCAGTCATTATCACCACCTGCATTAATTGTCTTTACTTCATCCCTATTTCTCCTCAATGGTTGCTACGAGATCATCAACTCTTGATTAAGTCAATCCAATACTGCCATCATTTATCGCATCACCGTCGATCATCAATACACCATTGTGGTCATCTGATTTCAGCCCTTGCCACTGTTCACCCAGCTCAGAATTTCCCATGTTTTGCCGATCAATTTCTTTTGCAACACATCACAGCAGCAGTTCCCCCTTGAAGTAAACAACGAGGTCGGTCCCTAGGGTCTTGACGAGAAACCGCCATGATCATGCATCATTAAGCATCATCTAGCCAACTAGTCAACCATCACATATCATCATCATCATCACCAGCATCATCATCATCATCATCATCATCATCATCATCATCATCATCATCATCATCGACATCATCATCAACCTTCATTCACCACCATCAGCCCACCAAGGGTTGCCCAGAAGTACTCAGTGTGCAGTAGAGGCGTGAGAGACTCGGCTTGCAAACGATTTTTGCTCCTCTGTGAGAATTCTTGGATAACCCCCGACTCTGAATTGCTGCTTGCGAAACAAGAGCCAGTGAATCAACCATCATGAATTCCCCATCATCAAGCAACCATAGATCAAAGCTTGAACCACTACATTCCAGATTCTTGTTGGTCATTATCCAACCATCATTCACCAGTATCAACCGTAGTGGACATATGGTGGTTTCTCAAGTCATAGGGGTACCCCCTGGCTATCACCCAATATTAGCCATCGATAGTAACAAACCAACCCTAGCTTCAGGGTCTCCCATGACTTGAGAACCCACCATATAGTTGATAAACCCTTATTGTTGGTGATTATCCCCCCTGATTAACCCTAGAATCCTCTCTAGAACCACTACTAACCATAGTTAATCCTGGAAAACCCCACGGTTTTCCCTATATTCCCTATCCTTAACCACTAGAATCCCCTATAAAGCCCACTACCAACCGTAGTGCCCCAACGAAACCGCCAACTCGCAGCAAGATTCCAAGGAGGTCAGCGTCTTCCGGGAGCCATCGTGGCCCGAGATCCGCCTCAAAGGAGCACAGTGGGTGGTTTGGCAGTTGTCAGGGCGAACGGAACCCCCAAGTTATGGATGGTTTGTAGTGGTTGATGTTGGTTTGTAGTGGTCAACGATGGTCATGAATAAGGGGGATCATAGGCAATCTATAGGGGATATACCACCTACAATGGTTGGTTTATTCCTATAATGGTTGGATTAAAGTGGTTGATGTTGGTTTGTAGTGGTTAATCCTAGTATAGGGGATATCAACCAACAATGGTCACACAACTACTAGTTGGTTTGTAGTGGTTCACAATGGTGATTAAGAAGGGGATTACAAGCAATCATAGGGGATATCCCGGTGATATCACAACGGTTGGTAAGCTGGATGATGACCGGGGGTCCCCGATGCGCCTCAGCGGGAGGAAAAAACCTGAAAAATTCTGGGCCAAGCAGTTGCCGCAGTTCCTCCACTGATCGGCCTGCCATCAATGGCGCTAAGTCTTGGACCCTGGCCGCGATCATCCGGGCACGGTGGATATTCACCACCGCAGGATTTGTTGTTATGACTGAGGATGTGTTTGCAGTGGAGCGAACTTCTTCGTTCAGGTCGAGAGATGCGGTGGCCTTCCTGTATGCTTCCATGCCTACCCCAGATTCATCGACCATAAATGCAGTGCCTGTGCTGACGTAGAGTCTCGAAAATGAGTCTTCCAGTGTTTCTTGCATGATGATTCTCATAGCCATGTCTGCCTCTTTGGCAGCATTGCTTGGTTCAGCCGTGTATCCCCTCATGGCCCACATCCCCCATGAGTCAGGGTTTTCCACGTGTGAATGCTGCGCAAGTGCAGCGGCCATGCTAGATTCCCATCTTGTGTGGGTTTTTGAATCCTTTGCAAAACATCTCACAATTGCAAGTGACACCCCCCAGAGGTGTACCCCGCCTAAGCGGTCAGCGCTCGTTAAGGGTTAACAACCACCATGAACCGTCAGCATTGATGGCCCATATTTGAAACCAAGACTATCACTATCAACCATACCCAACCAGTAAATATACCAAGCATGTCCATCCTAAGCACTCAGCAACACCTTGACGGATCTGGATCAGTCGGGTCGCTGGTTGATCAGTCGAGAGATCCCCCTAAAACTGTAGGGCTGCTAGACTCTGCGCAACCATCCTTGCAGGAAACCCAAGTCTTCATCAGAAGACAAAAAAATAAAAGGACTCTGTACGTCAGGGCTTATCCGCTAGGGCTTTTGAGAACAACACAACTGCTTATGCTTGTGGATCAAATTTCTTTACCTTTTCGATTCACCGTTGCCCCCGAGCAAACATACTGGCTTACAACACTCCCGATAAACCGGGAGAGTTATGCTCAACAAAAAACCAGAGTTGTTACATACGTAGCGGGCCTAACCGCAATACCCAACGTAAAATTGCTATTGGGTGGGCATTGTAGATAAAGTCCTTGGTTGCTGCTGGGATTTGCTGTTCATCTGGTGGTTTCTCAAAATGGGAAACTCTCAAAATGGATGGTTCATTACTATAAATTGATAATCAAGGATGATAACTGGGGGGTTCCCTATGACTTGAGAAACACCCGTGTTGGTCTCATTGTTGGTGATTATCCCCTATTATTAACCATCATCAATGGTTGTTACCCTCATGAAACCGTCATTTTGAGAAACACCCATCCATATACCCAACTCTCTTTCTAAGTGCTTCGTGAAACGATTGCTCTGTCTATATCGGACCAGCCACAGGTTCAGCGCCACTGCCGGCGACAAAAGCTCTAGCAGTTCCAAAACATTGAAGAGTTCCAACTTGTTCAACTAGCACCACCAACAAAATCATCAATGTAACAACTTCAATTAGACTATCCCACTAGCTCCTATATATGGTGGTTTCTCAAAATAGGGTACCCCCTAAATTATCCTATATAGTAATCATTTGTAGTAAGAAGCCAATAGTTCAGGGGGGTCCCTATTTTGAGAAACAACCATCTATTAGGTGTTGAACCATTATCGTTGTTGATTATCCCCTATTCTCAACCACCATCGTCCCGTATCAAACCACTAAAAAGTTCCTTATAAATCATCTAACCATCCCCACAAATGGTTGGTAGTTGAACCACTATTGAATTGTTATAACCTCAAAAAACCACCCTCATTACGGTGAGTCACCGCAACAACAGCACCCACAACGGCACCGTTGCAACAGCAACGTCTGCGGCGCCGGGTCACGGGCTCCCCGGGATGCTGGTCCGCGGGCGAGTGCCCGAAACGGACTCCGAGTCCTGTGCGCTGATGAGTAGCATGGGAGAACCAGGAGTTGGTTCGTTGGTGGAAACTAGCCATGGTATAATTAGTTGTGGTTATAGCTAGTTATGGGTATAGTTAGTTATTAGAATAAACTATGGCATGCTTATGGTTATGGTTATAGTTATAGTATACCATAGCTGGTAACATAGCTATGGTTCCATTATAACTATAATGGTATAGTATAACTATGGCTATAGTATAACTATAATGGTATAATGGCTAACTATAGTTTATAAACCATAGTTATGGGTATAGTTTGCAATGGCTATAACTATAACAGTTAGTATAAACTATATGTATGCTTAGTTATGGTTATAAAAACTAGCTATAGTATAGTAGTTTAGCTAATATACTTGGTAGTTTAGACAATAGTTATGCTTGTGGTTATATAGTTACTTTAGAACAGTGGTTGGTTAGTTTAACTAACAGTGAATATAACCAGTAGTATTAGCAGTTTATAACTAGGGTAACTTTTAGACAAATTGTAGTTAGCATGATTAGGTGTTTAGTTTAGAAGAACTAGCTAGTAGTCGTGGTTATAGTTATGGTAGTCCGTATTGGTAACTAATACTTATGCTAGTGAGTCTTGATTGATGGTAGTAAAGCCAGTGGTTTGATGATAGATGGTCATGTAAAGAGTATATAGTTAGTATTGACAGATATAGAACATACCCTCTGGTAAACTAACCTGGCAACGGATTTTAACCACATTTTATAGTGAAACCGAGGGAAAACACCAATAAACGGTGGATTTTCCATTGCCAGGTTTGTTGACCCGAGGTCACCATTAGTAGAATATCTACTATACTGAGTCATGAACAACTTTAGTTAGTGTGGTAAATCATGATCGCTATCCAGTGATACTACTTCTCAGTACCATTAGTATCAACACTTAAGAGCCATTGATAATCATCATTCATCACCAAATGAGTCGCAATCATCAATAATCATGAACCAATAATTTAGTAATCAGTGACTAATCATTGACTATCATTAATTAACCATCATTCATCACCAGATGCTAGTCACCATTGTTGATAATCATCAACCAGTAATCAGAATTCATTACCCATGCTCTCAGCATCTTGGTTCGTCAATCCCTTCTTCTCTCCTTGACTAAACCGCGTAACCGCCGGATCTCCTAGTACTGGTTGTTACTGCCAACCCTGGATGAAGCTAAACCTCAAACGTTGATGAATAGGGGGTATCCCCCAAAAGCCAACTGGTTTCCCATTAAATTGGCACCCTCCAATCAACGAAGCTATGGTCAATTTACCATTGTTGATGGTTCTTGATTATCCCCCTAAAAAACCACTGGTTATAACATTTATGAGCCACTAAAAACCCTGACGAACCACTGTAAACCTAGGGTAGACATGATTTGCTGCTTAACCCAATGATCATGTTCAGTTAAATCTACTAGTAAATCATGTTGACCCAATAAACCGATCATGTTATAAACCACTGCTCATCATTTCATCATTATGAACAACTGTCAATCATTATAAACCACTATTCTTAATCCCCTATTGTTAGTCATCATTAGCCATCATTATTGATAGCCGTTAATCACCATTATCACTACTGGATAATAATAAACCAATAATACACCATAATTGTCCATTGTTGTTGTTTTTGATAGCCATGAACCAATTGTAAACCAATCATAAAACCATAATTGATCACTAACCATTGTTTTGATTTAATAGAGACACTGATGGCAATGAACCAATAAATCACTACTGGACAATAATAAAACCCATTATTTACCACTATTATCACTAATTACTGTTTTTGTTTTTCTCAACTCTTGACTACTAAAACAGTCCTAGCTGAGTTTGATTATTCAGTAAAACATCGTCCTAGCACAAGGCCAATTTTGTTCTTCTGAACTCAATAATTGTCAGTCATCATTAACCATGATAATTCTTAGTCATTGGTTTAATGACTAACAATAAACCCAACTAGTCATCATTAACCACTATTATCACCCAAATAGCTAAGAAAACTATTGTTATAGATATTAACCAATAGCTGGTTAATGTTTATCATTTATAAACCTAACTGTCTAATAAACTAACTGTTTAATTATAAACAGTTTGTCATTAACCACTATTATCACCCAAACTAGTCATTATTAACCACTATTTTGTCACTATTAACCACTACTATCATTATCAATAGCTGTCAGTCATTAACCACTACTATCCACTACTATCACCCAAACCAATTATAAGCCCAACTAGTCATCATTAACCAATTCTAAACCTCGTCCAATCGCTCTTCACCACTGGCCTCTCGTGCCTGCGCTCGCCGCGGCTCGCGGCTCCTGCTCCCGCGAGTTGTTCAGCGAAAGGTTCGCCGGCATCGTGGTGGCGTGCGGCGCCCTGGCGGCGGGTTTCGCCATAGCGGTGAATGTAGGAGCATCGGCTGGTGAATGGATGGCTACTACGGGTTTATGTGTGGTGAATATATGGTTTATATATAGTTTATATATGAGTTGTGTATGGTTTATGTATGATTTAAGAATGGTTTCTATATGGGTTAATTAAGCATGGTTTATATATGGTTGATAGTCATCAATAGTGGTTAATAGTGGCTATATAGGGTTGCTGCTGGTCAAGAATGGCAAAGCATGATGAATGATGGAGAAATAGTGGATGATTAGCGCGTTTACGCAACAAAATCTAGCGTTCATCAAACTGTATTCAGCAAAAGGGATGGATTTAATAGTGGATAAGAATGGACATTTCAACCATTACTAACCAACACTAAGCATTATTACATATCCAAAAACTATTTTAATAGTTGAGAATGGTGGATAGTGGTCAGTGGCTAATACCTGACCCTAGGGTTGATAAGAATGCTGATAATGATAAGAGGTCATAAGACGTCCCAATTGGACATCATCCAACCATCATGGGAATGAAGTCAAACCATCATCCAGGAAGGTAATACTCAACGCCCCTAAAATGGGATGTTTACCAACCCTGATGATTCTAATGGTTCAGAATGGTTCAGAGTGGTGGAGAACGTTTCATAATGGTTAGTAGCGGCTGTCAATTGTAAACCCGGGTTAAATGATGGTACGCCTTTGTTGATGACGATTGTAAATTCTGGTTGATGATGATGGCCAGTACTTGTTAACAAAGCTTAAGCCATGGTAAATATGGATCAATGATGGCAACGCATGGTTGATACAAAGTGTAAACCATGGGTGATAATACTGGCTCATCATGGTCAATTAGTGGGCAATAATCAACTGTATGTTTGCTAACAGCTTGTTCATGTTACAGCCCAAATTCACCGCGCCAGTGATATTCCGCATCTGAAGTCATATGGGTCTCCAAAATTCAGAGATCTTCTGATCTAAATGCTTAAAATCAACCATTGATCATCTAAAACTCATAGGAATCGTTTGTTCAGTTTCACCATTAATCACCATTGATGATTGACCATCTGATCAACCATTGATTTTCTGCTTGGTGGTGAACCATAGTTCATTAATGTTAATTGACCATACTTACTTAACCATGTGTGATAAACCGTAATTAAGTAACCATAGTGAACCATAGTTAGCCATAGTTAATCAACCATAGTTAACCATAGAAAATCATCCACCAACCAGGAAATGCCTGGCCAAGGCCTATGCCTTCCTCGCACGCATCGCTGGGCCGCGCCCCCACCGGGGGCGCACCGCCGCACCTGCCCGGCACGGTCAAACTCAGTCGACGCCCGCGCTCCGGCTCGCCGGGCCTGGAGCGGTGCTGAAGGTGGGAAGTGGTGAATGAAGCAATGGTTAGTATCAATGATTAGTAATGATTAACGGGTTGATGAATAGTGAATAGCAATGGTTGATGGTCAATGGTTGATGGTGGTTAATGGTTATAGCAATGAATGATTGATGGTGAATGATGGATATAGTAATGGCTATGGTTGATGGTCGTGATGATGGGTGATGGTTATTCTATCAATGGACCCATTTCGTGATGATGGTTGATGGTGGTTGATGATGGTTAATGGTGATGGTTAATGGTGATGGCTGTCATGATTAGTAATGGTTTGGTGATGGTGGTTAGGGTTGATGATGGTTAATGGTTATAGCAAATGGTGATGGTGGTTGATGTGGTTGATGGTTGATAATGGTTGATGGTTATAGTAATGGCCGTACAAGTATCAATGATTAGTAATGGTTTCTAGTTATTAGTTGATGGGGCTATAATGATTAGTAATGATTGGTCAAATGGTTAAACAAACAGTGAACTAATGGTGGACTAATGGTTAATGGTTAATGGTTAATGGTTACATCACATAGACTAGTGATGGTTATCAGATGGATCGATGATGGTATATCAAATGGTAAATCAATTTTCATGAAAGGCTTAATCAAATGGTTAAGTACTTATGAATGAGGGTTCATGATGGGTAATGGTGAGTTATTGGTTGAGAGCTGGCTCGTGAACATGATGAAATAACAGGTTAAACACACATGGTTAATTGATGATGGTCGATAGCACTGGTAAATGATACCGCGAAATTAAATGGTCAATGAATGATGGTCAATGCCTTGAATCGTGGTTCAATGGCCAGCATGTCAATGATCGATGATGGCGACTAATGATGATTGTGAGGGGCCACGAACAATGATAGGGAATTGAATATGGTGGACCATGAATGATGGTGATGGTCAATAATGATGACTCATGAGGGTCAATGATGATTATCATTGGTTGATACAGTGGTGAACCACGGCTCATGATGGTTAAAGATGCTTAATGATGTTTGAGAAACAAGGCTTCATACTGGCTAAAATCCATTCATAAGGGATAGCGGGGAGTGATAGTTGTGGGTTTTCCTACAGTACTTGCGAATTGGAAACGCCCGCAACATGGGTAATTCTGAGCCTTCAAAGTGGATCCCTGAGACACACACACATCCCTTCAAAGTGGATCAGGGATGGAAACGTTGGACAGCGGACACCTGGAAACACAACCCACTACTTGGAACAAATTCACGTGGTTTCAGCTCTCCCTTGAAGCTGATTGGGTCAGCGATGCTGGACATTTTCCCCACCGAGGTGAGTTCAGGGATGATCAGCTCTGAGCTGATACAGCTTAGCAAAGCTTCCAGGATTTTTGCATGACTTCCTTAGGACTTTTGGGGGACCTGGGAACTTTTGCATGGTGCCAAAGGCATGTGGTTTTCACCAGAGAGGATCCAATCTTTTTCTTCTTGCTTTGTTTGTCTCCTTGTAGCAGTTGTTGGTATTTGTGTTGGAACGAAATCCTTATTACTGTTTCCTAGTGTTCGTTGGTACTCTGTCCATCTTTTCCTGGCTAGTGGTTCCAACCCCTATGACACATATTAGTCAACCAAGCATTTGTGAATAATCAATAGTGAACATTGAAAATGTTTAAAACCACCAACCAGTTTCAACTCTGTGGAAACAGTACGCTTGTCTTCTCACGATTTCGAGGGACTCATCTGCCAGATTTTTGTAAGTTGGCTCTCAGGAACTCAAGGAGATGCTGACAAAACCTGGTTGGTGGTTGAACCATCAACCAACCATGTTTCCAGCCATGATATCCATTTTAATGGCCATGAGTGAGAACCTTTCTGACACTGATGAAGCTCTGGTTGGTGATTTCAACCCGTATGACAGATATGCCTGCCAACCAACTATTTGTTAATTATTAGTAGGGAAGATAAAACATGTCAATCAAACCACCAACCAAACACCTTTTCTGTTTCAACATCTTTGTTCCGTAGGTTTTGCATCGGTTCGGCGTTACTTTGGCTTCTGTCAGTTAGACAGCGAAAAAATACAACACCTTTGCTTAGAGAGAGTGGCGTGTATGTTTCAAACATTCAGGTGGATAAGAAAAGTCATTTTTTGATTCTCCGCATAATAAATTCCTCGTTGAAATAGACATGAAGTATACCAACGTGTTTATACATGTAATGGATTCCAGATCTGCACTGATTTGACTGATGTATGTGTACCTCGCTATCCATTTGCTCGCTTGTTTTTGTCTTGCCACGCAAAGATCTTCGATGGGAAAAACACATCGCACTGAAACAAGACTTTCTCATGAAAGAAAGCTCTATCAATATTTTCAATCTTCTACCTGTTCTTCCTAGCTTTTGATCTTTGATTCTACATGTAAACATCAGCTAGACACTATCCTTCTAGATTCATTGTGTAGCAATAACTCTCGCTAATGACTTTTGCAAGTTTTGAAACCTTTGCCTTGTTCAATTCTCTGAACCACTCTTCCGGCAGGTTCATCTCCTGCCATTATTGCTGCTGCTACCACTACTGCTACTACTACTACTACTACTACTACTACTACTACTACTACTACTACTACTACTACTACTCTGGCTATCAGCGAAGTATCAATACAATTTGCGTGACTTTATTAATCCGCTCTCTTTCTCCTGAATATCTGAGTCTTCTACCAATCAATCTGCGTAATTTTCAAGTCTACTTTTTGTTGTTGTACAATCTCTGGCACCTCTTGCGTTCATTTTAAGTTCTTGCACCTCTTTCTCATATCTACATTTTCCCTGCATCCTGCTACAGCTTCAATCCTTGCATTGTGCAAATGCGTTCTGGTTGCATCTAGCTGCATCTGCTTTTGTCATCATTTCTCTGGAGACACTTGCTACAATTGACACGGAAAACTTCTGGAATAGCAATTTCTAGCATAGTGGTAGTGGTGAATCCAAGATCACATCTTCATTTTATACACCAATCGTCGCGTGTCTTTCCTTATCCCATTTTTCAAAATCATTTTCTCTTCAACTTGATCAACAACCTACTTCATGATCAAAAGATGAACTATGATCTCCAAGAGAATCATACATCCGCTGGCGTGAGAAATCTGTGCGACAGGACATGACATACGGTCATGGCGCCTGAGCATTGAACCACATTAGTGACCAAATGATGGCCTCTCCCTTGGTGTTGAACTGCAGGTAGAAATTTGGCCATGGGTGAATATTAATCAACCAACTAATGGGGGATTTCCACCAACAATACAAGGGAAAACAATGGTTCATGGTGGGGAACCAGGGGTACAGGGTTTTGACCCACAGCCATTTATCATTCATGTGATTAATGTCTACCCAGGATTAATAAACCCCTGGTTGATTAATTGGGGGGGTTACCATTCTAATGGAAAACCAAGGCTTTTAGGGGATACCCCCTATTAATCAACCCGGAGTTTATTAATCCTGGGTAGCCATTACTACGCGTTTCTGGACATGGTTGCTCTCTGCCTTCAGGCTTGATCACTTGGCAACATTGCTGCGGCACCCCTAACATATGAGTCAACCAAGCAACCATTGGTTTATACAAGCGAAACAATGTCAAGCAAAGTACCAAGCAGATTGCTATTATTTAACTGGGTGGTTTCTCAAAATAGGGGGACCCCTAAATCATCCATTAATAGTCATTTATAGTAATAAACCATCCATTTTTTGGGTCCCCTATGGCTTGAGAAACCACCAACTGCAGCTCCATGTGCCAAATGTAGATCCAGGTCCTCAATTGAAAATCGATGGCGCCGTGCCTCTGAACCTTGCTGGAGCGATTGGAGGACGGCGCGAAGATTCCATCGCCGAACATCACAGGAGTCATCAGCAGGTCGCCGTGAGGATCCTTGGGGCGGTGTGTACCGCCGTGGCCCCTGGGATTCACCCCGCGGTTGCAAGGCATCGGTGTCTGGCAGAAATGGAACTTGTAATTGGGGTTTATGTCAGGGTTATGGTTCAATATAGTATGCTCAAGGTTATATATAAATATATAAATGTATATATATATATAAATAAATAAATAAATAAATATATATATATATATATGCATGTATATATAACTGGTTCATATCTGAGTTTGAACTGTAGGTTGTGAGATCAAAAACGTCACGGTTGGTGTATGACATGATGTCACTACAGCTAGGCGGGGTTGCGAAACTACCTGTGCCGGATTCATGCAAAGATAAGTTGCTAGCACTCAGCTAAGCAGGCTGATCATACCCAATCACACCTAGGAAGGTACCGGGCCCCCAGCGCGGCAACAGCTACTGCAGGAATAATCATAGCAGGACTGATAATCGTCAAAATCTCCACTTGCGATTGCTACCGGGACCATGACATTCACGACCAACGAAGAAGAGGGCCGAGCTGAAGCCGATCAAAAAGAACTCTGATAGTCTACCGTTAACCATCAGCTCGATCATAGTTAACCATCATTCATGATGGTTGATGATGATTAATGATGGTCAATGATGATTCTTCATTGATCAACCATCATGAACCATCAACTGCCATCTGGTTACACCACTCCTGGTACCTCTTTAGCCCCCCCTTTGAAGAGCCAGTGGCCGGGATACCCCTGGCTCCTAGCTACCGACCACCAGCCTTGAAACGGGAAAGGGCCCCGATTTGGAACACTGGATGAACCAGCGGGGCAAGCAGCTTCGCATTCGAAATTGGTTCACTCAGTTCACTTCACCTTCCATATTGTGGTTTCTTTCATTGGTGTGTTTATTACTGAAAGTGATTAATTCATCTTGATGATTGGGGGCACCATCATTTTGAGAAGCACCCATATATCATATATCTATTCTTCTTGATTCATTTTCGAAAGAATTTGCAGAAACAAGTTCGTGGATCCTCGACCCAGCAGATCAAAAAAGACAATCGCCAAAGAAACATCTTCTAAACCCCTCATTGGCTGGAGCTATGTCAGCTGACATAATCATTGTTGGCCTCCAATAAGGACAGTTTTGAATGGCAACATGCCCAAACCAATTCCAGGCCAGCGTCAATGGATGCAAAGGGTGAAGCAGCCTCAGCACAACTGGAATGTCTGCAGTGAACTCATTGAATAGTGACCAGCAAGGGTTGATTTGGATCAACAATGGTTGACACTCAGCACGTTTGATCCTGCAAGACAAAGCAAGATACAACAAAAATCTTGAGGAAGTTGGCTTGCAACTGATTGACCCAATATTTCCGTGGCTTATAAACCAACGTCTGACTGCACGGAAAAATCACAGGATCTCGAATATTTCGCTCAAAAAACTATTAGGAATAACGATAATGAAAAATCTATCCATCTCTCTATCCATCTATCTATGCATCTATCAATCTATCAATCTATCTATCCATCTATCAATCAATCCATCAATCCACCCGTCCACCCGTCCACCCGTCCACCCATCCATCCATCCATCCGTCCGTCCGTCCGTCCGTCCGTCCGTCCAGCCATCCCTCCCTCCCTCCCTCCATCCATCCCATCCCATCCCATCCCATCCCATCCCATCCCATCCCATCCCATCCCATCCCATCCCATCCCACCCCCTCCCATCCCACCCATCCATCTCCCATCCCATCCCATCCATCCATCCATCCATCCATCCATCCATCCATCCATCCATCCATCCATCCATCCATCTCAATTAAGTATACACATATCAACACATGCATCCGGCTATGAAACAGTCTGCGGGGGGACCCCGGGTGATGTTCACCTATCCGCTTTCTTGGTTCGAAGTTGATATCAATCCAAACCTGCATTCATTTCAATCCCCCCTGGTCTTGACCGGTGCCAGAAATGTTCACTTCATTGTCTTCATTAGTCGTTACTAGAATTCATTGTCATTGATCAGAACGTTTATTTATTTATTGATCTACTACAAGTAAGGTGGGCCCCCAGCAAATATAAGTTTGTCTATAATTTTATACCCCCCATAACTGGTAGTTAACCCCAGTTAAGCTAGTTATAGACCAACAGCTCTAAGTGATTGGGTGCCCAGCGTGTAGTAATCAGGTTGGTGGTTTCAACCCCTATGAAAAATATTAGTCAACCAACCATTTGTTAATATTTACTAGTAAAAGTAAAAAATGTTTGAAACCACCAATCAGTAGTTGTTTAACCACATTTTTGTGGCTTAGTATCCCCTATTATCAACCACTATAATCCCTAGTTGCTTGGTAGTCTTCCTCCCCCGTTCTGATCGGCAACGGACACAGTTCATCCCATGCTGCCAGGGTACCGGCGAAGGGTCAATGTCCTCAGCCAAGCCCAGGCTCACATTTTTCCGGACCTCAGTGGAGCCCTGGAGACGGGCAACTTTTTTTTCGAGGGAAAGGCAGCTGGTTTGGTACTGGGAGATCACGGTTTTTGTGAGGGTAAGAACCAGTTATGGTGGTTAAGTACCAGTTTAACCTGATATAACTGGGATATACAGGTTGAGAAGGGAGAACGGATTGTGATCAAAAAGAGATCGACACCAATAAATGAGAATAAACCACCAACAATTTTGAGCAAATCACCATTTTTGTCAAACAACGGTTCCCCCCCTTTATCATCAAACATCAAATGTCAACCATCAATCACCAATCATCAACCATCACCAATCACCAATCCTCAATGGTCATTCATCAACCATCAATCATCAAGCATCCACCATCCATCGTCCACAATCAATCAGCATCAATCATAAATCATCCATCATCAATCCTCACCAATCCTCACCAATCATCATCAATCCTCACCAATCCTCATCAATCACCACAAATCATCACCAATCCTCAGTCATCAATCCTCAGCAGTCAGCCACCAATGGTCATCGTCATCATCATCATCATCATCATCATCATCATCATCATCATCATCATCATCATCTTAACATTTCCCAATCAGTGTTGCTTACTAACCTCTAAAATGCTAGCCAACTGTATTACAGCCTATATGATTTTTGATGATGATCAACCCCTAAAGCACATGGAAGTTTTTGCATGGAATTCTTTGTTTCTCTTAGCTAGCGGGCGCAGCCCCCAGATAGCATGCAATGGCAAAAATGGCAACCCCTACAGCCCATAGCTAGCCATTATTGAACCTTCGGTTGACCTTCATCCTTCACCTCCTGGCCGCTGCACGAGCGGAGCTGGCGCCAGCTCCCAGGTCTCCGCACACCGCGGTCGGAGCGGGCCCCGTGGACGGCATCGGCATTGTCATCAGCCTGGCCCAGCGGAAGGTCTGGGGGATTTTAAATGGATTATAGTGGTATTAGAAGTGGATACAATTAATAATGGATAATTATAGTGGATACTTATAATCGTTAATATTAGAAGTGGATACTTATAGTGGTATTAGAAGTGGATACTAGTCGTTAATATCATGGTATTCTGAGTGGATAATAGTGATTAACAAGGGTTGCGCACATGTCAATCGATGCACCCCAGTGGTTAATAAGGGATAATAAGTGGACTTTAAGTTTTATTCAGGTGTATTAAGTGGGCTATAGTGGGTAATCAGTGGTAATAACGGATACCACTGATTTGAGTGGATTGTAGTGGTCAATAAATCATGGCCCATTCATGCTGCTGAATCGGTGGCAAGAAAGGTTCATAACTGCTTGAACATAATAGTTAATGACTGAATGACCGTCAAAAAACGTAGATAACTAACAGCAATCACCAGGCATGGGCAACCGATTGGCATGAAGATGTAACAAATCAGTTCCTTGCCCTGTTAGCCCTCTGAAGGATGTCTGGTTTGGGAAGGGACTGTATGCATTTTAGGCAGGGACAAGGGGGGTTAGCCGGAAGGGATTAGTAACTAGCCAACAATCAACAACAACCAGCAATGATTGGCAGCCGCCAGAAACATTCACCAGCGATCACTGGCAAGAACAGGGGGTGCGCGCTATACTATGGTCTTTTCACAAATGATTGGCACATGAACGACAATCTCAATGTACATATGACGGCTGGCCACGGGCCCCAGATGTACCCAGAACACCTGTTTATAAGCAACCTAAAGATGTGTGTTTCTCAAAATAGGGACTCCCCAAAACATCCTTGATTTTAACTATCCACAGTAACAAACCATGCAGTTTTGGGGTCCCCTATTTTGAGAACCCCCCATATAGTTCTATCCATTCTCCATGGCGTTTCCAGCAGGAGGTGAACTGGAAGCACCTGCAGATCCACGAGCTAAAAAGCTTCAGCCACCCGTCCCAAAATTCTGGGCATATGGGGGCTTTTCGAAATAGGAGTACGCCCAGTTATCATCCTTTAGTTCATCCTTTACATGAGGCATCTAGAGTAGTAAACCAACCAAAGCTTTGGGGAACTTGAGAAACCACCATATTCTGGTGAAGCGTGAGAGGGATCGACGACGATCAATCCTCCGATAACCATGATCAATTTGTGCTTACACCATCATCCCCCAAGCAAAAATTATGGGTCAAAGTGATGGCACAGCAGCAGCCGGGAAATGGCACGGCAGGCTACCCAAAGCATGCACGAAAAGAAAACTAGACATAGCAACCAATCGACCGTGGAATGCTGACCAACAACTACGAACATCATACAAACAGATAGAAGAAGTAATTAAGTGGCAATTGGAGGACGAACATCGCGGCAATAAAAATGGCAACATCTGTACCAAAATGGCGGTTGAGATCAAAGCCTGGAGTGCTCAACGGTTTCAGAGAACATCAATCTATCTGTCCAACCCGAAGTAACGAGAACTAACGAATACTTGACATCCAGCTTAACTAACGAACAGGCCGTCAAGTTCAGTTGTTTTACTAGGGTGGATGCTTGACGAACGAACAAGACATCATCCTGGCTGGTCAAGGCTACGAGCACCAGGCCTGCGCCAGGAGGCGGTGACCCACTTCATCCCTTGAAGCCGAAACCATAGGCGCTATGAATTCAAAGATGGGGCTCCACCATGCTGAGACTATCAGAATACCAGGGTGTTGATGGATTTGGACTTGGATTATTCAGTATGACTGGTGGTTAATGATTTTGAACTTCTTTTGTCTTAGCCAACAGGTCAGCAACTTTGCTGATCTCTTGCACCAAATCAGAAGCATACCACTCTTTCTGAATATGAACCATCACTCAATAGTTTATTACCTGCTACTCAACTACTCAGTCAAGTGACCTGTTGATTTCCTTTCTGCGCCGGCGGTCTCCGACAGCGAATTTTGCGGCACCCCAATGATAAAAGAACCCCCCATTTGTCAATAGGCAGTGGGTCAAAACCCTGTACCCCTGCTTCCCCCATCATTAACCATTGTTTTCCCTATAAAATGGTTGGTTAGTATCCCCCATTATTGGTTGGTTAATATTGACCCATGGCCAATAGACTATGCTGCTCATCAACGACATCCTGAACTACCTGGAGGATCATCCCACTGAGTAACTTGTTAGTAGCCGCGGTTAGTTCAGCCATTAATCAGTGGTATAACCCCAGTTGGGGGACTTCATAACCATGGTTGGTACCCACTAAGTAGGATGATCATCCAAGCAGCCATTGCCATTCAACTATAGATATATCATGTCAGATCTACCATAGCGAGTAGTTACCCTAGCCATGAACCAATTTATCATCATTATTAACCATCATTAATTAGGGTAACTAGTTAACCATCATGATTAAATATTAGTAATAAACCAGTTAAATACTGCTAATAAACCATCATTCACCATGCTTAACCATCCTTTGCCTAGTATTTACCCTTGGAACCGCCACCTTGGGGGCCCCGGTCCCCAAGGTAGCCCTTGAGCTCCCAGAAACTCTCGTGCAACCCCGGTTGCGCTGCGGCGTGAGCCTCCTGATCCTGTCGGATGGTGTCCACGGACTTGGAATCCTCGCAGAACAGAAGGCAGAACAAGAACAACAACATCAATGGTAGCTAACCAACCAATAATGGGGGGATAATAACCAACAATAATGGCTATATTAACCAACCAACCAACAATAGTAGGGAAAACAAGGGTTAATAAGGGTTAATAATGGTTATAAACAATGGTTAATGGCGAATAATGGTTGGAAAGGGTTGAACCCGTGATTCACAGTTAATTTGAATAAAGGTGCAATTAATGGTTGAAAAGGGTTAATAAGGGTTGAACCTGGTGATTCATTGTGGCTAACAAACAACAACAAGAAGAATGTAAACACCAACAAAGACAACAATAGCTTCTACATGATGAATGATAACCATCAATAGCTTCAACCATTACAATCAACAAGTTTGACAGCAACAATGACAGCAACAACAGGAACAACAAGAACAAGAACAGCAACAACGGCAAGTCGTATATGTGGGTACATTCGTATATATGGGGGTTATTGGGGTTCCGTAAAAGTGGGAAACCCCCCAAACTGGTGTTTCTTATTTAACATGAATGATACCAGGACGATTTGGGGGTACCCCTGTTTCGAGAACCCCCCCATGTAGATAGAATTGATTCTAGCCGGTACATTAAGTTGTAATTGTGAAGGTTAGTGATGGATAGTGGTTAATAATGGTGAAGAATGGTTAACAATGGCTAATTCTAGAATTGCTAATTGTTGATGGGTCATTCATGGTCATTAGTGGTTGTTCTACGATGGGCTATCATGCTATTGGTACTTATCCATAAATTGCTGAAATCGTCTCAATGCCAATAATGAAAACCAATTGGTATGCTGGCATCATCGACCACTCTTCATTATTAAAACTGGCACAGTGTTAAGAACGTTGCTACTCACCTGTTGTGGGCTAGTATTATATACTGTTTCATGATGGTTCAGACTATTCCTGAAGCAGCAACAGCATCAACACCAGCATCAGCAACCACAAGAATGACGAAAAAGAATAAAAAGACTGCTTGGTTGTGGCTCATAGTGGCTACTCTGGGTAATTCTTGTGGCACACTTACCATGACACACCAACAACAAGCATTGGCAGTCAACCATTAATTGGGTCAGTAGCAACGCAAATGCATTGATGCAAAATACGTATTGGACGTACACATATCTAGATCTCAGTTTGTATAGATACATGTTCTCTGTATTCTTGTATTAACATAGAGGCACATGGATGGGCGCCAAAACTGGGGTGCCAATAACCCACCCAAAAATGTTCATTTTATAGATGGAAACCATTGGTTTTGGGGGTGGCATCATTTTGGCACATACCTATATGGGGGTTTCTCAAAATTCGGGCCCCCAAAAACGGCTGGTTTACTACTATAAACTGCTATTATTGGATGATTTAGGGGCACCCCTATGACTTGAAAAACATCCAGATGTACTGTCAGGAATGTCTTGTGATGAAATGACATGTACAGCAGCTCATAAGGTACCCCGCTTGGGTCCCATAAGCTTGCACGGCATCTTGGACCTCCAGCATTGATCATGAATCAAGCATCACTCGCCAAAATAGCTGAGCCTTTAGTTCTATGATCCGTATTGCCCGAAATCCTGTTCGCAGATGACCCTAGCTCAAGGCTGCGTACCCAAAGAGGCTGCGAGGGGGAGGGTCTTATCATATCATGAACATTCAATAACTTAGTAAATATTGCTATAATCAGTACCTATCATCATGATGAGTACTACTGTGAGTTGCCAGCCAACTGCGATTTGATTGCGCCGGCTGTGGCCCCTTTTGAGCTGCGAGCTCGAGATTGCAACTCGGACTCGGTGTCCTTAAATTCATGGGTACATTAGCATTCCTTCGCAATGCTGAACTAACCTGGCAGTCACTGATGCTTTGGACAGTTTCGGCTGGGTGGCTTTGGAACCCCCAGCAGATCAACCTCTAAATCGCCAAGCCTCCGACTGCTTGAAAATACCATTAAACATTTTCATGTTTATCATCTAACCCACTACGGAGCTAGCATTAAGCATTCATAAACCAGCTAAAATCAGCCAAAACATCAGTGACACCACTGAGGTGGCTGTGGGTCAAAACCCTGTACCCCTGGTTCCCCATCATTAACTATTGTTTTCCCTATAAAATAGTTGGTTATTATCCCCCATTATTGGTTGGTCAATATTGACCCGGGTGGCTGCTTGTCAATGCGACCCGACCGCAGATGCGAGTGGAGCCGCACTGTCTGTCCAACAATGTCTGTGTGAAACACTCTAGCCATCCGCAGAAAGGGCATTGAATGAAAGTCTTCTCGTAGGATTTCGCAGTTGTTGTCGAAGGCGAGTGGCGCTGCGCTGCGACTGGCGGCAGCGCTCCACCCACAGTCCAGTCACCTCCGCTCTAATCGTGTTCAGTGTCTGTTCAGCTCCAGTCAGTTCCAGAAATGGCACTTTCGTCCATCCCGGCCCTTTATTCGTTCTGAGATATGCAACTAAAGTGTCAATCATAGTGTCCTGGCAAGGAACCACTGGTCTAAGACTGAGACCAGCAGAAAAAATTGAAAAGCCCTGAATAAATGCCGATTTAACCAGCTTTCGGGTCACAGGTGGATGAAATTCCGAATCTCTCAGTGTAGCCATCTGTGTCCACATTTGACTTACCGAATCTGCAAATTCAGAGAGGCGGACTTGGTGTCCACCCAAATCCTCATAGGAGCTGAAGACCACCAACCGATCCTTCAAGTCTGTACCTGCTCTACGCACAGGAAGCCACATATTGGCAAAGAGCATGAGTGAGATGGACAATTCCACCCAGGTGATACCAACATGGCAATCATCCAGGTCACATTCCGGTGTAGGCCAACGCATCTGACTTACCCAGGAAAAAAAATCTGCCCCAGATCGGTCCCCAAGCTTTGTCTCTTGTATGATCGTAACGAGGTGTTGGCATGGTCCATGTCTGTTCCAAAGTGTATCGTTTCAGTCGATCACTAGGAGTTTCCTGGCCAGCTGCTTGAGGTACATGCACATCATGTTCATGTGACTGCTTCCTCAAGGCCGATCTTGATTGTTACAATTCCAGAAAGTATCTATAATATGCAGTGAGAAGGTCAAATTGGTGCTGCAGGTCCCGTGCAATACCGTTTCCTTCAGTAGCCAGTCGTGGAATCATATGGGAGCATGCTTGCTGAGCCGCCTCATCTGCATAGTGGTTACCCATTCTGTCGTAACGAAGTAGCATATCTGTGCAAGCTTGGATGTCCTGGTGGGCTTTCACTTTACGAAAGGTGTAGGTACCCTGACGTGTCAATTCCCAGAGTTGCAATGCCAAATCAGGTTCAGAGTGGGTATACAAAGGGTGTGGATGCTCCAGGATCAAACAATGTTTCCCCAATGCACAAGCCATCTGCGAATCTGTCACCAAGTCTGCAGCTGGGAAGTGGGAACATACATGAATCATGGCCGCTATTTCCGCCCGATGAATAGTTTGTTCCCCTGGAATTCGTGCTACATGAAGTGTGTGAAGGGTTGGGACTCTCGTGGTGTCCGTCCACTCCGCAGCCCTTTGTTTCCTTTCTTCATCTCCAGAGGCAAGATCAACAACAACCGCAAAAGTGGCATGGGATCCATCGGCAACAACTGGATTACAGCAACTTCCATCTGTAAAAAATTGGAATTTGGTCCGTGACGGCAGCAAAGACCTAAGCCGGGTATGGAGGGTTTCATCCAGCAAAGGTGGCAGGATGTGATCACAGAAAACATGAAAAGGTTCGGTATGAGGATGCTTGTAGATCACCGGCAGTTCATGGTAATCAAAGCCCTCAAAGGCAAGGGATTGCAAAAATGCTTGGTGTGCAGTACGAATATGCTGTGTGGCAAGGCAGTCCCAAATACGATGTTCTCGGGTGTCAAAGTCATCACAGTGGGGGCAACGTCCGGACGATGCTGGATCCCACTTAGCCTGTTGTTGCGCTGTTTGAAAAGCGCCACTGAGTTCGTTGAGCAAGAGTTTCTGTTGCATTGGTTCAAATTGACCTAGCACTCTTCGTGTTTCCCAGGGATGGATTGGTGATCGTCCTCTCCAACTGGCACGAGAAGAGTGAAGGGTCAGCAGGTCTGCAGACCATGAAGTCAAAAGGCATCTAGTGAGCTGTCTCTTACTCATGGTGAGGAAGGGGTATTTTTGAAAGGCTGAGACATGATGGTTACCATCCATATCCATCTGCCAGTCAATGCGATCCAGGTAATGTCGGAGTGAGCCGGCTGGTCCTCGACACTTAGCACTTGTGCCTGAATGTTGACACACAACGGTCAGAAAGGCTCGTCTCTTTGTCTCCGAGCATTGTCGCAAAAACCGTTGCGCCGCAGAAATGGCCACCTTTATCACATGGAGTTCAGGATCTAGGAGTCCAGGCATACACAAAAGTGCAACATAGGAGTTTCGACTGGAGGAAGGTCCCAACAAGGCTGCACACACTGAAGTCCTCAACGAGTCCGTGTGACTCTTGCCAAGTGGAACTAACTCTACCCCGTAAAATGCTGCAGCATAGACTCCCGCTTGTATCAAGTGTATTTTGACATCCAGTGCATGTGGGAGCCGTTGCAAGATGTCCAACTTACGATGTGCTTCCTGAAGTCTCTCTTGCATCTTACCTAGCTTTGGAGAACCAAGGTAAGTATGTTGTGCCCCCAATTCCGTGGCAGTGCTAACACAGGGTACTTCACAGGTAGCAGGGAGCTGTTGAAGGATCCTATGGAGTGATTTCAACTGGGCAGCAGTGGTGGCCCATGCCCAGGACTTGCTCCAATCAATGCTCATACCACACATCTGAACAAACTCAATGGTGAGCGCAATGATGGTTTCATGCATGGAAGGTCGTGCAACATGCCATCCCCAATTGTCTGCGTAGCTCAACAGACTTGCCTCTGGTTCATACTGTTGGAGGTATGATATCCAGGCCACTGACACTGCAATCATTCCTATGACCGACAATGCATCTCCCTCTGGGAGGCCACAGTTCGTGGGTTGCAAGGCACTATCGCAACGGTTGGCTGTCCAAAAACGCTTCAAAGAAGAAAGTGCTCCCATCCATCGGTTGATCAAGTCCTGCGACGCTCCCATCTTTTGAAGAAAGGCTGCTGCTACAGGACGCTTGATGGTATTGAAGCATTTGATCAGGTCAATGCTCATGCCTGAGGTGGGTTGTCCTTGCCAATGTGCCCGTTCAACATGGAACTGAAACGCAAAGGAACTGTCAGCCGGGCCTCGGCCGGGCAAAAATCCTGTCACCGAGGCCGGCAGTTTGGTTCCAAAGGTCTGCAGGAGTACAAAAGCAACAGCTCGACTCCACAATCTGTATGTTTGAGGCAGCACTGTGATGGGTCGTATTTGCTTTGTTTCTATTGGTGGTTCGGCTTTAGGCACAGGATGTGTTTTTGCAACCATCAATGAGTCAAAGCAATGGGGGTCTTGTTGGATGACTGTTCTCAATGCCAATGTTGCACTGGAGGGCATGTGTTGCAACTCTGCTGCAGAAACACAGTCCAGACCCCGAGCTGACTGCGCATTCAAATCCGTGACAGCATGGAGCCAAAGCCTATCATCCCAGAAGTCCAAGTCATCCGGAAGCACCACTGGCAACTGATCGAGCACATGCTGCAAGGTGGTTGGATCATCTGTGTCTGGAGTTGAGGTTTGCCAGAATGGCTGCCAAAACGTTTCAAGTTCGGTCATCATAACTCCTGTGTCTGTGGTGTGAATGTGCTGGGACACAGTGGCTTCCGTGGGCCATGCTTCGCGTGGAGTCAGTGGTCGAACAATCAATGAGAAGTCATCTACGGAGAGTATGGTTGCCAAAGTTCCATCAACCTGGATCATCTGGTGTGGTGTGAATTGCCTAGGTGCCCCCAAGTATAACAGCAGAGTACCCTCTTCCTGCACATGAAGGATAGCTAGGTCTTCCTTGGGCAGCATGATCTGTTGCAGGTCCCCAGGTGAAGTTTTCCTAAGTCTCGCAAAGGCTTTGGAGTTGCCACGTTTCCGTTGATCTAGTTTCCGATCATATTCTAGCTTACGTAGCCAGCTAGCTTTGTCCCACCGGAGAGCCGCATCGGTGTGAACTTTGGCTAACTGGAACATGGCTTCTACCTGGTCATGCGAAGGCAGTGTCATGGACAGAACTCCAAGGTGTGTCATATCGTGACACCAGGTGACAAAACAAGGTCCACATGCTTTACTACGTCGAATGGCTGTCCAATCTTGTTGTGCTGTCTGCAACTGGAGAGGAGTCAGCACTGGTTTGGCCACTAGGCGAGAGAGAGCTTCCAAACGTCTGCATTGCCTAACGATACAACACCTTTATTCAAAGATCTGACTTTCAGCCACATCTGTGCCAGAAACCACACCTGTTCCTATAGTTTGAGCCATCTTGGTTCTACAGCATCATTGCATTTAATGGCTTAGTTAATCTTCAACTAATTCACACTGACTCACATTGAAATACGTTAACAACGACAAATTACACTTTCCACTCAGTCACTGACCTCATAGCATTTGAAGTCATCTCCACCTCAACAACAAAACAGTGCATTTGGTTGCAACACACATAATCATTACAGCAAGTACTCAAAAACAATCACTGTCAACATGTTAAGCAGCAAAGCCACTTTTACACCGAGGCAATTCGAGCAGGGGTTTAAAACCTTTCTAACGCCACTTCGATTTAGGTCGCTCATCAACATTTAACCAGAAATAATGTCACTACTATTTGCAAATTAATGTCATATAAATAATGCCCTATTTCTAACAATATGACGTTTTCAGCGACCAAATACATCAATGAGGCGATCTTTGGCTTCCACTAATAAGCGCATGGATTCGTTTGATCCTTTGCGGTCAGGATGCAAATCAAGGCTCCTGAAACTGAACGCTGACTCTATCAGCTTAGTGCTGACATTATGGCCGCGTTCACTGAGTCCCAACAGTGATAAGTCAAAGTGGTTTGGATGGAGTCCGCTTGAGGATGCAGAAGAAGAAGGCACTGGACGTCCACCATGATCTCGTGAGCTTCCACTGGCTTCACTACGACCACCAGAGTAGAATTCGTCCCTTTCTGAGCGTCCTGGTGCCCCTGTCCTTGTTGGGCTCCTAGGACGCTTTGAGTGCATCATCCTCAAGGTACGCCTTTCCGGAGACGAAACATGGTGGTTTCGACAGCCAGTGCCGTAGCGGCACTCTCCGTGCCACGAATAGTGGTGGCATATGTGGCGATCGCCAGCGACACCATCGCTGGCGCATCCATATGGACACCACTTTTTATGCTTCACGAAGTGACATACCATTGAGGTGCCATTCACTATCTGTCACCACCCTTTTCGCTCCCTTGTCACCCACCCCCGCTCCATGATGGGAAAGGTATGGCTCCGTGGGCTGTCGCACTCATCCTGCGTGGGCTAAGCACGGTTGAACTATTGTTGAGGCAGCCTTGACCATAGATTTATGATGGTTAGATGGTTAAATGATGGTTAACTGATGGTTAAATGATGGTTAGATGATGGTTAGATGGTTCGCTGATGATCAAATGACGGTCAGATGATGGTGATGTGATGATGAAATGATGCTTTTTTGATTACACATGGTCACTGCACTTTTGCTAAATGCTGTTTTGTTGGTAACCATGTTGCCTGCTACCAATAGTCAAGAAGTGTCATCCACTGTTGATGCAGTAGACGACCACAATCTCATGGTCGTTGGCAGCTGGTGGACGAATTATTCAACTCCTCGCAGAGATCATTCCGTCCAAGCCCCTCATTTCAACGTACCAAATTGGTGTTTTGAGGTTGGCCCCGAGTGGACGAAACAAATCATTTCCCCCAGAGGCAATGAAAACTCCCCAGGGTGTATTGAGATTATGGGGGTCGTCATGATTGCCAGAGTTGGCTGTAGGGGTGAAGAGTCCAACACAGCCAACGAAAATATGAATCAATGATTGTCAACGACTGCGGCTAAGAAGCCTTATGCAGCTAACTAGTAGATATGATCGCTAACCATCATCTACCTTTTACCATAGTCAACCATCAAATGCCAAGCATCAACACCTGTAAACATAGGGACAATCTGGATTCGAGAGGAAACCCAACCGCTCGCAAAGTCATGATGCTTAGTGAGCCAGTGAATGATAGGTAACATCCAGCCACAGTAGGGCTCTTCAGGTACCCCGAGTTGTTCACATCTGAAGTCATAAGAACATGGGTGCCTTGTTGACATGAGAATACCTTTGGTATTCTTTGGCGTTGACACATATCTCACAAACCGAAAGGTGTTTCCTCCATCCAGGTACCGGTAGGTCATCTCAAAAAAATCATTTCAGAGCGGGACCGCTCTCCAGTCTTCTGGTCGTTGCGCTTCCCACAGAGATTGGGTTGTAATTGTCAGAATCCTTGCAACATCTCGAAATCATGACCAAAATCATGTCGACTTCCGATACAGAATCCTAAATCGAGCTAACCAACCACCAAAACTGATTTATGACCTAAGCTGAAATAAAGCAAACTTTGCTTTTACCTCGAAAAACAAGTTTTGTTTCTGTGTTCTTTTCTTTTCTATGTCTAGATGGAACCAAGTTCCTTAATGAACTTTTTATCTAAACAAATCAGAAACAATACAAAATCATCAGGGTGATCGTACCCCTATAGAGAGCTGAAGCACTCAATGATCTCTGACCCTAAATCAAACGAATTGGCTTTGCCTGAAATCCGGATTCTTCCTAAGAGCTGCGTGTTCTGTCTTTTTTGTCTGTCTAAACGGAACCAATTTCCAAAATAACCGAAGCCTCTTAGCAATACACAGGTTCCCAACTCACTTACCAATCCACTACGCAACTTATTATTGCTGAATGAATTCCCAAATGAAAACCAAGGGCTTAAAATTTGAACCTGAAGTTTATTCTAGGACAAGCAGTGGGGCCCCTTTAAAAGTCAGAGGTGAACGTTAGGTATCGGCACGTCAACCACCCATCTCCGCTGATGGTAACAGTCCACAAATGGAACCCTATCCCCTGATCAACATGAAATTCAAAATGAACAATCACTTGCTCTCACCCCATGGTTGATGGCTAATTTCATGGCCTCACCAAGCAATATAGTGGTTTCTCAAAACAAAAGGGGGGGGTCAGGGGTCCCCCAAATCATCCCATATTAGCCATTTATAGTAATAAGCCACCCTTTTTTTGCCGCCCCCTATTCTGAGAAACACCCGTATACAAGTTGTTTACCCATTAGTGTTGGTGATTATTCACTGTCCTTAAGTTACAACCTTTTGTAAACCAAGGTCACCAACCAAGATTAAGCAACATCAACCAGTTAAGGTGCCAAGATCATTCCCTCCATATGTTAGATGGCAATCTTAATAAAGATAATTCGCTGTCCATATGGTGGTTTCTCAAAATAGGGAGCCCAAAAAATGGTTGGTTGATTACCATAAATGATTAGTAATGGATGATTTGGGGGTACCCCTATGACTTGAGAAACACCCATATGTTCACTTAAACCAAGATCAACTAAGATCAACCAGCAGCTTACAGCGCTCAGCCATAACAGCAGCTTCCTCCTCCAGCTTAGCTGGCATTGCCACGCCCGGCAAGGACAAGGAGTTCTCTTCCGACTCGGGAGCCACCACCTTCACTGAGGCCTGGCACTGCCCACAGTTGGTCGGGAAACCGCGCATTTTGAGCCGTGGAAATGGGTTCCAAAGATGTAGGAACACCGAAATTTTGGTGTAGCCTCAGGCCAGTCGAATGATATACATCAAGCTAAGATATACAAATCAAATTATGTATAAAATCGTGAAACGCAAAGGTAGATGCGAATATACAAGTTGTTCTCCGGTTCAACAAATAGATCGAATGACCAAGGCATGCAATTTCGTGCAAATGTATCTGGCTGCATCAGTATGTGCACATCTTTGTGCATCTACACCTGTATAGACATGTGTGTAAGCATGTGCAAGAATACACAGAGAAGGCACGTTCACATATCAACATCTTTGAGTTTGGATGAGTAGATCCTATCTATCTATCTACCTATCTACCTATTTACCTATCTACCTATCTACCCATCCATCCATCCATCCATCCATCCATCCATCCATCCATCCATCCATCCATCCATCTATCTATATCTTTATCTTTATCTTTATCTCTATCTCTATCTCTATCTCTATCTATCTATCTATCTATCTATCTATCTATCTATGCATCTATCTATCTTTATCTCTATCTATCTATCTATCGATTTCTTGTGTAGATGTCTTCAAGTATGCATCCGTACGATAGATTAGAATGTGTTTGTATATTGCCATGTGCAATTTTGCTGGCAGTAGCTCGAAATCATTGGCGACCAGGCCAAAACACATCATTTCATTGGCAGACTCTGAGGCCCTTCCTACAGAAACAGCCTGAGATATTCAGAGAAAACCATCAAGGCTAGATACATGGTTGCTCCCGTAGTTGTTGTCAACTGTTTTTTTAGCTTCTGAAGAGCTCTAAATGAAAACACATGTGTTGATAAGATTTTGTGAGTCAACACTGGTAATGACTTTGCAGTTAACCATTGTTGTTCAAACAAATGTGTTGATATCAAATGCTAACAATCAGCTAAGAGGCAATAGTCATAACAACAGTTATCATTCATTGAGAACCCTTTGTTCCATGATCAGCCCTCGACAACAATTGCCTCATGTTTGAGAACAAAGAGCATGCTAATCAAAACACGTAAGCCATCACGGCAGGATTCTCATCAGGCATTGCGAATTCAAGAAGCTTCAATGACCATGATAACTCTGGCCTACGGTGAAAAATCACGGAAAAGCTCGCACCATTTGGTTTGAACAGTTATCATTGCCTATCAACCATATCCTGCAGGATATGTTAATCTCATTAAACCATAGCTGCTATTATCAACCACATCCTGCTATTATCATATTACCGGTGTCAACTACATATTCTTATTGACACTATGTTCCTCCCCGGTGGCTGTTCACATCCCCAAAAGTGACTCGGTCCCAGCGATGCAGCTGGTGAGCGGTAAATCCAGCAATGCAAATTTTGTCCTGCTAAACGATCTCCAATGCTCATGCTTATTCAGCTGGTTTACCAGCTGGATAGGATAAATCACTGATAAGATAAATCATTCATGAGACAAATCACTGATAATCATATCTTATTCAACTGGTTTACCTCGTGTTTGGATACTTGGTGATTTGTTTGGAGACGACGGCTGACGGCAACACAGCGCACCCAATTCTTTGTGGCCGGAACACGAATTCACCAGGTTGATTACCATTGACAACGGTTAACTTCTATTCGTTAAGCATGAATCAGCCATCAACCTGCATTGTTTAGCATGAATCCACCTCGAATAGCTCTACTAGAGGCTAATTGACACTCTCGAACCATTAGCAAACATGAAGCAACCATTAATTGCTACCCTCTGGTAGTCCAGAACCTGGTTGTGCTCGAAATCATCGCTTTTCTACAATGGGTAAATCATATGGGCCCTTCTCCAAAATAGGGGACCCCCCAGATCATCCAAGATTAAGCTGAATAGTAATAAACCATCCAGAGCTTTGGGGTCCCCCACGACTTGAGAAACTACCATATAGTAGTTGATTATCCTAAGAAACCACTTAAAATCACCCTATAAATCCATGGAAATCCCCTGAAAGGTAGAAAAAATCCATGCAGGTTGGGAACTACCGCGCTTGGAGTCTCGCCTGCGACCATCTTCGACCACCTTCCTCGGTGGCTTGCCCCGGAACGATGGCGGCTCGTGCCACTACCTATTCTTTACTCTTGATGGTGCTGGTAGCCAAGTGAATGGCTCTGGGGTTTTGACCCACAGCCAAATAGCAATGAGAAAAGCCAACATCTTTTCCTGGCTGGTGGTTGAATCATTAAATGTTGAGTCGAAAAAATCACACCATCAACTGATGAGTTAACCAACCATCGGTTCACAGTTACTATGGAAAACACGAAAGGTTTAGAACCACCGATCAGATTTTAGGAACAATAAAATGGGAATCTATCGACACTCATGGCCTTTCTGCCCCCTTGTGCAGATAGGTTGGCTCTACCATCAATCGGTCTGGGTCAAGGCCCCCGACAACCAACACGTGTTCACAACGATAAGTTCGCCGTGGTGGCTCTGCTCAATGTCACACAAAATCGTTGAGTTCATTGTATTAGCTGCGACCATCCAAAACTAGTTGGATCATGGGTGACAGTGAGTACTATTTGGCAACTCCCAATAAACATGCCTAAGCCACCCAACAACTCAGCGCAACAGTGATCGACCAGGCATTTCTAAGGGAACAGAACTGCAAAAGTAATGCCAGCCTTGGAGATACCCAAGAACCGTCCAGTGATTACCAAAATCGTGATGTGTGAAATTCCAAAGACTTAGCACGTGATCGACACCTATGAACCATCAGGGGGAAAACGTGAAAACTTGATGAGTGAAATCGAACTTCAACCCCTCCCTAGTGGATGATGCATAAGTTAGTCCCCATCGTCCCACGTGGACGCCTCAAATACATTTGGTAGCGACCTCAAGTCGTTGCCGCAGCTGGAGGATGAGAAGTATACCGTGCACGCTATCGATTTTTCTGAGTGAGGTATGTGACGCACATGCCGCACATGCCTACGGCACACAGAAGCAAAATCCCAGGTAAATTAGCTAATCCAAGCTAAATCAGCGATTTGGAACCTGCCTGAAACCCATGTGATGGCGCGGCAAGTCCTAGATGGGACCGTAAGTTTTTCCGATTTCTAGCGATGATTTCCCGGTGAAACATGGCTTGGTCCATTGGTCCATGGGTCCAAACGCTGCCGAGAGGCCAGTTTGGAGTTCAAGCGCTTCAAACCCTGCGCGCCGAGACAGGGTTCAGATCCTGGATTAACCGCTGGAGGATAAAAATCGCCATGGTTGATCAGCCGCAGCATTGAAATGAATGGTTAATGATGATCATGGGGGATGACTACCAACAAACTCACGATTGATGATGGTTAGCTGGCAATGTTTGATCCAGCAGTTTTGTCAAGCTTTGGATTTTCATTGGGTGGGCACCACTGCTCATCTATGCTTCACACTTCGTTGTCATGAACAAACATTTAGATTGGTTAAAGATTACCACTGCCTATATCACTAGCCGTTAACAATCTCTCATAGAATCAATTGTTGAGGTTGTTCTCATTGATTGGTTGACATTCCCTTTGCTTGTCATCCCACCAAACTTGGTCGACAAATCATCCCTAGAAACTCCTCAGGTTGCTTGAGAAGACGCAACATCTATGGGTTCTCCAGTGAATCACTCTTGGTGGTTTCAACCCCTATGAAAAATATCAAACCCATAGATATGACATGATCAAACATAACTGGTTGGTGGTTTCTATGGCAATTTCAGCCCCTATGAGAAATATCAGTCAACCAACCACTTGTTAACATTCACGGGGGAACTGGAAAATATCTAAAACCACCAACCGGATAAACATGACCCTAGTGGTTCATGACGATAATGGTCGATGGTGCTTGATTGCAAATATAAATGGCTAATGATCATTGTACTCAATTCCGATAGCGTTCTTGAATTTACATCTGCTTAGGGCAAAGAAAGCAGCCGTTGGATCCATTGGCGTTGCGGGAACCTGACAATGCACAATTCGTCCGCGTCGCATGGAAGACGAGAATTCACCCATACGTTGTCAGCTGTCGATGCGTGCTTTTTTGGGGCAGTCTAGTGCCGCGTGGCACCCCTGTGCGTCGTAGAAGAAGGTCTTGGCCGTCTCGGCACTCAACTCACTGCGGTTGAAGGAGGGTTCCATGATTAACAAATCTTCTTCTGCTTTCCACTGTTGGAAGTCTTGATTCATCAGCCATTCCTGTGGATGTAATATACCTATCTATAGAGGGGTTATGTGTTCACACCATGTGCATATACGGTTCATTGATGACTACTATGGTACCACAAGGTTCCAACAGGGTTGAAACGTTACATTTTTTTGGTTGATTCCAAACGCGCACATTTTTACCAAAGCGCATCAGCACAGCTAATTAAAGACTGACATAGCAATGTTTTGCCTCAGCCGTAGGGCTGAATGCATCTATCGGAGAGCAAGAGCCGCTTTCAGCACAAGAAGTGTTTGCGTGCAATCTCTGATCCCATTGTTTGCATCAATTGAAACTCTGGGTTGACTTACTGGAGACGTTCACGTGGCTGGAGGTTCCTTTCCCACTTATCTGGAAGTAAAGCAGGGAAAGATGAAAGTCTCAAACAATGTAAGCTGAAGGTGGCAAGAGACAACTTCACCTTGGAAGTCTTCTCAAACATTGCCTTCTCCAACATGTACAAGAGCTTGTTCAGAAACTGCTTCAAGCATCGACAGCTTCATCGTTGCTTTATCGTTGGTCTCTGGCATCGGTGACTCATGTCTCTTACGCTTCGTCTCGTTCTTGCTCAGCAGTACACGTCGCTGCGCGACTGATTTTCCACCCTTTTCTGCGGGTGGATTGTCCTGATCCATCTGATCTTCGTCGCCTTCGCTATCCTTAGGAACCTCTTCTTTCTTCTCTGGAACCAACTGAGCCATCTTTCATTATTCGCACCTACAAGTGAGGTTATAATCCCCCCAACCTGGTAGTTATATAATCCCATGTAAGTTAGTTCAAGGCACCAACTTAGAAATGCTTGGGGGCCCACCTTTGTAGTGGTGATCATGGGGCCTTTGCCGCAACTTTTCGCATGGTTCTGTGCGTCTGGAAAGCTGAAGATTCTTTTGATTTAGATGTGGCTATGGGTCAATATTAATCAACCAACTAATGGGGGATAATAACCAACAATGATAAAAGAAACACTGGTTAATGATAGGGGAACCAGGGGTACGGGGTTTTGACCCACAGCCATGTGAGTTCCCAGCGAACGTCTCAGTGACATGGTGCAACAATCTGAAACAACACTATCTCTGTGAACAGTGCCATGCAATGCCTGTTATGTACTTACATGATTTCTAGATCACTCCTCATCCAAAGCAATCATTCCAGTTTTATCTTTTCAGTATATGCTCCCATCTACCATCTGATTGGAGCTGTCCTGTAAATCGATTCCCCTTTCAAGGGCTAAGCATGGGGTACCCCATAGTACCCCTGGTTCCGAATCGCTCCCTCCAAACCAGCAGCCAACCATTATCTGGTTGGTGGTTGCACCACCCTTATGGAAAGTATGCTTGTCAACCAACCCTTTGTTAACAATTACATTTGGGAAAACAAGCAAAATGTCAATCAAAGCACCAACAATTGTAGGTGTTGAACCCTGATTGTTGCTTATGATCCCCTATGACTAACGGCAAGTAAATCCACTGGTTCAACGATTCAATGCATATTATCCCCTGGTTCAACCACTATTCTCCCCTGGTTCACCCATTGTAATCCCCCATTATCAACCATTATAATCTTATAAAACCACTACTCACCATAGTTGATCAGTTCACCAAATCAAACTTATAAACCATAGTTGATAATATGAATCTTGTAAATCCCCATTATCAACCATTAGTTCACCCTAGAAAATCCCGTGGCTTCCCCTACCACTGCTGTAAACTCCCGGGTTCCAGATCTCCCCAGCGGCTCTGTGCGCCCAGTGACTCCTTTGCGTGGCGGCTCCTGGGCGTCGGGGGATAGCCCTGGAGATCCCGGGCTCCCAACGGCTTCCAAGCACCGGTGAAGCCTTGACACATCCTGGATGATGCATGACGTTTTTCGGTGAACAAACGGATTTTTTTAACCTAATTTAATGGTAATTCATGGTAATACTCTCCATTTCAAACTATTTTTCAACCATGGTAACCTGTTACCTCAGGACATCCAAGATCATCCAGGTGGAACGAAACATCCTCTGCTGCACATATCAACCAGGACAAACCCAAGAAACCCATGGCCAGCTCCCTGCTGATGCGCGGCACCCCTTCGCAGCCCCAAATCTTTGCAACTGATGATGATTGCTGCTGATCAGCAGCAATAACCAGTAGGTTCTAATGATGTGATCAAACTATTGCTCATGTTTTTAGCAGCAATGATATTAACCAAATGATGATTGCAGTTAACCACATTGTGCTTGTTAATGATCTCAGTCTTGTTGGTTTGTTGTCACCATTGGTTCTCAACCCCCGGTAATCGTGCTATATCAACAAATTATAACAATTGACCATTAAAAGAAACTAATTTGGCTTTTGTTTGATTATCATTATGAGTAATTAACTAAAGAACCACGAGCAGCCATCATTAGCCACCAGGAACTACTATCAACCAATAACGCTGCTAATCAATCATTAAGAACTCCAATGAACTATCAATAACTAGTATCAACACTACTATCAACTATTAAGAACGCGTACTAAGCACTGCTATTCAATACAGAAGTCAAGAGTACCGATGGAGCCCAAGGGATTGTAGCAAAACTGCAAAATCCCAGCTCTGGTCTCAACATTGTGCATTTAGCTTCCCACAAAAATTGCTTCATGACAAACACTGTTGATATGAGTATCCCAACCAAAGGACATCCCAACCAAAACATAAATCACATGGGTAGCCCCCAATATCACAGTCAAATGGTTCAGTGTCCGGTGGTGTGATGGCTGCAGGAACCACCTTTGCCACCAGGGGGCCGAGACAGCGCCATTGCCCACTGTGAAGGACTTCTTCTTGGACAGCAACTGCTGGTTGTGCTTCTGACTCAGCGCGAACCTCGGCGAGCAGCGCGTCCGGCAGCTGAGTGGAGCAATTCACATGGGAGCAAAACGAATCGTTTTGGGGAGCACCGAAACGGGGGGAAACAGTTTCACTGATCGATCATTATTGACTAGTAATGGTCAATGATGGACATTTATTAATCAAGGTAGAAACTTTGATTGACGAGTACCACTCTGATGGCTCATTATACCACTACTAGGGTGAAGCCGCCCCAAAATCAAGACAGTTTCACTGATCATTTGATCATAGCTGCTACCCCTGCCCGAAACCTGCTACCCCCAGTGGCTCGGCATCGGTTTGAAGCCCACAAAGATGAGGAATCAGCTGATGAATAAGCTGCGTAAGAGCCTTGGGGTTGATAGATTGTATTGCATTAATATCATCATGGTGGGGAAACAAGATACGATGCTATACAGTACCAAGCCAATTTACAATACTAATACTATACTATTCTTCAATACTATACCCTACTATGCTATGCTATTTCACTATATTCTGCAATGTTTTTAATGTGAATCAAAAGATTTTTCTGTACTCTACTATTTAACTATTTTCCTACACCATACTGTTGGTCTTGTCGATAGTCAACTTTCCGTACTTCAACTAGACAAACTTAACTCCAGCGCTATTCACCGGCGCAAATGGTGACCCGACCCTGGAAAATACAGAAGGACATGTGAGCCGTGACAGTCAAACTATGTCAAACTCTGAAAGCACTCTCCGTGGAGAATGGGTGAAACGACTATACTCAATGCAACTCCTAAAGGATGGGACAAAGGACCCGTCAAAACCCATCACAAGGAAAGCAACAAGTCACCGAAAAAAAAACAATCCTAGAAGAAATCGATGGGCAAAATAGGGATGCCTAACGGCGCCGCCCAAATATGCGATAACAACTGTATAGCAGCAACAAGTTTCACGCTGCGAAACGGCCCTGGTCAGAACGGTTCAGAACAAGAAGAAGTCAAAGGTGCGCTCCACAAGCAGGATCATGAAGCCAGAGCTGCAAAGAGGACCGCAGTCCAATCCACTACGGTTGCAAAAAGAAACCTGCAACCAACTCCCGTGGGAGCGCCTGCGCCGGCTCAACATTCCGGCGAGGGCCTAAGGCACGACCCGCTCCACGAGCCAGCACGACAGCGAGCTGTTCGGAAAGGCGAGCGCGCACCTGTTGCAAGTCACCCCCTTCGACAACAGCAAGAAGGCCTGCAAGACGATGCAAGAAAGCTCGTGTCTCCGGGGCGCTCCCACCGTGTACATCCCAGAAGTAATTCCACCTCGAGCAGTTCCAAACTTGTGACACTGTTGTCAGCTCCTGCATATATTTGAGGAAGCCTTTCCTTGACAGTGTGAGTGTGTTGCGATTCTCATGAGTGATGAAATTCCATGCTTCATCCACTCCTGCGGCATTGGAACCGAAGAAGAGAATCATTGCAGCACACCAGCTTGCGTCTTCTCCAGCCAGATGTGAAACAATCTGGCATACTCTCGGGCATATCTTGCGCCAATCATTTCTGCGAAGGCTTGCATTTCGGACAGCCTTGATCGCAGTTGCCACGTGAACCCTGAGGTGTTGCATTTGAGCGTGGTCGTAGACGAACATTTTCTCGATGTCCTTCAACCGTCTTCCTGCCTTGGTGTCCACTTCCATGGACCTGCTAAGATGGAAAGGGCCTTTTCGCTTCAATCCTTCCTCAACTGATACATCAGGAACGGTGCTCGCCACTTCACTCATGTCCTGCTTCACCTTTTCACGCGCCATTCTTCGCAATAAAGGTCGTGGAGCATCTGGAAACTTCTGCTTCAGTTCTTGAGCAATTGTGTCTCCGAGATTGCTCCTCTGCTTTTGGTTGTGCATTTGAACGAAGCCGAAACTGTGGTCCAGATTTCTGAATGCTTCTTCAAATGGCTCTTTGTCAATACTGTGTCTGCCAATGAATTCAGGTGCTACCTTGTCTTGGATCATGATGAGTGTTTCTTTACTCACCAGTCCTTGCGAACTGAGAAATTGCACGTGTGTATAAGCATCCAGACCAATGTTGTCTGGCGGGCACAAAACCCAGCTGTCTACCCCAAGAATGGGATCAATCTGGCCCCCACCCAGAGAATCCCGCAGGGCCTGTACAGACAGGCGCCCCTCGAATCGTTTGAAACACTTGTCCAGGTCCGCTCCCTGGGAAGGCCCGATTTGTCATTCGTGGGACAAAGTGTCCAGATTGAAGCCAGCGACATTGTACACCCTTTGTCCTGCAAGTTCTTGCTGCACAACCGCCAATTGCATGCCGCGCTGGCAATCCAACCGCACACATGCCCAAGCTTGTCTGGGCAGTGCAGAATAAGGATCAGCGATGTCCGCGTACGGTCCACCAGGCAGGTTGACCGCAATTTGGACCGCAGGTGCCACCAACATCTGATTGACGTTTTGCGTGATGCCACCTGTTGCTGGGGAGATGTTCCAGTGATTCGGCTGTCCTTGGGCAATCCGCATGAATGCCTGATACATGTACATTGACCCTGCGTCATCAAATGTTGGGAGCACATGCCTGTTGGGGTAGTTCAAGGTCACTCCCTCAGCAAGCTTCGCTCCCAAGATCACATCTCCTGGCAAGCCAGTCAAAGCACCGAGGACACTGCTGACCCAGGTGCGACCTTCGAGCTGGATAATCCTTTGCAAACCTCCCATTCCAAGAAGCGTTTTGCGTGTGGAGCAACACGACCAACCGTGCCACAAAGCTGTGCACCATATGGTCGGGCGTGTCTGCTCCACCTGAAGAACCCAGCATTCGCATCTCTTTCAGCATCAACGCGCAGCATTGCCGTCACAAACTTCTCCATCTTCAATTTGAACACCCAGGCAAAGAATCGCTGCCTCATGATGGCACAGCCATCCCACGGTACGTTTGAAGCATTCGTGTTCAGGGTTCTGATCATGGCGTTGAACTCCGCTACACCAGCTGATTGCTGCAACAATTGACCAGCCCAGAACCTTCCAGTCAAGCCAATGTTTGCACCTGCTGCTGATGTAGAATAAGCAATGAGCTCGCCTGCAATCATCTGATTGATGAAATAGAGGCCCAACTCCATGTAGTCCTCACACCCAAACATGTGTTGGATTGCGCTCCAAATGTCCATGTTGTGTTCTTTCTTCTCTCCTTCGTCATCCTCTTCTTCCTTCTTGACGTCGTCCCCACTTCTTTGCAAGCTCAAGTTCTCCTCAGCTTCTCTGGCACCAATAGTATAATCTCCTACTCTTCCCGGAGTTTGGAATTCATAGAAGAGCTCCATGGGGCTGTAAACCATGGGCACGGCAATGCGATGCCGTGACCCACCGCTGTGGAGGCCACTGCGTCGACGTAGCCGAAGTTGCCCCGGTTCCCAGGCACAACACCCATTGGCTCATCATTGATTGTTCCGAGATGAGCTGGTGCAGCGTCGTTGTGGGTAGTATTGACGACGAACCCACTGCCTGCGGCCATTGCCTTTGCCGTAGCATAGGCCTTTCGGCTGGGGCGCATGTAGCACCATTTTTGGATGAAACTTGTCAATTCCATCGCATCAGGCGGTCCAGCTTGCCAACCACCAAGAGCACCAGCTGTTCCGTCTGTCAACAGAACAATGCGCTGTATTCCTGGATTCAAGGATGTGCAATGCGACACGATGCGGGTGCATACTGCGCCGTGTTGACCTGCAACGGCATTGTGGTACACGCCAAGAAAACCGAGCGTTGCGCAGTGCGATGTGGGATCACTCTACCGGTCAAGGCGTTCGCCGCGGGTGCGAGAAGTTTGGCTGGCATGTTACCAGCCGTTCCCACATCCTGGTCTCCGGCAGCATTGAGACTGTACGCAACAGCGCTGCCCACATCACTAGGAGGGGTCCGCTGCTGCGTCTGAAAAGGCGCTGAATTCTGCTGACGCACTGATATCCTCACATAGTCAGGGTGCGTCCGCACTCCTGCCGCCATGCTCGCGCCTATTGACGAAGCTCCCGGCACTTCTGCGCAGAATTTCGCGTTTCCGAGAGATGGAAGCCTGATTTCAGATCCTTCTGGCATTGGATCCGCTTTATCAAAGGCCCGATCCTCGGGAACTGCTGTCGCATTTTTCGCCAAGGCCCCGAGTAAGCCCTCAATGCCTACTGAGTATGCAATCCAAACCCAATGAACTCTGTACGAGCGTTCGAGGGAGGTGGGATTTACTCTAAGATGCTATCGCATATCCTTTACTATCTTACTATAGTCTATTATAACTGCTATCTTTTCCCATGCTATTGTCAATACCATGCTGATAGTCTAGTATCGTTGACAAGTGGTCACCATAGGTAAGCTGGTCAATATTCACAATGGTCAGCAAGCCTGTTCAGACTGGCAATCATGATTGACAATCTGTTCAACAAGGTGCTCGTTGGTAAGCTGGTATGTCAGAAGAGTCACTCTCTTCCTCCGCCTGCACAAAATACAATTTCTGTTGCTGCCTAAGTGACTTTGCCAGTTCACACTGCCGTCACCAGGCCAACCAGAATGAATGAACATGTTATTTAGCGCGTGATGATGATGATGATGATGATGATGATGATGATGATGATGATGATGATGATGTTGATGATGATGATGATGATGATGATGATGATGTTGATGATGTTGATGTTGACGATGATGATGATCATGATGAGATCATGATGATGGCGATGTTGGCGATGTTGGCGATGATGATCATGACCATGATGATGGTGCTGAAAACAACGGTGACTTATGAACAAATAGATCGATGCAAACGATCACAATGACACGATCTGACACCGCTGCGCTGATGCCCAAGGCACATGTCAACGCTCATACTGGAGACGCTCGCTCCTGCGCTCTTCGCACCTGCTGCTCATCATGCAGCTGAAGGAGGGGGTAGCCATGCAGTGGGAGGCCGTTAATCGTGAATCGAAGGTTTTCCCAAAGCTGAAATGGTCACAGTAGTGAAGGAAGAAAACTAATTATGGTTGATAGCCACAAAGCTGCAATGTCAAGCAATTCAGAAGTGACATTCGTGAGAAATATGAGCCAATGGCTTTGAGCAAGGGAAGGTGTACGCCATTCTTTTACATTTCTTGCATCCCAACAGGTACAAAGCTATTTTTGTCACCACCACAGCTGGTGACATCACCCCAAAATGCCCCGGGTTTCCCTTGCACCAATCAACAACCCAAACTGCACATGAGGATTTCTCAAAATAGGTGTACTCCAAAATCCTCCTTTGAAAACAATTTATGGCAACAAACCAACCATTCTAGTTAGTATATCCCCTATAGATTGCTTATAATCCCCTTGTCAATGATCATTATGAACCAACCATGAACCAACCACTTTTTGGGGTACCCACATTTTAAGAACCCCCCACATGAGAATGGCAGTGAACAAGTCTGGCGCATTCGACTCCAAAGGCGTGCCATCAAATCACCAATGGTGACAGCCCAAACACCGGACTGCAAGCTTCAAGCGCTGTCTCTCCGGGGGTACAAGGTGGGCCCCCAACCACTTGGATCTGTTGGTGTATAGCTAACTCCACTAGGGTTAACTACCGGTTTTAGGGTTTATAAACCAACTTACAACTGCTGGGGGCCCACCTTGTAGAAATGAAATCTGCAGATGGTTTAAAGTAATGGTTAATGATAATGTTTACTGATAATCAATTTTGATGATGAGAATACACTTTGTTTTGATAGCTACCTTAACCCTCAATTGATTTCGTGAGTTCATGATGGTTCTTGAGCCAAGATGATGGAACCGTGGTCAATGATGGATAATCATGGTTCATGATTGTTAAATGATGGATGGTTGATGGACCAACCAGCTAACTAACCAACCAACCAACCAAATATAGTTGGTATACCCCTATTAGTATTGGCTATTCATGCTTATCAAACATAATAGGATATACCAACCTCAATAGGGATATACAAACCACAATGTAACCCTCAATTGGTCAATCATCAACCCTAAGATGTTAATAGGTTGGTATATCCCATCACTTATCCAATCTTAGCCAACCTTAACCGACTGACTACCCAACCAACCAACCAAAATGCATCAAACACCACGTCAAGCGCAGCTGGGGCACAATCTCCTCCTTGACCTCACCACTGCCAGTTCGGATGGTCCATTGGTGGTTGGGGAGTGGTAAAGATCAACAGGGGGTAGATATTGCTTGATGGGCTTAATAGCAGTGAATAGTGGTGAATAGTGGTTGATAGTGGTGAACAGTGGTGAATATTTGTTGATAAGTTAATAGTGGCTTAATCTTGATTAAGAGTGGTTCACTATTGGTTATGAGTGGCTGATATTGGTTGATATCTTACCAACGGTTTATGGCTGTTTGGGAGTTTCTCAAAATAGGGGTACCCCAAAATCGTCCCATACTAATCATTTTTAGTAATGAACCAACCATTTTTAGGGTTTCCTATTCTAAGAAACCACCGTTTGATGGTTAATATTGGTAATACTGGTTATATGTTGATCAGTCTTTGATGGTCGTCTTTGATGACCTTACCATGTTGGGGTGCTATGGGTGGGTCATGGTTCACTGTGTAGTGGTTGATGACAGTTCATCATGCTTGATAACGGGATGGTTCATTATGGTTAATAAATATGGTTGATAACACAAATTGGTTAATCAACCAGCATCGCGCTGGAGCAAAATGAATGTCAAAATTAGTTGTTTACTAAAACACATTCTTTTCCACTTGGTGGCTCATAGATCCCCTGCCTACATTTCACTAAGCATCCAAATTCGTGGACGAATGGAAGCCAGTATATATACTATGTGCTCTTCACCCCATAGAGCAATGGTCATCGCAACGATGCGGACCATGGCCAGTTACATGTCCGAACTCATGAACTATAAACACGATATTCAATCCTGAGCATCATACATGTATACATGGATGCACGACAGGCGTATATATGAATATGTAAAGATAGATGATATGCCTACATACTAATATCCACTTCTCTGTTGGCTCGAAACTCCGTTCTTCGTCTATCCACTTTGGAATGTATTTGCTGCTCCAAAATCATCAAGCCAGTTGTTTGTTGATTCATTTTTTGACTACCAAATGGCATCCCACTGAGTTAAGTTGGGTTGCAACTACCAGCCATGGTAGACATAACCACTCAAATCGCTTCCAAATCATGAATCGCCTGTGGCAACAGCCGGCGGGGATGCCAATCGCTGGCTTTCAAGGGCTGGGCTCTAAACAGCTCACAAGTCATCTGGTTGGTGGTTTCAACTCCTTTTAAAAATATTGGTCAACCAGCCAGTTGTGAATAATTACTAGGGAAAATAAAACATGTTTGAAACCACCAACCAGTCAAAATAGTGTTCACTTTCTTGGCTTTGAAGGGATGCTTTCCGCAACCTTTGTCAAACAACAAGATCCCAAACCAAAACGCCAAAAGGTCTCTCGAAGAATTTGCAGTGAAGCCCAACTACTCACGGTTCATGGTAGCTATCAAGCCTGTGCAAATCTCGAGCCGAGGAACTCTTGATACTTTTGCACTTCTTCATGTCGTTGCTCGCAGAGGCTAGCCCCATCTGCAGGCTTCGTTGGTCACATGATGGTCATGCATTGGTCTCGCTGTGCGCGCAGCTGTGCCGTTTGACGCTCACCAATCTATGTACACAAATATAACTAGGTGCTTGAACATGCATACATTACAGTACAGTACAGTACATTACATTGCATTGCATTACACTACATTGCATTGCATTGCATTACATTGCATTGCACTGCATTGCATTACAGTACAGTACCTTGCAGTACATTACATTGCAGTACAGTACAGCACAGTACATTACACTACACTACATTACACAGCACGAAATTACATCACATTACATCACATTAGATTACATTACATTACATTGCATTGCATTACGCTGCGTTACGTTGCGCTACTTTACACTACATATATACTACATACATGAATACATGTTTGTTTGAAATACATATATATATATCTCTCTCTATATATATCTAGCATGTATGTGTATATCGGTCTACAGGTATAATCACACAGATTCAGGTAGTTGCAGGAACATTTTGCCTGCCTGTTCAAGAATTATGTGCAGAATTCAAGTAAAGAAACTGTGGTGTCGTGCAAAGGTTTACAATGCAAATCGGGCTTCACAATTTTTAGCCACGCGAAAAGTCTAAGACGAACATTTTTGTATAACCATGAATTATCATATTTGAATAAAATATGTATTGATAGAACAAATGCATAACACAGCTCTGTGAATCATTTTCGGTCCGTATATGAAAATATCCACATATATTGTGTCTGTTCTCAAAAAATCCATCTAATACAAATACGTCTATACATATGCATGTAAATATCTACATGTACATAAACACACAAACATACACACACACACACACCCACGGACACACATGGATGCCCCTGGACAATCTTGCGATGCTGGGTACCGCTGGGGTGGTTGGCACGTTGGCACGGCTGGTGACTCCCATGGCTCCTCCTGGTGGGAAATTCTTCTGGGTGAGATGGGTGGTTCTGAAGGCAGTTTGAGGTTAGCAGGGCAGATTTGAATGGTTAGTAGGGGTTAATGAGGATTATGAGCAACAACCATGGTTGAACAACTACTACTTGGTGGTTTCTCCAAAGACAAAAACCAACCGAACATCCCTCCGGGCAAATGGTCACGATCAGCCAACCAAATAGCAACAACAACCACTAGAAAAACAACAAACAACATCACCGACAAGAACATCATCAACCAAAACATCACCAAGAGTGAGAACAAAACCAACAGCCACGCCAATAGCAACAACATGCACCAACATGCAACAACCATCAACAACAACACCAACCACCACCACCACCACCACCACCACCAACCACCAACCACCACCACCGCCAACAACAACGACAACAACAACAAATCACTCACTACCCCTACTGCAACCACTACCACTGCAACAAGGAGAACAAAAACCGAGAAGCAGTTTTTGAGAACAACTTCCGCCAACCCCGGGGCCCCACCGAGGAAGTGCTCTGGTGATATCTGCTAGCGCTGGATCTGATTTTCCTGAGCGCACAGGTGGACAGCTGATGGGGTGTCTGGTGGTGCTTCGCTATAGTTAACTGGCATGAGTAGGGGTCAAATGCCGGCGTTATAGTGAGTAATGTCCCTACCATTCATCATAATGATTAGCAATGATGATTCATGGGGGGTAAGCCTGATAATGACAATTCATGAAGGTTAATAATGCGAACAATCGTTGAACGGCGCAAATAATCAATAATGATGATGAAACATAATAACCCCTTCCCCCTATTACTAAAGGACCTCCAAATACTAAGAATAGGCGTGGAATTCCGGATGATTTGCTTTTTTTTGATTTTTAATTACGTTTTTAATTGCCACAATTGAACATCAATAGGAAACCACATTCATTCTGGAAGGGCTACTCCCCTAATAATAGAAATAGCCTCATCCTCAAAATTTGTTTTTATTATATTAAGGTCCTCTTTGAAATCCATTCTTCAACAATATCTTAAATAGAATTTAAAAAGGAATTTGATCAAATTGTGATCAAAACAATCAATTTTTAAAATAAGGGTCCTGACATTGGTATGGGCCAAATGGCCGCAATTGCAGTTCTCCGAACTTGGGGTACGGCATGGGCACAGGGCTGGGGAATGGCGGGGGTCACGACGGAAGGCTGGGAGCGGTTTGCTGCTGACCGGGCGGGGGCGGCGGCGGCAGGTTCTGCTGCATCACGTGGTTCAGCTGCTGCTGCGGTTGTCGCCACTCAAGGTCTGATGCTGGAGCTGTCAGCTCCACTCCTCAGAATCAACAATCTGAGCATCCTTACATCTTTTTCCAGCACCGTGCTACGGCGCAGTACAGCTGTCAGGTCATCGAACACTCGAGCCGTGCTGCTTGCACAACAATGCAAATGAGAGCGTGCACAGTCTCTCAGCACTCATCCAAACTATCAAAGTGCAAGCATACAAACATGAAGCTTTCACCAAGCTCCACACTGCCTCCTTTTCAGCGGCCGATAGCGGCTGCTGCTTTGCACTCCAAATTCCTGCTACATAAGAACGTCAGCTTTTTCTTGCCTTTGTCTTTCCTCAAAGGTTCGTTCGACCTCACGCCTAGCTGCATATAGGGAATCCCTAGACCAGTAGACATTTCTGGTGCGAGGAAAAGCTACTTCGCACTCTAGGGTGTATTTTGCAAACACCTCCAATGCCACCACTAATAAACAACTCCAATTGGTACCGATTACCATGACTCATGGGGTTGTTTACTCGTATGGCAGTGAGTCAATACTCTGTTCCCCTGGTGAACATCCCGTAAATGACTAGTTACTAGTCCAACTGTTGCGCTGCTCACCTACCCCTTTCGGGTTGGCTGATATTGACCCACAAGCATCTGGATCTCATGAACATCGAAGCTAAGAATCGCAGCAGGTTCATCCAGGGATCGATTGGAGGAGGACCATATGTTCACCAGATGCGAGGGTCATCCACGCAGTGACTCTTAACAGAAGGACCATTTTTCGTTGTGATCTTTTTTTAGATGGCAAATAAGTGGTAACTAGCAATCAATAGTGGTCAGGGATCGTTGATGGTTCATGAGAATGGCAATCACAATTCTAATTACTCCTTATCATCGCAGTATCAAGCGTTGCTTCCCGACTGGCTCATGTCAAAACCTTGAGCGTTCTTTCTTCACGTCTCCAAATCGACCAAAATTGTCAATACCCAACATTCACCCAAGCAGTCTATGCCAAATATCCCCTGCCCGTTTGGGCGTTTCTGAAGGTAGGGTACTCCGATATCATCCTATTGTAATCCTTTACAGCAAAAAACCAACCGCTCCTGCGGCAACCCTACTTTGAGAAACCACAATATACTTAATACAGTTCAATATTTCCTATTCACCAACCCATCTTGCGGATCAATTGATCAGCTATTTCCGGGAGTTTTCTTGGGGCAATGGTCATGTCAGCATCCACAACAGTCATGCCCTGCAGTGTCAGGACGCTGGCTTTCTGTCCGGTCAACCATTTCTGTGGAGTCCGGGGCTGACGGACAATCCTGAGGACCATCTAAGGACTTCTGATCAGCAGTGGTCCTATTAGCTTGACCATATTTTACAGTGAAATCCTGGGAAAACACCAATAAATGATGGATTTTCCTTTGCCAGGCTAGTTTCCCAAAGGGTAGCCATTAAACTCTTGAATGCCAGTGGCTGATACTTGGCTAATGCTGGTAGCTATTAAGCTAATGCAAATTGGATTGCACACCTCAAATCTCGTACTGGTTAACGGTGGCATTGGCCCAACAATGTGAACAAAAGTATTCAACTGGTGCGTGAAAGTACCTCTTTTGCTGGAGTGAGAGCAGTTTGTGCGAAACTGGCATTCGCAATCACATATCATGAACCTGCAAGAATCATATTCTACATCAAATGCTGCCACCTCATGTGAATTTACTACATATAGCAAGATGCGTATATGGTCACGTACGTACGCAATTATCTTGACTGCAGACAAAGACATAGGTTTATATGTGAATGCACAAACATACAAATCATTATTAGTACAAACATCTATGTATCTTGAACTGTTCGTTGAGTATGCATTCTTTTTTTGCCTACTAATCAAGATGTAAATTCTGTGTGCATTATACGCATACGCAGTTATACACATATGTAAAGAAACAAAACAAACACACAAATATACATAATTGCAATCTAGATTCCATCATTAACCATTGTTTTCCCTATAGTTTGTTGGTTATTATCCCCTATGATTGGTTGGTTCATATTGACCCATAGCCATATCTAGACCCAATTGCAATTTCTTCTCGACTCATCTCTGCGGCTCAGACACTCGGTGGGCATCTTCATCTCGAGGCTTCGTTGCAAGTTCTCCAACTTGCAAACGATTTGGACCCTCGGTGGACGTCCGACATTGCCGATGAGCATGGGGAATTCACAGCAAACAGTTTGATGCCTCGATGGAAAACAGCGACAAACCAACAGCAAAGCCGTAACTGCTGTAATTGTACAGGGGCTAACAATTTCATGATTGCTCAGGTGCTGTAGTTCAGGGCTGTAGCTGTTGGGGTATCAGTTGATGCAACACATCTACTATAATTTGTGGGGATATGCATCCCTGACTTACATCATGGATAAAATGATGTACCGCTGTGTCGGATTGATACCCCCAAACAATGTCAATTGCTCAATAGTTTGCCATAGTGGCGTGGTTCATGCATAACTCAGAAGATTGTAAGGTGGCACCCCGACATACACTCCCAGAACCCTGCACTTAACCAGAAATCATAACAGGCTTGCTACTAGCTGCACCAATCACCTACGGTTCATAAGTCCTGGATACGGCCGATGGTGGGGATGGTTTAGGCCTCAAGAAACTTGTTTAGGGCGAAATCTGCCATCTTCTTGGCTTGTTTTGATCTACACTCCCAGAAATGGTTGATGGGAAGATTTACAGGAAACGCCTATTATTGGTGGCTAACACCAAGAGTTTACTGTAGGTTTTCTCATCACCCAGCCCAGTGGTATACCCAATCGAACAGCGTGAGCATTCTCAGACAACTTGATGTGTCGTTGTTTCGGTTTCATGGCTGATCATCCAAGAAGAAACCAAGCAGTAGATCAATCAGAGGTCGAACAATCACCAAACTATCACCCATAGATTCAGTATATGTAGAGCATTGAAGAGTCTATAAGTAGTAGCCGTTGGTCTACATCAATGATCTGCCAGTGAAACCTGGCTACGTCAAAAACATATTCAGCAAAATCGATCGATCACTGCTAGCACACAGCGATTTCATAGATCCAACCAACCAACATTGGCGAACATTGCTAGACATGGAGCCCAGACACGCATGCTTTGAACCAACAAGTTGCGATCCAAGCATTGAGGAATGGTCGCCACTAACAAAGATCAAAGGTAGCATAACCACACACATCGAATTTAGAGAAGAAGGACACCAATGTATAAACGCGTATGTCAGCAACTAAATATGAACACACACACACACATATATATATATATATATACAGAAGTATACTTACACACACACATCCATATAAACAGATAGTTCAACACATATACATGAATCCTATATGCATATCAACATATCATGTAGAAATAAATGCACAGTGTATACCTGGCAACTGCATGGGCTCACCCTCCTTTGGATCCACAATAGATACCCCATGGTGCCCCAAGGGTGCCCCAGGAGATCAGTGACGATGCATGTGCTCCATTGATGGTAGATCCGTATGAATCAACCACCCCAAGGCGTTTACCTTAAATAGCTCATGATTTACGGAAATTCACCTTAAATAGCTTTAGAAACCTTAGTTTATTATCAAATATAAGGCTTTTTCATACGGATCTGACATTATCGTTGGTTGCTCCCTTCGTTTCAGAGATGTTCACACTTAAGCATTGATGATTGTGGATCTCCACTTTCCTGTTGCTTTCTCAAGCATGATCAGCCCATAAGATTGTTGGTTCGCTGACAATCGCGCCCTTGTCTACGGTTTCCACCGAAGCAGCAACATCCGCATCCAAGTGGCATAACATCTTTCAATTCCTGGCCGCAAGAGTTGTAGCGGGGAGGTAACCCATCATGTCCCACAAGCAACAGGTGGGAGCGAACCAACATGTGATTCAAACGTGACCCAAATGCCTGCAGGGGAAGTAATCAACAGTTAAACACAAGGACTGAAACTGCAGTCTCACATGGTTTGAATACACCAGTTCCCTACATGAAAAATACTCATTCGTGTTGTGTAGGTGTCAAGTACTTAGGATCTTCAGTAGCCGGTGTCACGAACAAAGCAACACATAGCCATCAAAACTTGAACATTCACTACCATTCCAGTGGTTCGCAACCTGGAAATGGTGACTCCTATTAGTCAACCATCATGGGGGCTCACCACCGTGCCCCGAAGGCCTCTTGCGCATCCAGCAAGGTGGTGAGACTCTGCCGGGCAAAGCTGTCCTCCTGAACCATGGTGACAAAACATGGCTAGTGGTCATGCTGCGCTGCTCATGTTTCGTACTGGTTGACTAAAAGCTAAGTAATGGTCCCGAATGGTGAATTGTACTTGGCATTCATGGCGTTGATGATTCGATGCTATGGCCTGTTGGTAAAAGGTGCTGTGTTGTACTGGTTGGTGGTTTCAACCCCTATGAAACATATTAGTCAACCAATCAATTGTGAACAATTACTAGGGAAAATAAAAAATGTGAACGAAACCACCAACCAGTGTACGTCTAAAAATATTGAGCCCTTCCTGGACCCTCAAATCCTGTCAGTGCTAAACCCAAGCCGCCTGGGAGGCGCTCATAGTGAGCGTTTACAAATAGTTAGTTTAGGTGAATGATAAGGGTACCATGGTAAAGCCACAGGAGCAATGGTATACCCAAATGATTGATCAATATGGTAGGGAAACCAACTAGTTACTTACATGCTTAAGGGCGATTTGATAGTTTGATTGGTGAGCAGTTGATTGGTACAATGGTTAGCCCATGGGTACTAACAGTGGGTTCATATTCATTTTTAAAAGGCTGATCAAGATTGGTCAGTGCTGGTGACCGACAATGGTTCAAGGTGTTCTAAGGTGGGGTTTCACATTGAGGATTGGGGATTATTCAGCAGCCATCATTGACAAAGGCGGTTAGGTCATGTCTCACGATGCCCTCAAAACGAGCAAATAGCATCAGCAACTAAATGGCAGATTTTCAAATGCATGAGACCGATAGAATGATAGCGGTGGTGGATTGCTATTTTGGAGCCACTATTTCCTGCAGTGGAAAGGGCTGTTTATAGGGGTGCCTACCAAAAACTGCCGGGGCAAGTTGTAGCACTCGTCAACTCACCCGATCCTCAACGTTCTCAGCCATTGCCTGCAGACCTGCGTTCCTACGACTGCGGTCGGTTCATCACCTGAAAAATGCGCCTCGTGCCAGGGGCTGGTGCAACTGGTCGAACGTCGCCAGCTCCCATTCCTGGCGTCTCGGACTTCGCCTGGTCCGGCGGCCAAGCCTTTCCGAGCGAAGCCTTCGCCAACTCGCCAGGCTTTGGACACCCCGATCTCGCCGGCACTTGCCGACCAGGGACACATCGCCAAGTCACGCTCGCGCCACACAAAATCTTGCGTGGCGTGCAAAACGGCACGCCTCAGCAGCGGGCAACTGTACCAGTGAAAGGATGCAGCCCCAGAGTTTCCATCAGAGCTTGGCAGCTACACTTTCACTTTGAAGCGATGTCAATATTAGGAATGAAGTTTAGGCCCGCAAAATGTCTATGATGGTGTTTGTTTGCATGTATGCAAATATGTATGAAGATACAAGAATCGGGATATCCAAGAAGTCTTTAGCAACAGTCTTCGGTATCTCCGTGAAAGGCTGAGGCCCCTTGCACAAGCAGTTGGTTGCCATGATGCGCCTGGCGCTTTGCTGAGGTTTGAGGCGGGTCCTCTGTTCGAACAACCAGCGAACTTGTCCGGCGCGAGGTCACGAGGCCCACCAAATGCGTCAGCAAGTGCAGCTCGGCACGTTTCAGCAGCACATCAGCACCAACAATGAGGCTACTGATGAATCGCTGGATGAATCTGGACAATGCTCGCACGCGATAGCGTCCCACAAGGCCATTCTTTGACCATCATCTTATATCCATATTATGAAACACTCACTACGATGGTGATGAATGGCTATGCAGTATTCATAAATACAATAGATATGCTGGTCATAGCAATGAAATGTCATTGAATACGATGCAATCGTTTGCTTTTTCAAACCATTTGTAAATTTCCCTTATTCAACCCATCAAAATTCGAACATCATGGTGCCTAACGGTGATACATGTGATACCTACAATGCTTATACCATAGCTTTCAATGGTGATCCCCCACCAGTCAAAGTGTCGGGCCCATTTCTTTGGTTCGGTGGCTTGACCCTGCTGATTGTAGGTGCGGTACCTGTTGGTGAACTTTGCTTAGTTCACAGCTGCGTAACTAGGTGGGTTGCAAACAAATAGAATCATAGTAAAGTAAGATTGATTGAGAAACCCAAAGGTAAATTTACTGGAGTAGATCTATATATTTATACCCAATATTATAAATTATTGCAATGAAGTAAGATTGATAACTGGTATAACTAACAGTAAGATGATTGATCAATAGGATCATACTTCGGTGGGTTGCAAATCAACTAATCGAACCAGGGGGGTTCCCAACCATCATTAGTTCCATTTTTGGGGAACATACCATGGTCATTGACTATACCATGGTCAAATCTAGTGATTCATAGTTCCTAGTGAAGCACTATAATCCAGGTTACCTTATAGGCCAGCAAGTTATATCTACCATTTGCCTGGTACTTACCCTAGTTAAAGCCCAACTAATCTAACCAGGGGGGTTATCCATGATTAGTCCCAGCTAAGTTCACCTTATAGGTCTCCCAGGTTGCCGGGAAACCCCATCACTGCGGGGTGGCGCCACCGCGGCTCCAAATCGTGGTTCTTCGGTCGTGGCGGACTTTCGCCGGGCAGGGACAGCGACTGGTTCGGCGAGCGCGAGCGGTCCGGACCTGGAAGTCCAAGGCAGGGTCCCCAGCGATGTGTTGGTCACAAGGAGGAACGCATGAAATTTGCATGTAATGGTCAATGGTTAATGACAACGATTAGTGATAATGGTTGTAGGTTAAATTTAGTTGTAAGGGTTTAGGAATGATTTATGATCAATTAGTGATAATGGTTGTAGGTTAAATTTAGTTGTAAGGGTTTAGGAATGATTTATGATTAGTGGCAATGGTCTAATTAGCTTAAAGTAATCATCAGAACAACGGTTAATGATCAGTGGCTTGATCCACAAATGCTACAAGGTGGGCCCCCAAACACTTAGAGCTGTTGGTTTTCACTAACTTAACTAGGGTCAACTACCAGTTATAGGGGTTTATAACCCAACTTACAACTGCTGGGGGCCCACCTTGTAGAAATGAAATCTGCAGATGGTCTAAAGTAATGGATCACGATAATATTTAATGATAATTCATTTTGATGATGAGAATGCTTTGTTTTGCTAGCTACCTTGACCCTCAATCAATTTCGTGAGTTCGTCCCAACATAATGGGTATTAATCCCACAAATGTAGGGTAATTGAAGAGTCAAGCTAGTCATGAAATTTGTAGATGGTTTATACAAGGTGATAGCGATTTGTTGGTTTATAAATAGGGTAACTACTAGTTGTGGTAGACATAGCTGTAGTTCAATGGCTTATAAAGCAACTTACAACTAGGGGGTCCACTTTGTAGTAACGATCAATGATAATGATGGTCTAAGTGCTGATGCTCAATGATGGTTCAAACTGATGTTCATGGTTAATGATTGCTGGTCAATGATAAATGATAGTTAGCGATGATTCATGATGGTTAATTCAATGATGATCAATCTTGGTGGTTGATGATGGGTGATTATCATTGAATCTTAGCTTATTTAATGTTCTTAATTACCATCTTCAATGAGGATCAATGCTATTGTTGTTACGTCTCTGATGGCAATAGGGTTTCAAGATAGTCAAGCGGAGCGTGGTCGTAGCGGGATCCAGCAAGGGTCACTTGGGGTATCCATGGGCAGCCCAGCAGGTTTCTCAGCCTTCCACCATGGGTTGATCTGTATCCACCACAGCACGCTACTAGTTGAAGAAGCCAACAATCTGACATGGTTCTACCGCCATCATCGACAGTTCCTAAACCCACCAACCAGTAGTTTAGCCATTATTGTTGCTTATAATTTCGATTGATGAATCACTATTAATGGCCATACCAACTGTTGGCTGCTAACGTTCAACGACTATTGTTGCTGATCATCTCCGAGTATTGACCACTATAATCCCCTATTAACCACCCGAATCAACCATGGTTCCTTGTGGTTACGACCGTGGTGAGACTCAACAGCAGTGCACCCGCGACCCGCTCCAGCAGGACTTCTGGGCTTCCACGCTACAAATGGAGGCCTAACGCGCAGGTTGGTCAGTCGATTCTGGCAAACAAGAATGGCTAAACAACTACTGGTTGGTGATTGAACCGCCCCTATGAAAAATATTAGTCAACCAACCACTGGGTAATCAGTAGTAGGGAAAATAAAAAATGTTTGAAACCACCAATCAGACTACTACGAATTGGGATAATGATTGGTTAGTAGTAATGGTTAAAAATAGCTTCTGGCAAAGTAAAGGTTGGTAATCAGCTTTACAGTTTGCCAGAGGGTATAGTAACCCAGAAAAAGATAGAAAAGTAAAAAAGCTGGAAACGAATAGCCGAGGCTTAAACTTTTCTATGTTTAGTTTCGACACGCTATATTGCAATAAAACCCATACTTTGTATCTTAGCAACATGCAAAGTATGTGGGCACTTTTCTATTTTTAGTTTTGTCCTGTTATTTACAGACAAATGCCGATCTTGTCCTTTGTGCAAGATTAAATGTATGAAAATAATGCGTCGAAACTAAAGATAGAAAAACTAGGCCATCAAAACCATGGCAAACACAATGAAATTTTTGGATTGTTTCTGTTTGGGGATTCAGCCTGGTGGTCACTGTCACCAATGCTCCCTGCTATGTTTATATATATATATATATCCATGATGCAGTCCGTCCTTGCGAACCCGGGAAATATATTGCATCTACTGGTGTTGAAGAAGACATTCATCTAGCAAGTATATCCTGATCATCATTGGGTATGATCCCCTACTGTTTGCATTGTTGCCTACAGTGTACATACCTATACTGTAAAATGTTGATTCTACCTCATAGTTGTCTCACTGGGCTCGAGATTTAAACGCAAATACAAAAGATAGAAAACCTATTGCTGTAATGTGTTCACTTGTTTTCCTCAAAACTGCAGGTTCCTTTTCTTGGTTTGTTCTCCCTCTACCTTGGCCTTTCTCAAGCAGTTTGAAGCTGAAACCAAGAAAAGGATATATTTTGTACAGGGAAAGGATGCAACCAGGATATGGAATGGCGTGAAACACACACCCGAACATTGCAAGGGAATACAAAAGATAGAAAAGTGTTTATTCAGTTGCAGGTTCCTCTTTTTCTTGGTATGTTCTCCCGTACCCTGACCTTGTTCAACCAAAACCAACAAAAGGATACATTTGGTAAAGGCAGAGGACTCAGTTGCATCTATGTGCTCCTTGTTGGTCCTCCCGTTTCCACGGGTTTGCAATAAATGTTCTATTCTGCTCAAATTTTACTTGTTTCGACCTCTTGTTTCCAGGAATTCCCTGCAGTTTTCCTCTTCTTGGTACTTTGCGCATACAGGAAATGTTCTATTCTGCTCCAATTTTACCTGTTTCGACCTCTTGTTTCCAGGAATTCCCTGCAGTTTTCCTCTTCCTGATGCTTTGCGCATACAAGAAATGTATAGAAATGTCCTATTATGCTGTAATTTTGCATGTTTCGACCTCTTGTTTCCAGGATTTCCCTGCATTTTTCCAGGCTGCGAATTTCTTGTGGTCAAAACCCTGAAAATATCGCATTTTTCTTTGTTTGATGTTCATCCTATCGTTTCCAGGGGTTCGAACCCCTGGAAAAAAATTCTATCTTTTTGGGGTCTACTATAATTACCTATTTAGTCTTACCTATTTCATTTTACAAACTGGAAAACTGGTTGATTTTACCAAGATATAAATCACAAGTTTTACCTGTAAATCACCAGCTTCAATAGGCAAAAACACATAAATGTTCCGCTTTGTCCATTTTCCACTGGGCCAGTCACACTCTGTTTCAAGCGCTGTGGCTGGGCCGAAAGCTACAGGCAGCAGACACACTGCCGCATCCAGCTCACATGTAGGGCTGGGCAGTGAAACAGGGAGGGAGAACTTGAGCATGGAGTCGCGGCCATTACACATTCCCAACTCCACAACTCCCTGTAAACAGATCTATGTTCCGCTTTGTCCATTTTCCACTGGGCCAGTCACACTCTGTTTCAAGCGCTGTGGCTGGGCCGAAAGCTACAGGCAGCAGACACACTGCCGCATCCAACCTCTTTTGAAGAAGCCACAGCCCTCGACCAAAAACGTGTCTGGCAGGTTAACTGCCTTGAAATCGATGCCAAAGACCTTCGGCAGCAGGTTGAAGGACGGCATGTTCCAAAGCCACCGCCAATCGTTGACATAGACGATGAGGATAGGGTTGGGCCAGCAAGGTCAGAAATTGCCCTCCTTGGGTTCCAGCGAGTTGTACATGTGGAAGTCCAGAACGCCCACATATACCCCGTCGCCCACAACAAGCTCGAAGGCAGTGCCTCAGGTCACAGTGGGCCCACAGTAATCTGGTTCGTTTACGAAAGGGTTTGCCATCCATGCAGAAGTCCGTGTACCCCATGTCGGTCAACCGGTGTTGCACTAGATGACGCATAGGGGGTGCCAACCACAACCTGGACGTGTGAGGGTTCTCAACCACGACTGGAACTTCATGGGAAAGGCAAGCTCTCACAACCTTTGCCGTGAACTTCATCAACACATTACCAACCCGTATCTTCTCAGCATCCTTGGGGGACATGTTGGGGTAACCCATGATGAAGTCATGATCATCACGAAGAGGACCAGGACCACGACCATCATATCTTCTAGCTCGACTCCAACTGCCACAGGGGGTCCCCAACCAAACATAAGCCACCATATTGTTGGAGATCATGTGGAGGATCTCCTTTTGAAACGAAGGCCTACAAAGGTCGAATTGGGGCCCGTGACAAACATCCACTTCCACGGCACAGACCTTTTTCAACCGGCGTCGCACTGCTCGAGAGAGGTGACCAGAGCCCGAGAAAAGCTCCAGCCCTATTTTCAGTCCACCTCTTCGATCTCGCTGGATGAGTTGTCTTGCGGCCCTAAAATCCTTGTCATCCACTGTTCTGCCTTCATGGCCTCCTGCTTTTGGATTCGGTTCAGGCCGTCGAACACTTGACTGATGCGACCGCCATTGGAATAGCGGCGCACACTCTTGGCCACTTCCCACCTTCCTCTTTTTTGGATTTCGGTGAGGCTTCGGTGGCCCGTCAGCACATCGTTGCTTGCGCTCCCGTGCCTGATCTGGTAGGTGCAGGTGATGCCGTGGTTGACATAGTCCAGGGCTTTCAGCACCTCGTTGAACATCTGTGTGCCCTCGCTCACCGGGAACTCGAAGATCTCCTCGTGGTCGTCCTTGGTGGCCAACATCTTTGACATGTAGCGCCCCAGGTTGCACAGGTAGGGCTGGTCGATCTGCAGAGCCTCGTCGGCCACCCCCACCTTTGACGGCATTCCCCGGGGGTCTGTCAGTGCACTGTGGGCCAACATGTCGGCACTTCCTGTTCCTCGATGGGCATTGAGGATCACAATCCAATTCGAGCACATTGGAGTGGGAGCCACCAGGTCGCGCTTCTTGAGCTTCATCACTTCTCCAGGTCGTGCGCAAAGAGCCCAAGTCATCACCAGCCACATTGCGACCTGCTTGTTGTTCAGCCAGAGTTGCTGAACAATTCGGCACAGCATGGGATAAGGTAGGGGAAGTCTTCCTCGTGGGGGGTCCAACTTGCGGTAGCCCTTCATCGCCTCTGTTGCCCTTACCAACGTTGTTGTCCGAGGAACATCTGGTCGGTAAAAGCGAACTGCTGCCAGCAACGTCATGCCATCCGCAATGTCGCACCCCTCGAAGAACATGAAGTTCAGCTTGTTGGTGACTGCATGGTCGATCTGAGTCACAGTGTTCGCCTGAAGCCCATGTTCCTCGGCCCATCCCTTCAAGTCGTCCCATGCCAGTTGATAGCTTCGTCTCCTCACAGGTCCAACGGACTGGTTCTCGAGGAAGCTCTTCTCGCCCTGCCTGGTCATCCCCTGAAAGTCCCCATGTAGTCGAGCTCTTTCTGCTGCACGGTTGGCCTTCCTCATCAGCATGCCACCCTCCTTGATCGCTTGGTGGCTCTCGAGGAAATGGACCTTTCGCACCTTCTTTCTTCCCGAACCACTGGCGGACCCATGGGTCGTTCTGGTAGAAGGTGTCGGCCGCCTCTCGCCATCCCGTGCATCTCGATCTCCTCTTCGCTTCAACATGGTTCTCCTTGAACTCGAGAAAACCCCTCTTCAGGTTGAAGTTGCCTACGCCTTGAGCCCTGGATGGAAAGTCGGCGGGATTGAGTTCAGATGGAATCCACCTGGTATGAGGTTGCATCCCCGTAGCCATCACCAAGGCACAAACTTGACGGCAAACTCTGTTCATAGCTTTAGAGGAACTCCTACCCTTACTCAAAGCTAAGCAAACACTCATGCTATCACTCAAGATCAGATGTTTTCGACCAAGGTTCTTTTGAGAACGAGAAAGGTGATGGAGAAGCCAAACAACGGCCCGACCTTCCAAGATGGAGATAGGTTCAACCCTGTCCCACTTACAACCATCCACCTGGGTCCACTGGTCGCCAATCATCCCCAATGGAACTTCGGCCACCCGCGTTGAACCCAATTCTCCAAGATACCGTTGCTTCGCCCGGTCCAGAGTCTCCACATCAATGAAGTCGGCCAGGTGGTTGCCCTCGCTCTCGATCACCTGCTTCTCCTCGTCGATCTTGAAGCGCCATCGATCATTCATCTTCCCCAGCATCTGCATCTCCTCGGAGGTCCTCTCGCTAGCCACCACCCCCCGGCCCCACAACGAAGCATCCGTTGCATGTAGCCGTGGACTCCATTCAGCCGCCAAGTCCCGCTTCAGGAGACATAGCAACGACGCAGCCCACTTCAGCTCGCGACACACCTCCGGCCACAAAGCAACCTTCTCCTTGTAGTGCTTCCGGATGAAGACATAGCAGGCCTGGAACACGGAGAGAAATCCACGTTGAAGAAGTCCTGCAAAGGTAAAGTGGCCCACCAACTTCTCCACCAAGCGTCCATCAGCACGGCCTTGATGAAGCAGTTCCAACGTAGCCAACCTGAGCTTCCAAAGCCGCTTAGGGGTAAGCTTAACCTGGGGATGATCTTCCGCAAAAGCCCAACCCAAAGTTTCCAACCCCTTTCCAGCTTCAACTTCATGAGTAGGGAGTCCATGATCATTCAGGGCGACCCCAACCTTGCGAGCCATCTCCTCAGCCAATCCTTCCTGTTGACTGAAGCACACAAAGTTGTCCACATACTCCGTATGAAGGTAATCCCCACCTCCAGGTCGAAGGTTGGGAACGGGTCGATGGTCAACAATCCTCCTTCCAGGGTGCACAGGGCTGCTTCCATCGACTATGAACTCGTGGGCCCGCTGGCAAATCCAAAGGGCATGGCTCCACCCCATCGGCACAACCTTCAGACATGGTCGAATGATCTGGTTGGGCTTGATGATCTTGTCGCCTATGGTGGTCACCCCGATGTCCACTGCCTTCACACCCGGGAGCGCAAAGTAACCGCGCAGAGGTTCAGGTAGCTCTATATGATAGAACGCGTCCGCGATGTCGATGCCACCTATCTCCAAAGGTGGCGATCCAGGTTGAACCTCTATCTGGGCAAACGTGCTCCCCGTCGAAAGCGCGACCCCAGCTGGAGCTTCAAAGTGGGCATTGGCGCATCTGGCGTCGATGACCAAACGCTGTCGGCCATTCTTCTTCCAAACACAGAATGCCCCCACCTCCTCCTTGAAGGTCTCAAGAGGCTCAACCAAACCTCTGTCCATCAGCATCCTGCAGAACTCTGCATACTTCCTTGAAGAGCTGCGGAGCAATGGGTCCATGTAAGGACGCCTAAGCCCAGCCTCCTCTTTCCGCTTCACCGCTTCGCCCTCAGCCGACACCTTGTTCATCAGCTCATGGACGAAATCCGTAGCCTGGTCCTCGAAGATGGCGGTCATCGAAGCTGCCCGCGATCCCCTCGGTGGCAAAGACACCTTGTCTAAGTCCATGGCAGCCAGGTGCACAGGTTCATCTGCATACCCCGGCTTGGACTGAAGCTCACTCAAGGCTTCCCGTCCATCGATGCCTTCAGGTGGTTTACCGGCATCCAAAACCGCCTGCTTCAAACGCTGCAGGCATATTCTCTGGCTAAGGGTGGGCCTTCCATCCTCCACAAAATTGCCCAGCTGCTCCTCCCCCATGAACATGCCGTTCAAGGTCATCACAATGTCCCTGAGCCAAGCATCAACATGTTGGTGAGCTTGTAGTCGTCGAAGAACACCACGGGAGATGCCCTCCTTGACGTCGACGGGGACAGAGGCCACTGGCACCGGTGCCGAACCATAGCGCCAGAAAAATTGAAAAGCAAATAAAAAAGGGCAACCCCGACGTAGTCAAACACCGAAGTTCCAGGTAGTAGGGCTCCTCAGTGAACAGCCCCACTCAAAACTAGGAAGGGGTCCAGTACTCCCTTCCGGCCTTCTCCGTCTTACTTGTTGACGGAGGCACGCTCTTCACGTGCCTTGCGCACCTGTTTGAGCACCGCAGCCTCGCCCTCGACTTCTTTCGCCACATATTCGAGGAGAGGAGGTGCAACCATTGTGTCGCCATATTCTTTGTGGGATCCGGAGAATATGGTGGCTTCGTGCTGCTGCATCGAGGTCATGGCATCCGTCTTCTCCTTCTTGTCGCCTTTCCCAAAGGCCTTTCCACCGCCAGGCCCCCGCTCACTGTAGATGTACTCGATGAGCTGAAGTCTTCGAAAGGCCAATTCCGCACCAGCCAGGTTCGAAAGGTCCAAGCCATCGTACCTCCCCAGCTTATCAATGATCTTCATCAAGGTGTCATGCTCGGCCACTCCCCAGCTGTCGGACTTCAAGGAATGGTTTTGCACCCACCACCTATGATGATCAGTTGGACCTCCATTCCTCCTGTTCAAGAAACGGATGCACCATTGGGAGGTACGTGGACCTGGAACGGCCCATTCCTCAAATGGTTCTTCCTTCACCTCCTTGGAGACATCTCGCCACTGCCTTTCCGCCCGCTCCACATCCTGGAAAGTGATGCCCAGCAACCTGGCATCCGAAGAGGCTTCAGCTACCTTGTACTTGTCAATGTCACCACGCTTCATCCGTCTGATGGCAAACGTGTGCCCCCCTTCCGTCTTCAACCCCAACTCAGCCTGGATCACCTCCGAGCCGTCCAAGGTAACAACTTCTCCACGAGGATGTCCAGGCGAAGATTCAATCCTTACCCAAACCTCATCAGCAGCCGCAGGTACCGCAACAGCTCCAGGTAGAGGTCCAGGCAGAGGAGGAAGTGCAAAGGGGGCCGCAGCTCCACCAGGAACCACAGTCATAGCCGCCGCCATGTGTTGAGCATCCCGTCGAATCTGAACCATGGCCCCCGGGCCTGGCAAGTTCCGAAACCTGTAGGTGTTCGCCGCAGTCAAACCAGCAGGTAATTCCAAACCCACCGCAATCTTGAAGGAGCTCAGGTCGTCGTTCTCAAGGGCAATCTGCTCGGCGTAGACGTCATGGTCCGGAGTCATCACCACATGGTATCCTCGGCCACAAGCACACACCCCCAACACATAACGCTCATGGTAAAGTTCAGGGGGTGGAAGGTCATAGGCTAAGAAAACCCTAGTGCCCTCCGCCAACGCCATCACGTCCTAGCCGGTCGCCTTGCCCTCAACAACTCCAACTGTTGCCGTGCTCGCTCACGCTGATCGTGCCCGTCTTCAGCTAGAGGAAGGGGTGCCGAAGGAGCCGGCAATGGAGTAGGGTCAGCCGCCAATGCCCTGGTTGATGGACCTGGTTCTCGATGAAGAAGTCGACCAACCAACCCCTTCACCAACTGCACCAAGTAGCCAGTTCCCAGACAAAGGCCAACCCCAACCGAAACCAGCACTTTCAAAAGTTCCCCCCACCAGGTGCTTTGGGGACACACAGCAGCCTGCACTTCACAGGTGCAGTTACAGTGGACCTCTCCAGTCCACTGAGGAAGGGGCCTGTCCACAAACCACGTCCACAACCAAGCCAACGCGAGCGTAATCCAACTCGCAGGGTCATTCATGGGCGCCCCAACCTTTAGAACTTGAGCATGGAGTCGCGGCCATTACACATTCCCAACTCCACAACTCCCTGTAAACAGATCTATGGTGGATTTGAAGCTTGACTGCGCTATAGATCACCAGTTTTAATATGTAAGCCATCCATTTCTATGGTGATCTCCAGGGCAACCAGGTTAGTTTGCAGGGAGTAAATGGCTGGTTCATGGTTGATCAATTTTGGGTTCATGGTTCGTGATTCTCTGGGAGGTCAGCATATTTGGAGGCTTTGCTTCTTGAGTAGCTGATCGTGCCACCAAAATGCCCATCCAATATCACTAGTACACTAGGGCAATGGCTATTGTGACCCACTGTCTACGTTACAACCAATTCTCACTGGTCAACAAATCGTTCACCACAAGACCCAAAGTCGGGGTGTCCATACATGACACTATCCTGCCACACTGCCAACGATTCTACTCTTTTGGCTTTGAAATACCTGGGTGAAAATCCAAACACTGAACGGCCAGGATAGATGAGGTACCTTTGTGATGTTCATCGACCCATTTTTTTTGGGATATCGCGTACTAACCCGCGCCAATTGCACGCACACACACACACACCTGATATGAGAGACATTTTGGGCGGAGCTGGTCACTAAATCATCATTTCAGCGTCGTG
>VSDK01015717.1:337413-404650 GCA_009767595.1 Symbiodinium kawagutii
CGTCGTGTCTAGAAAACTTGCCTTGTGAAAGTAGGTTACGCCTCCATCACGTGACTAGTTTCATCATCACATGGGTAGCATCCCATAGCTCAATCCTGCTTGTTAGAAGGGGACTTCGGACTCTTCAAGAATGATCAATCAGCATTGAGAACCATTTCTGATTGGCGGCGTGATATCAATCACAAAATGTGCTACACACACCCAGCTTTGGCTGGTGATAACTCGCTTGCCGCACCTGTGACAGTCGCCTCGGAAAACCATTCCGCAGAATTCCTGCGGGCACTGAATCTGAGACAAACGATATCCCCTCTGCAAGGACATGGGAACATTCATCAATGGCTGTGGGTCAAGCAGTTAACCAACCAATCATAGCTGGCTAATGGTCATAATAAGCAACAATACTAAGGAATCCCACAGCCCAATCAAGATGGGTAACGGATGGTAATGGGCCATGGTGATGGTTTAACCACCGTTAACCATCTGAGAACATTTCTGGTGAAATTGGAGTTAGTTTACTGTCATGAATTTACCATGTCTGATTCCATCTTCTTCCATGATCTTCACCACATGTTCCATGAATGGTAATTAAGACATAACACCACAAGCAATCTCTGTGTGCCTGCAGTGTCATAATTTATGAAAATTCTTCACAGTGCTATATGATTGTTTCTCAAACTACCCAATATTTTTCATTTAAAGTAAAAAACACACCATTTTTGGGGGTTTATTTATTTTTGAGAATCGCCTATACAATGGTGGTTCAATTGAGATCCCTCCAACAACCAAGTTGCTGCTTTCCAGGTTGTTCTCTGATCACTCGGGAGTGCCAGCAAAAGCGAGCACTAATGAATTTCTTGGTTGGCTGATGCTGGCTGTATATAAGACCTTGCTTCTAGCAAATAATCTTTGCGCTACTGCTGGTCATAGCATCTTATATCACCATGACAGGTAGTCGAGTCTCATGTCATGTGTTTCCTGGTCTTGTTCAAAATCACATCACCATAGGTCAAAACTCGGAACCCCCGTCGATTCCAACAGGGAACTGCCTGAGTTCCCAGCAACACCTGATCGAGATGCAACAGCGAAGATTTGATGGGTGACCAGCGATTGGTGACACAACTAGTCGTGGTTTTAGCAACCAACTCAGGATCTGAAATGCGATAAACAGTTGACCCATGTTGATCCCTATTTTTTGACAGAAATGGTGGTATATTTCGTGGACTGTTCTCGGCAATCTTGGTAGAATTCAACTTTTAGTAGTTGGACAAAGTTCCCATCATTCTCAAAACCACCAACAATCGTAGTTGTTTAACCACCTTGTTGTTTCTGATCCCCTATCATTCGCCATTATGAACCACCATCTAACCACTATTTACCATAGACAATCCCATGGTGATTCCCCTATTATTGTCAAAAAGGATTGTCAGAAATAGTGATTATCAAAATGCAATGTATTTATTACTCAAATCCAATTTCATAGATAAATAATTGTAGAAACACTCACTATAAGAACTCATGAGAATATCCAATCATTGGAATAATATTATGGATAATACCATGATATGATCCAAGTTCAGATACACATCATTCCCAGAAAAGCTCAAATCTAAGCAGCGGCCAACAACCCAGGAACAGCCATGGCCATCTCCAAACGACTGGATCTGACCCCTGGGCTCAGCGGCCCTTCATGGTGAGTGTGGCAGTTTCTGAAGTAAAAAACTCCCAAGTTGTGGATGGTTGATTACTGAAAATGGTCAAAAAAACATTGAAACTATGGGTGTACTGCTCTGAGTGGTTGGTAAGAACCATTGAAACTGTAGGCTTACTACTACAGATGGTTGGCTTATTGCTATGAACCATTTCTAATGGACGGTTGATAACTCCAAATGATTAAAAAGGATGATTTGGGGGCCCCGTTTTCAGACATCACAATTAAGAAGGTTTGGGAGACCGGCGCAGGTACCTGAAGGTTGGGAAAACTTGAGTGCCCATAGAACTCTTGTATCGCTTCATGATCCAAACAAAGGAAGTAATCCTACTACTGATGTCCCCATCCCTCATCAACAATGAAGAAACAATATACAATTGGCCTCCCGTAACTACTAGGTCAAGGGCGAATAAGGCTTCCCCAGCACTTCTCCTTGAAACCCCAATCTCTAAACTCCAAGAATCTCGAAGGGTCTCTAGGGCAGTTGATGAAGCCACGCAAAGGTTCACTCGGGTGACTCCCTGACCCCAGCAGTCCATCCGACATGGACTGGGAATTGTCGCCTCCGGCAGGGTGGACTCTGGAAAAAAAAACAGTGACAAGCATAGATCAACGGATGGAATCCACTGGTCGGAACACTCAGCAGCCTTGGTTCGAAGTTTTAGCCGTTACAAGAATCAACCAGGTGCCATATTTCAGCGGAGGTCGTGTCTGATTCCACTTTGGTATGGTGGTAGCCAGCAACCATAGAATCTGACAACCACAGAATTGATCATGAATCATTGTTCTGTTATAATTTGCCGATAATATGCCCTCAATAGGAGCTTCGCTTTAATAAACAACCCATATTAGGAGGTAAATCACCAACTATTTCGAGTACCAGTGGGGATGGTCTTAGAGAAAATCTCGCACAACTAAGTTCAATCTCTTCTCAAATGGTGTTACCCGGGACGTCTCGTTCGCAAGTTCCCAAGGAAATCGTATGCATTTCAGGCGTGCCATAGGGTTTAGTGCTGGGGAAAAGGGAGCCTTGGCCGTTGTCATCAGGATTCATCATGGTTGTGATGATTGGCAATTACCCTCTGGCAAACCAACTCGGAAGTGAAGAATCCCGCATCTATTCAGCTTTGCCGATTGATGACCGTGATTTTTTCAGCAGATCGTCTCCCAGAGGGGCCCCCGCGTTCGCCAATTTTCAATCCAGCAACTTGGCAGGTCAATCACCAAATTCCTGGATCAATGGTGAACTCAGCTCAGCTCAAATGGAGGGGTACCCCCCAAATCATCCTTTATCTTAAGCATTCGTATAATAAACGAACCATTTTTGGGGTTCTCTATTTTGAGAAAATCCCATATCTGGATTTGAGCCACCAAACAGTTTGTTGGTGATTCCCTGGTCTTACGCGCGAAAAACAACACACCGACAACGACAACAGCAACAACATACAATATCCAACAAACCACGCGACTACCTCTTAGTATAATCAAGTATAGCCACCCATGGACCCTTTTTGGTAGAATAAGGGGGCAAATAAAAACAATGGATACGGAGATATGATTTTATATTATCTACATTTATTCATCAATTGGTTACGCATGGTGATTCCAACATTTTGCTTGCCGATATCATTTAATCTTGTTCCCAATCCTAAACCCCTTCTCTAGACCCATAATATGTACATTGGAACTAGAGCAGGTCTTGTTCTGGGCGTAATATTAGGACGGCCATTTGACACGACTGTAATGGGTATCGGTATCAGAAATATTTCCCAAACAAATGTCATTGGTGAATTACCATATTGACAATTATAACAATTCTACAACCATATTCCCCAGAATTGCAGGGATTAACGAACGTTAGTTTAGTTGTACCACAACCTTAGTGGGATGATACCTAACACTCATAAGTAGACAACTATTGGTCGTACAACCAGCGATTGTTGGTAAAGATGCCAAATACACAAGTCGTTTGATGGCAAAAAATGGGTTTACGTTGCCCAACAGACTCCTGGAAACTAACATGGACCCTTCCAGCTGGCTGTTCCAATATGAAACTGATCATCCAAGCCCTGAAGGGTCAAGTTAGTAGTTTGCTGAAGGGTAATAAAAAAACGGCGTTAACCCATCTTCTACTTGGATCTACAACTTTTACTGATAGTAACTGGTTGCATTCACCATAGGGCTTAGCTCACCTACCTCATGGGGCTCCTTACGGTGGTTACATGCCCATAATCTAAGCAGTTGATTGTAAGTGCTAACATCTGGTGGTAGGGGTCCGTTTCATCAACCTTCTGGAGCTAGTTCCATGGTGATACCCATCTAAGGTGTGCCTCTTGATGGTGGTTGATCATCGGAAAATCATGTTTTTCAGCGGGGTCGACCGATCAGTTCTTGGCCTCCCAACACCCTTCACCACTTTCCATGGTTGTTTATGACACTGACACATCCCAACGGGTCGGTGGTTGAACCACCCTCATGAAAAATATGCTTGTCAACCAACCAACCAACCATTTGTCAATACATTTAGGAAGTAAAACATGTCAATCAAACCACCAACCAGCATGTGAAGCTCTTCCTGTGTTTGACTTGACCCAGTCACCAACTTCCACCTGGGGGACCCCGGTCCATCCACTGAGACATTCCAATATTCTTATCAATCAATAGTTGTTTAACAGTTATTGTTCCTTCGCATTTTTCATCAACCACTGTTATCCCCTATCAAAAACACATTAAAAAAAAAACCAGCCAGCCAATACTTTTACCGACAACATCTCCCTTTTCCCACCATGGAGCCCTCCCACCCACGCTCTCTTTGCCTTCTCCCAAGACATGGCCGCTGTTAGCCACATGGGACGCCATGGGCACCGATGCGATGTTAACCACAAGGGACCGGGGCCCCCAAGCGTTAGCTAAGTTGGTTGATGAGCCAGTTGACTATGGTTGACTATGTGAGCATGGCTAGGGCACCAGGCGAATGGTGGATATAGGAATGGTTGATGCAAGCTATAGCTATAGTTCAATCGCGAATGTGAAGTAACGAAGCTAACGTTTGGGGGGCCCACCTTGCAGGTGGTTGAGTTGTTGGATGATAAAGTCCGTGGTTTTCTGCATAGCAGGAGGTCACAAAAATGTGGCTGACGAGGTAAGGAGCGGTTATTCCTAACTTGGGTTGTTCCAACTGGCTCGCTCACATCCTGCTCTCTCGCTTCTTTTTTCTCTTTTGGAGTGAACGTTGCCCTCGTAGGTGAAACAGAGTGGCTGGGTCTTGGCCCACTGAGCGTGATGGGTCACTAATCCTCTCACTCAGCTCACCCCAACCACTGGGGAGCAAGGGAACCGGCGCACCCATGTCTTCCTCAGGGTTGGGAGGGTGGGAGAAAACAGCAAAAGGAAGGATGGGTCTTGAGCCAAAATGGCACCACAACCCATCCGTTCTAGAACAACCACCTTAGTACACACGTGTACAACTAGTGGTTATTCCTAACTTGGGTTGTTCCAACTGGCTCGCTCACATCCTGCTCTCTCGCTTCTTTTTTCTCTTTTGGAGTGAACGTTGCCCTCGTAGGTGAAACAGAGTGGCTGGATCTTGGCCCACTGAGCGTGATGGGTCACTAATCCTCTCACTCAGCTCACTCCAACCACTGGGGAGCAAGGGAACCGGCGCACCCATGTCTTCCTCAGGGTTGGGAGGGTGGGAGAAAACAGCAAAAGGAAGGATGGGTCTTGAGCCAAAATGGCACCACAACCCATCCGTTCTAGAACAACCACCTTAGTACACACGTGTACAACTAGTGGTTATTCCTAACTTGGGTTGTTCCAACTGGCTCGCCCACATCCTCCTCTCTCGCTTCTTTTTTCTCTTTTGGAGTGAACGTTGCCCTCGTAGGTGAAACAGAGTGGCTGGATCTTGACCCACTGAGCGTGATGGGTCACTAATCCTCTCACTCAGCTCACTCCAACCACTGGGGAGCAAGGGAGGCTGATCCCTACGTCGAGATGTCCTCACTTATAGCTCCTTATGTGGTTGTTGGTGGGGTCACCGAGACTACGCGAGTGGCAGCGTAGCGTTCACTTTCCAAATAAAGGAAAAATTGGTGAGACTTGATGTTGAAGTGGAGTCGGAGCCCAACGCTTGGCGTGGTAGGCTTTCATTAAAGAGAAATCTAAGCGACTGGGACCATCGCTTAAGTTCGATTTCGATTCGACTCTATCGATGTAAGAGTGGAATGCTGGGAGGCAGCAGACCAGTATTCTCCCACAACTGCTGCGGAGTCAGTTTGTGGGGAGTATCCTCGCACTAAGCAGGAAGCAGCAGAGTCGTTGTCTATGAAATGCAACAACTGTCGTTGGTGCAATAGGCTACTCCAGGTGCGCAGAGCAACTGGACAAGCTAGCAATTCTAGCTGCCCCATATGAGTCTGCCTGGGAAGCCACAACGAGATCAACGACTCTGGAACGTTCCAATGGAAATAATGCATTGTAAAAGGTTCTGGGTTAACCAGAACTCCGGCAACAATATGCCGGGGGTCTCGATTTGGAACGTCTGAAGCGTCTGTGTAGAGAAGCATAGGGGGTTTGGGATGCCCAAACCAGCATGTGCGAACTGGAGCTGTGTTAATCAGATGTTGCATCAGGCGCAGACTGACAATAAGCTCCGGGGTTAGCTGCACATTTGCTGAAGTAGAATATTGACGATGTCGAACATATGTAGTACAGAAACGCCCCACCTTCCCAAAAAGCGTGCTGCAAAGAAACTGGTATTTCCCCAGCAGACTAGCAGCTACCGAGGGAGTAAGTTCCCGTTGCTCCAAAACTTTGTTGATCATCAAAGTGAAATTTGAGCGGCGGCTGGCCTTGGGCTCAACCAATAGAGTTCGCTGAGTATGCAAGGATGCAGTGTTGAATACGACACCAAGAATCTCCGCCACTGCGGCGGGAGGTTGTGACTTCTCGTCATCTAAGGAGAACCCCAGCAATTTAAAGGCTTCGCGGAAGCAAAACATGGTGGTAACGGCTGAGGCCGGAGAATCTGCGACAAAGAAATCGTCAAAGAAATGGTCCACCACCATTTTAAAGGCACGGCCGAGGAGTCTGGAGAGAAACTCTGCGACTCTATAAAAGTTCGGAACGGCATGGCCTGCACCAAAGGGTTGCCCAAAGATCTCGAAGAGTTGTGTAGAATCGGAGGTGGGGTCGTAAACCGCTGTGATGGAAACAGCTATTTGGCTATCCGGCAGAGGGACTTGCCGGTATGCCGACTTCATGTCTTCGGTGGCCAGATGGACGGCAGTACCAGTTCTAGAATGCACCGCCTTAACCATCACTACCACCGCATCGGACATTGCCATCACAATCTTCTGTCTTCTCCAAGCAGCCAAATTGACATGTCCAGCTGTGTGATCATCAATTCTTCTATATTTTACCTGCCCTTTCGCGTCGTGCCCCTGAGTGAGACCAAAGCTAGGGATGACATTGTAAAAACGTCCGTGCTTAGCTTCCATCTGGGCTTCACTGTAGGGACCGGCCATCGTTCCTTGTGCGACCTCTTTTAGTGTTTTGGTATAGATTGCTTTGGCTTGGTCCGGACTCCCCTTCTTTGCCATATATGAGACTTTCGAAATGCAACTAGCCCGTCTGACCTTGGCTGTACTAAGCAGCTCTTTGACAGTGATCTGGGCCGGAACATCATGTGTCTCAAAGAAGGGGGATTCCAGAGCTTTGCCTATGATGGGCATACCTGTGAGGCAAAGCATGGGAACGGACTTGTCCTCGACCTCATGCTTTTCTGCCAAGGCAGCCATCAACGCTGTCCGGGGCCCCCTGCCAAGTTTCTTGGCGTTGGAGCAAGCGTGTTTCTCATCCTTGTCTTGGGCCTCCAAAGTTTCACGTGACTTGGCCAAAACCCTCCACTCGCCCAGTGTCCTTAGGCGGAAGAGGTTGTTGGCTCCAGGGTCGTCTTCCCAGGAGTCTAATGCCACCTTGTGGTCTGGTTTGGTCGCTCCCCTCGTGTTGAAAGGGTGATCCAACTCCAGGGCCAAGGATAGGTGCTTCTGCATGGAGTTGACACCGTCAGGGATAAGCTGGGCCCTCTTCCCATAGGAAGGCTGCCTGTAAGACTCCAAGGCTTGAACCCTCTGGGGTGTCTCTTGGGGTTGCTGCCCGTTTTGAGAGGGGCGAAGAGGTGGCGCCTTTGGTAAAACCGGCTCCTCGCCTGTAAGCTGTGCCAGCTGCTGAAGCTCGTTCTTCACCCCTTTGCAGGTATCAACTCTGCATCCGGGCAAAGTGATGCCGTAATGGTCACACACCGCCTGACTCAACGGAGCGTTGGGACCTGAAAAGACCTCCACGAACTTTGCGTCGGATCTGAGAGCCCTGCTCAGACATTTTGCATACTCCACGCAAAACCCTCGTGGGTATTCTCTTTCATGCCCTGCCCCCAGCAACCGTTGGTCGCCATCTGAGGTGCTTGAGCCCAGTCCTATCACAGTAAGTAGTACCCGAACATAGCTTCCCCATCGCCTTAAATTCTGGGTTATTGACTACCAGAACCTGAGATTTCTTCCTCCTGCTTCCCTCGAACATGCACGTATGGTATTCCACTTTGAACACCCCGTCGAGCCTGAGGAGGTTCTTCCACGAGTTGAGGTGCAGAGCGATGGACCTGGCCGGGTGCTCGAGTGTGAAAACTTTTCTGGCTTTGTGGGAACGCTCACAGCTGGAGGCGGAGAGGTTGGCCATATGGGTGTCATCCCTCAACCTCTTCCTAGATTTTAAGGTCATGGATTCCACTTCCTGCGGGATACCTTCAGGGTGTTCCTCACTCCTTAAAGGTTTGGGAGGTGAAGCTACCCCTTTGATAGGAATTTCCCGCGCTCGAGAAAAAGTAGCACAGTTGGGCGCCCAGTGTGCAGCATCGGCATCACTAAGCTCTTTATCCAACTGCGATCTGTGTTTGAAAATACATCTCCCCCTAAGAAGATCCCAAGGTTTTAAAACGATGGGGGTTCCCAGAGGGGAAGTGGTTGAAGTGGTGAAACTCTCGGGGGGGGAGTCTTCAACTGCCCTACATTCTCCCGAGGAGGCAAGCTGCAGGCTGCGGGCCCTTTTCGCTGGAAGACTTGCCGACGTCCGCGATGGGCCCAGTCCCTAGCCGCTCTCACCTTTGGAGCCATCTTCACCGCCTCCTTGTTGAACCTTCTTCTTTGCTCTGGCTTTCTCCTTCAACGCCTTTCGGAATCCTTCCGGCAGCGGACAGAAGGGGTAGTGCTTTTTCTTGCACACCAAGCACGGCTTCAACTTCTGGGGAGGTATCTTCGGATCCTTCATCCTCTTCAAAGGGCTCCTCTTTGGTCGGCTTCTTGATCTGCTTCGGGACCGGTGCTTGCCATCTCCACGTCGATCCTTCTCCTTCTTCTTGTCGCCGGCCTTGTGCTGCTCAATGCCTTGGTCCGGTAGGTTTTTGATGACAGGATCCAGGAGCCGCCACATGTTCTGGTTGTCGTCATTGAGGTAGAAGGTAAGTCCTCCATCCAAACTCCCGACGTCTCTCGAGAGCCACCTAAGGATCTCCTCGTGCAGCGCCCGGTCAAACCTCCTCCACCGTGGGAGGCCTCATTCCATCGGCGACCGTGGCCATCATCTTGCTGAAATACTTCTCGTTCAGCCTTCTGTAGACGGCGTACCCAGCGACCTGGAGCATTTCGGCCGCTCTGGCCCTTGTTTCCAGATAGGCCCTCATACGCTCCATGTCACTCACCTTTGGACCAGGTGCTTCGCCTCCATCCTTTTCTTCAACCGAGAGCTTCGAGTCTGCAGAGAGAATGAGCTCACTTCTCTGTTTCGGAAGTTGCCCCGACCTCTGCATCCTCTTCTCCTCATCCTGGTTGATGAAGGCTTCCCAAGCCACATATTCGAAGGTGGCCCCTGGGCCAACGAGCGACCGCGCCAAACGAGTCAAACAGAACAGCGATGGGCGGTCCATGTCCGTGCCAGCTGCAGGCATGCCCCTCTCCACCGCTGCCTGTTCCATGGCAACCGCGCCCGAGAGGCTTACCTTCACCTTGTTCTTTCCGTCCCCCGATGCCAAACGTTCCAGCTCTGCTTTACAGACTTCTCTGGCAAGCATCCAGAGCTTCCTAAGCGATGCTGCGTCATCTGACATCTTGTAGGACTGCCAGGCCACCGGAGGTACCCTGGTAAAGGTGAGCAAGCCGGCAGTCGCATCTCGGTAGGCCGCTCTTGGGGTAATGACGTCACGGAGGAATTCCTCCAGCTCGTCTTTTCCACACACCCTCAAAGCAAAGGATTCGTGTGTTGCAATCCCCAAGGAAGCCAAAACCAAGAAGTCTGACTCTGCCACACCGAACTGTGCGGCGCTCCTCAGAAAAGCTGAGGGTATGCTGGCCTGCGAAAGGTTCGCCATCCAGCCCTACCGGTCTTTCAGGGGACTTGGCGACCAGACGGCTGCACATTGAGCAACCATACCATGCTGCGCAAAGCAACGGTCCCAAGATTTGCCTGGAAAGAAACTCCCAACCTGGTGAACCTCAGAGTGGGGAAGTGGGAAACCCTTCGGTAGCCCCTCTGCTCATCTCACACACCTCTGCTGTGTTTTTTCCAGCTGGCGTATGGATCGCTCATTCTGGGGGAATGTCTGCACAGGCTGACTCTTCCACCGAGGCCCTGCCACTCAGGCCTTCCTATCCTTGTCTGCTTGGTGCAGAGCACACTTGTGATCCTCGTGGTTTTCTGTACAGTCCACGCAGATCCTGAAACACCTCTTCACCGTGGGTTTCCCTCGGCTTAAATAGAAGTGTTCGCAAATCTTTTTACAGAAGGAACCTTTGCTCTCAGTCCGTGGGCAGCATCTTCGACACAGCTGTGCAGCCGGGTCGAGGGTCTCCTCGGCTGTCAAGAAGTCGAACGAGCCAGACAGACCACATCGAGGGACGGCTGGTTTGAGAAGGTCCTCGGCCTTCAAGTTGGGCGCAGGCAGATGGACCTTTAACTGGGCAGTCGGGTTCCTTGACATAACCCAATGCGCTGTAAGGCCCTCTGAGTCGGCCTCATCCACCAGCTCCTGAGCCTCGTCCTCGGACTTGGCCTCCGGGAAGGGTTTCTCATCCGCCCCAGTCGCTTCACACCCCGAAGACAGGGCCTCTTGCTCATCGGATCCATCCCCGAAGATGTCCTCGTCATTCGGCTTGCTGAAGTTCTCTGGCAGCTCTTCCACTGGCTCTCCGATGAAGTTCCCGCCCTCATTGAAGGCGTCGCCCAGGAGCTGCCTTGACACCTCCTCAGGTGCCACGCCGCCAGCATCAGCGCTCGCCATGGCTCGCCCCTTCCTGGCCTCATCATGGGATCCATCCTCCTGAGATTTCCCAGGGCCAACGGATTCTCCCACCAGCCTCACAAGATCTCCTCCATCTCGAAGGTAGCGGAGGCATTTCTCCTGGGCCCTAAGGACCAGGGTTTGAGCCTCACGTAAATACGTGTCCGGCATGGTTTCCATCTTGTCCTTCCAGTTCCCCTGAAACCTCACCGTCTTCTCCTTCACCCCCAAGCGTTGCATGACACTCGAGAGTGTTGCCTTGGCTCCGTGCCACCTCAAGGCTGAGAGCTCGGCAGGATTGAGCCCAATGTCCTGCCCCTCCTCGGCGAGTCTACCGAGGGCTGACTTCACGAGCTGAACGTCCGCCTCCAAACGCGATGGAGCCTGCAGAAAACTCACTTCGTCTCTAGCAACCAGCTTGCCGAAGTGGTCGTCGGAATGCCACGTCGCCCCGTGGCTAACCAATACCAATTCCATCAGCTCGCTGAGCCAATGGTCATGCTGTGGGTCTACACCCAAAAGCGATGCCACCCAGAGCCTCGGACCACTCTTCCCGCGCACAGCCCGGGAGCGTAGCCCCACCACGTTCTTCTCCCCGTGCATGCGCACCCACTCGCAACAATGCAAGGGGGTGTTGAGGATGTCATCATACCTGGTGGATGACTGGATCCTCAGCCTCAGCTTTCCACAGGCCACCCTCTCAGGCTTGGACATGTAGGGGTCCAAGATGATCTTCTCCAACGCCAGGATGGTCTGCTTTGCAAAGGAAGGTGCACGGTTCACTCCTTCCACTTTCGAAGCCAGGTAGGTGCCAGAGAGCCGTTTGGCCCTTCCCCAATGGCCTCCCACCACTTCCATCCCGAAAGCGTTGCTGAAGAAGTCGACAGCATAAAGGAACGAACGCGGCGTCAGGTACCCAGTCTGCATCTGGATCAAGTGCTCTACGTAGTCCAGGATGCCCAGCCTAGCATCCAATCCTCCAGCGCGAGCTCCAAGATCCTCCCTCCGTTGCCTCCACCCGAGGAACCGCTTGAACAGCCTGACATAATTCAAGCCCGTAGCAGCTCTGTTAGGGCGGGTCAACCGATGGAACCGTTCGTTGTCCACCACGCCAGCGAGTTCGACAATACCTTGAAGTTCCATATCCGCACCAAGAGCTTTCAAGCTCTCATATATGACGAGGCACTCCGTCTGGAACAAGGCCATCAGGGAGCTCTCTCTTGACTCCATGGAGGATTCACCTCCCTTCCCAGGACGGTATCGCCTCGAGAAGTCCGGCTGAACCTCTTGCGTCGCATGCCCGCAAGGTGGTGGGGCAGCAGGCTTGTCGAACTTTATCTCGTCCTCGCCGCTCAGTGTGGGGCCCGAGGATGCGGGTGGACGTGAAGGCCGTCCTCTCTCACCATCCTCCACAACATACTTCTTGACCTCCTTCGGTGGTGGAGTTGCCTTCTTGGTGAAGAGAGCAGCTTCCCCAGGCCCTCCCCCCAAAGAGAGAGGTCTGCTGCGGTTCTCAGCAAAAGCCGGCACCGCTGCTTTGATCTCCTTGCCCGATGCGGAGCTTGCCCAAGGAGGCACTGCTCCCTTTGCACTTGCAAGGGACTCCAAAATTGCCTTCTGCTTGTCCACTTCGGCATCCATGTAGTCATCATCCGAGAACAGCTCAGATTTGTCCTCTGCTTTGCTTGGAGCATCGGTGGGTCTGTCTCTCACCAATGACCAGCTGCCTGCAGCAGAGGGTGGGACACTCTCAGTGTTGAACCTGAGGATCCCTTCTCCCTCCTGTCCTTCTCGAATCACTCGTACCACATCCTGTGGATCGCAACGACTTTCCAGGAGCGATGCAATTTCCATTCTGGCGGCCCAAGCACCAGCAGCTGAGATACCTGATGTCCTGCCCAGCGTCGGTCGCATTACCACGTCCCTAGGCGAGCTAGACTCAGCTTTCTCCGGCATGCCAGCTTTGCCAGGAAGAGTCCTCAGCCCCATGGGCTGGTCTCTTTCCACCGCTCTTGGTGACTGCGGTGGCCCCCTCAAAGATCTCGCTTCGGCTGGCCCTGCAGGTTCATCTCCCTCGGGTGGTGACTCAGCTCCTCTGCGAGACCTCGTCGCTCTCCCGCGGGGCTCCAGGGCATCATCTCCTGGGTCTGCGTTGTCAGGTGGTACAGCCCTTTTCTTCCAGGTCTTTTCCTCCGGAGAAAACCACGAAGGGGGGTTTGCAGGGTGAGGTGGCCTTTCGCTCCCTCGCCTCCTGCCCCTAGACCTATCCCTATCCCTACTGGGATCCCTCCTCCTCCTCCTCCTACTGCTCTCCCTCTCTTCCATTGGAAAAGGTTGGAGAAAACAGCAAAAGGAAGGATGGGTCTTGAGCCAAAATGGCACCACAACCCATCCGTTCTAGAACAACCACCTTAGTACACACGTGTACAACTAGTGAAAACCGCACCAGTATAGATCGATTGCAAACCAGCTCAACAGAATGTTAATCAGAGTGACTCACAAGCCACAATCACCGAGGCAAGTATTTCGTCTTTGCATACGCTTGTGCTTGGGTGTCAAACGTGAACGCAATGTCCTGCTTTTGCTGGTACATCCTAGATGTATCTGATCAATTGTGGATTAAACCATGATGGGTTAAGTGTTGATTCTTCACCAAACAGTTCACAATAAGTACCAGTTAGTTACATTTCAATTCAACCAGTTCGTTATAACCAGCTAGACCCTTATTCAACCAGTTGGTTCAGTTTCTTTACCATTTGGCAGTGAGTCAAAACCCCGTACCCCTGGTTCCCCTGTCATTAACCACTGTTTTCCCACTATAACTGCTGGTCATTATCCACCATTATTGATGGTTAATATTGACCCATAGCCATTTCTCATGGTGAGCGCAACCCCAGGAAGTTTTCCGGTCTTGCTGTTGCTAAGACGATTCGGACAGGCAGGCGACGTAGGGCGGTGTCGGAGGGGGGAGTGAGCTGATCATCAGAAACGTCTGGGTGCCTTTGAGGATGGTTTATCATATGGCGAGTTGGGTCAATATTAACCTACCAATAATAGCTGGTTATCATGGTTAATAATAGGGGATAAGAAGCAACAATAGTAGGGATATACCAGCTATATATGGCTATGGGTCAATATTAACCAACCAACTAATGGTGGTTAATGGTTAATGATAGGGGATGATAATTCACAGTTACAGGGGATATATACCAACTATATGGCTATGGGTCAATATTAACCAACCAACTAATGGGGGTTAATAACCAACAATAATAAGGCAAAGTAATGGTTAATGATGGGGAACCAGGGGTACGGGGTTTTGACCCACTGCCATATAGCCTTGTAGAGGATTAGTATTGAATCTGGCAGTGGGTCAGTTCACCCTTAGTCCCCCTAGTTCCCCTGTCATTGACAAGCTCGTTTTCCCTATGATTTGGTTGGTCATTATAAGCCAATATTGACCCATAGCCATCTAAGAATAAGTTCTGTTGATTGATTTGTCAAAAAACCCAACAATACTGAACATGTGAACTAATTAATAACCATTTTCGGCTTACCCAATCTATTCCAGTTCATTATTAACTAACGGATTGGGTGACGCAGAGATAACAATAGTCCCTCAGTATTGGCAAAAAACATATTGTCATTGTGAGGCCACCTGAACCATTAGTAATAAGCTAATAGATACTGCTAGTAGTGGTCAATTCAAGCCACCTGGTAATGTTTAGTAATGATTCACAATGGCCAATTGATAGTTCACGAATGGAAATAATGTATTGCGCTGATATCAGTACCAATCATCAATTCTAATAAGCTAACCATTGATGAACCTCAAGAAAGAGAATTTTGCAGTTTAAAATTAGATCATACAGGCTCCGGTATGGTTGATATCAAATTATAACTTCGTAGGTTGTACTAAAAAAACCTCCAAACCACAGATGAGCCGCTGATGCTCATTCCTGGTTGCCGAGCTGTGAGTGCATGTCATAACTACTTAACCATTACGCAGTTGGTCAAGCAAATCTGACTAGTCGATGATATTCATCAAGTTCGGGTGTTCACCAGCTGAAGATTCATTTGAGGCAGCTTCTTCTATTTCGTTCACTGAACGTTAACCAACTCTTTCAGCTCCTCCAGTTACTGCTTCACAACTGACTTCTCAACCACTTGAAGTTGGTGGTAACAGGTAGTTATCCATTACAGTTAAGCAACTCCAAGTACCATTGTAGTAACAGCTTCACCATGAACTCACTTGGTACATTTTCTCAACCAGTGAGTTACCAGGTTCATCATCAGCTTACCACCATGACCTGTTACGTCGCCACCAGGGCGCTCTCCCCATGGCGGCGATTACCCCCGCAGAGGGATCCCCGACAATAAACGACAGAGCAAGCCATGGAAGTCGAAGAACAAAGAGTCCCAGATCTGCATGGCTTGGAGATGTGGCCCTGGTGCTTGAGAAATGAAGCGATTATTGATGCTTCATTGTGGGGGTTGATGATGATTAATGGTGGTTGATGGTGGTTAATGGTGGCTACTGGTGGTCCTCCCTCGCAGCGGACGATCCAACGATGCTGCGCATTCATGGCTAGCTGAGCGGGCCAATGAATGTTAACTGCACAAAAAGAAACAAAAGGCACACGGGGGCTGGCTACTGGTGGTTATTGAGGTTAAAAACTGACATTGTAGGGAATAATGATGGCTCATGATGGTTTGATAAGGGATAATCGATGGTTGACTAGCGATGATTAATGATGGTGATTGATGCTTGACTATAGGCGCCCATGATGGCTCAAAATAGTTGATCAATGGTTCATGGCGGTTTCTAACCAACAGTCCTGGTGATTGACATGGTTCTTTATGACGGATGATGAAAATGGTTTTATTACAAGCTGGTTAACAATGGTCATTGGTGGCTCTGGGGGGTGACGGTTGGTTATTCGTGGCTGTTGGTGGTAAAAGATGACTGATGATAGTTCATGATGGTTCGCTTTTAGTGAATGATGGTCTGATGATGGCTCCAAACTCAAAATCAAATGGCTGGGGGTCAGTTCACCCTATAGCCCTGGTCCCCCCATCCTCAGCCCTGTTGCTTTCCCTCCTGGATTAACTTGAAATTTTTCCATGAAATTTTCCCATGAAATTGGTGGGTTCACTGCTTGACCAATAGCCAGATCAACACCATGAGCTGCGCAGTGCGGTCGCTGCCGGCTGCGCCTGGTCCCTGGTCAGCGGCAAGGTGGGCACTGGCGGCGCAGGTGGTAAGAGACTGGGCACCTCGCGCGGTGCTCACTGGTGGGGTGGTGTCCAAACATGATATGGCTATGGGTCAATATTAATCAACAAATAATGGGGGTTGATAACCAACAATCATGGTTAATGATAGGGGAACCAGGGGTACAGGGTCTTGACCCACTGCCATATCCGGGCAACCTGTACCTGCCTTGCCTCCCTTTGGGATGATGGGCCTTCCAATAGTTCTAGTATCATTGGCAATGATTCGCTGATTTACCCTCTAATCAAAAGAGATCATCGTTTCCAAAACGTAAATCGTCTCATTAGGAAAGTTTCGATTGCCACAGCAGTAAGTTTTACACGTAAAGCAATCATCCATCGCAAATGTTTGATATGTGAAGGCGGCTCAGAGCCTTCCCCACATATTCTGTTGTCATTAACAAGTACGTGTTTTTTTTCCACCGTCATGACATCATTCAAAAGCAGCAACCGATATCTCCAACCCAGCGACCGTCACCAACCTATCGTCATATCCAAGGCACAACGTGGGATGGCAGCACTTTACTGGGCACTGATGGCACCACCAAATCGAAGCGGTGCAGCATGCGAAGCAGCACCGCATGGTTCCTGGGATCGGAAGGGCTGGAACGGTGAAGCAAGTGGTGCGCCGTCCTGGAAACACGTGGATGTTGCGCAGGTGTACAAATGATGGATCAATTTATGGTTGCTGAATGTGCCTGGTCAGTCCCTTGCTTTAACCACTGATGATCACCCCTTGTATCTTCGGTGGGCGGAAATCAACAGCAGAACCAATCAAAACTTGGTGGGATAGCCTGCTGACTGTAGCCGCCAGATGACAACATATGGTTGGTTCTCAAAAGCAGAGTGCCCCTAAGTCATCTTTTATTGGCCATGTTGTGAACTGCATTGGCCTGCGCGTGCAAACCCAGGGCTGAAGACATGCTGGAGGAAATGCCATTCAAATTTCACGGCGAAACCCAAGCAGTCGATCATTTGCTATCGCTGAAAAACTAATCGCAGAAAAATATTGAAATATCCACCTGTGTTGAGCCGCCACCAGCTGGGTTTCTGCCAAACCATAGGGTAACCAATGGGCCCCAACAAAAATAATGTTCATTTTCGGAAAAAAAAACCATTGGTTGACTGGGGGTGCCAACATGATATCAGGGATTATAATGCTTAATTGTGGGTCATGGCGGGTGATGAAATAAACAATAGGGAATGATAAGGAACTAATTGTCTTATATCATCAGTAATAACGATTGTCATTGCTAATAACAATACTTGCTAATGATGGCTTGGCACACCCTTAGCTATGTTCAAACCACCTCATGCACGCCTCAAGGATCGACGTTTTGTGTCCCTTGGGATATCTTCGGGCGTGAACTTCTCCCAAGGCGCTCATGGCCTTCAAACGTTAGCTGTTCGCTGGTTTATGACCAGGATATCGACCAGTCATGGCAGATATAGCGCAAAGTAAACTGATTTTTAACCAACTTAAAGCGTTGGGGAGTCCTACCATGTAGTAATGTTAAAGAATGGTGAACCATTGGTTTTGGTTGATCATGGTTACTTTGGTAACTTGCATCACTGAGAATAGACGCGGTTTCTGGATTTTCAACTGTTGATGTTAAACAGGTGATCTAAAGCAGTTTGCTTCATCAGTCCTGCGCGACTAAGCATTGCTCTGATCATGTCATTGATTCATTTCCGCAATCGTTTTCAGGGGGTTCATCAGATCAGGACATCAAGTGGAGGGGTGACTGAACGTAGGGCAGATCCAGAGGCTGACATGGGGGTAGATCTGCGAGTTTTGCGCGGAACCGGCATCCCCTCTTCCAAGGTGGTAGAGACCGAACGAGATGGACTTCGGCTTCTGCTGTCCACCTCAGGAAGGCGTGAAATGGAGGACGACCCTCACTCTGGATCAGGACGGTAGTGAGCTGCGAATTGGTTGTACGTTTGTTGTAAAAGTGACCTGACAGGCTCAAGGGGAGCTGGAACTGTGCATTGAGCGCGAAAATGCTGTGATTCCGTGGCGGAGAGCAAGATGCGTGACAAACCTTGTCACTCCTTGACAATGGTTTGGCAAGCTGGCGCCAATTCGGATCAAACATTTTTGGAAAATTGCACATTTAGTGACGTAGGGAGAACTTGGGGCCGGGCGCACCACTGAAAGCGGTATCAATATATTAATCCTGAATATTTATTTCAACCGTTGATGCTGATGAAATGATAAAAATACAAGGTGTTGAAGTCTCATTATTTGTACATGTCAATAGTCATACCACTATTGAAACCAACTATTGGTTTTCTGTAGTCCAATCTATTCCAAGTTGGCGGTAGGCTTTTGTTGTTGCTGGACACGTACTTCCACCTATGGTTCCGAAGGCAGAGGTGCTGCTTCGCGAGCCGATAGCAGCGCTCCGGGCCATTCTGCAGCACCACGTCCCTGTTGGAGAATTCCTCCGATGTCGAATGGGATGTGGTAGTCCCAAACGGTCGATGATGACCAGCCATGGAGGTCAAAGTAATCCAAGACGTTGCCCCCTTTCCGAGTTTTCAGAAGATAGCACACGACATTCGTGGGTCGCCCAATCGGCTCGCCTGGATCCAGTGAGAAATGAACTGCAGGTAGAGCTCGTTGATATCAAAACGATTGGAGAAAAGCGCCGTCCTGAGATTGGATTTCTTCGATGCACTTCGCCCTGAGCTCCATTTGTCAGGACCAGAAATTCTATTGCCCCCTGATCCAAGGGCGATCCCCTTCCTAGAGTTCCTGAGGCCATCGCTGCCGTGCTGCGACGACGTAGCTCTCAGCTTCCACTTTGGTAGCAAAGCCGTGGCCAACTGCCACACTTCAACTTTCAACAAAATCAACCATTGGATTAAACTAATTCAATTGTCAACAAAATGTCACAAGTCAACATTTTCAAGATTGTCCAGTGTATTCTGGCATTTTTTACATGTTCAATACGAATGTCTGGGCATACATTTTGGTTGGGGGTTTCAATTCCTATGAAATACCAACCAACAAACCATTTGGTAATAATACGACCAGACGCTGTCGTTTGCCCGGGCCCGAACACGTCTTCATCTTCATCATCATCTCATCATCTTCATTATTATCTTCATCTAAAATTCTATACCATAACCCAAAACCCTAAAATCCAAAACCACAAAACCCTAAAACCCTAAACCCTAAAACCCTAAAACCCTAAACCCTAAAAACTTAAAAAAACACCCTAGATGACATTGAATTCTTGGGCAAACGATGTTGTCTGCGCGTAATACTAGCGAAAAAAGGATGTTTCAAACCACCAACCAGCCGTTGATTAGATGTTGGCAATCTTAACCTGGTTGGTGAACGATTACTGGGGGAAATAACAAATGTTCGAAACCATTAAACAGTAAAGATCGTTGAGCCAACTAAAAAAATCATTGGTTCTTCGAGATTCATTTGAAACCATCAAAAAAAGTTTGAGACCACCTTCTTGGACTCAGCTGAACACTACTTCTCTCGCCGCTCATCAAACTGCTGCCAGAGCGCTCCCGGAACTTGTGATGCCTGGCCGAAGTTGAACGGCCGAAGGATGGCGAGGTGGCTGGAAAGTCAATAGATCATAAAAAGAAACCCTGGGAAAACACCAACAAGTGTTGGATTATGCATTTTTATGTAAGATCACCGGAGTGTAATGGCTAGCGCTGGCCGAAAAATTCGAAACACCGGCCGACGTTCATGTCAGCAACAAACTACAAAAAGGTTACATTCATGTCAGCGACAAATACAGAAAGGTTATATTCCTGCAGCATCGAAAACTATGATCCTTTTAGACGCAAACAAACATCTCTTCAATGCTTCGAACCCCTTCCCTTCACCACCCCAAAATGAACAGCATAGTCACGACATATAGTCTAGCTGGGATGCGAACTGTGACCCATTTCTTGCATGATCGGATCGTAAATCCATCGTAAGATGTTGGTTACAAAATGAAATCCATATGATTGTTGATTCTACAATGGACCGGGTTGCCCAAGATAGAAGTTCGTTGGTTTACAACCAGGATAAATCTTAGTTATGATAGATATAAATTTAAAAGGCTTAAAATTGAACCAACTTGCAACGTTGAGGGGCCCCACCTTGTAGCCAAACTGTTGGATACATAGCTGTGGCTACCCAGCCGCTCAACTCTGGACCTTGGATCACCAGGTTGCTACCAGCAATGGCGCGAATGAGCCACCAATCGCCACAGGGGTAATCATAATGAGTATATCTCATTCACCATCTCACAGCTTTCAACATTTGGTGGTTTCTCAAGTCATTGGGGACCCAAAAGTTATGGATGGTTTATATTGTAAACGCTTGATAGAAAAAAAGGACATCTGGAGGGTACCCAAACTGGCTCGAGAAACCACCATATTGGTTTTATTGTTGGTGATTCTCCCCTGCAATTGACCATCGCTAATTAATAAATACAATCTCTACAAAATCACCCATTTGAGACACATCCATCAGTTGTTTAACCTTCAACCATTACTATTGCTTACTATTCCCCTATTAAACATTAAAATCACCCATCATTAAGCACTATTAGTGCTTGTAACCCCTAAAAAACAACAGCTTGGATGGTTGGTTCACTTCCTACGCCACGCTTCCAACCCCCAGGCGACCTCAGTTACCCACCGAGCGAAACAGCCGAACCGGACAGCCACGGCCTCCACAGGCAGTGCGTCAGCAGCTCCTCCTGGTGACCAACCACAAGTAGATCAGCGTCTTAACCAAAGTGAGGCCCCCGAAGGTTATAAGTTGGACAATGAACCATTGGACTATGCTAACTATTGGATAGTTATTGATGGTTATAAGTTGTCCATTATCTAATGATTGGTTATAGTCATTGAACTATGGCCAATCATGGTCAGTAATTAATGAATTTAATGAACTTATTCAATGACTATAAGTTGGTTAAGAATGTAGCAGCCATGATGAAATGCAATGGGATGATTGATAACGAATCTTCATGGCTCAGCAGAAAGACATGGGTTGATGTTGTGGCCGTCATGGTGACCAACAAAAACCAACAAACATGTTTCATAGGGATTTATGATAGTTCAAACTGCGTTGGCGCCGCTTGCGCTCGGAGCCGCTTGCATTTCCGCTTTCTGGCGGTGGCGTTGCCTCTTGCGTTTTGGCGGTGGCCTCTCCCAATCCACCAGTTTCTGCGGGCAGCCTGGTGAGCTACCATCCCCGGCACGGCTCCCCGGTTGTTGGCTACTGAACATGGTCAATACGGATTTAACTTGCTGCACATGTTTGCCCGGCCTCAATGCTCGCCCATGATCATATCCGAGGGGAGACGCTTTTTATTGTCAAAAATTGAATTCGCAACGACCAGCCATCATGGATGGCTCAAAACAAAAAGGTCGCCAAAGGCTGTCTGGTGGTGGGCCCCGGCAGGCTTGGACCAAAGCTTGTTTAGGGTTGAAGGTTGGATGATCACGTTAAGAAATACAATCACATGACGACCCCGCCCCCCGCACAAAACCACATGATTTCTACTGGAACTTGAGCATGTATGCTCTTGGCTATAGGGCTTCAGGTTTTAGGGTTGGATGATCAGCGGGACTGGAATGAACCACGGGCAAGTGTTCAGGGTGTATGGATGGTATGCATGGGAAAAGTGTGCAGGTTGCGGAGACGATCTTCTGGGCTAGTCCTGTATATCTCCCCTGTGCAGGGAAGTCTTTGAAAGGCTGATTTTCTTGATAGCTGGAGTCCTTGCTAAACGCCATATAGACCGGTGCGTCTACGATTCTACCCTTCTGCTGAGATGTCACGGATTGTGGAATTGCAAGTACAGTCGCGTCATAGCCAACGCCTCCGATGACTGTCTGAAAAGTTTCCTCAGCTCTCAAAGCACCTACCTCATTCCCAGGTCAAATTGTGGAGCGCTGAAGTGAATCCCTGGGAGCTATCAGTTCTCGAAGACTGGCCAAGAAGAAGGTTGCATCGAGCATGTTTCATCGGGGGAAGCAATTTTTGGAAAACTCGTTTTCGCTTATAAGTAGGTTGACAATGGCGATTGAGCACCCCCAAAAACGATCGTTTCAACGATAATTTCAATGTTGAATGGAAATGCTTGATGCAAACCACGTTCAGGAATATTCACAACTAAATACTTACCTACGTAATTGGGGTTAGTATGGGGTGTGGTTCCGGATCCTATCATCTTGAAACCGATTGGTTTTCCTAGATTTATGCGCTTCAAGGTATACCCCGGGCTTCCTGGCGGACTCGCAACCATCGGTCACCGAATAATCTATCATCAGCCTTGGTCATTACTACTGAGTACGAATCATCACCTATGGTTCACCTGCATTCATCCAAATTAACCAGCATCAACCACTATGAATAATTAGTGATTGACCAGTATGAATCATTCGCAGCGTGTGTGGGAGTACGAGCCAATATGAACCAACTATGGTCAAATTGAATCATGCTTTGACCAAGGCTATTGTTGGGGATGGTGTTGATTTTTCATAGATTCATTCAGTAACAATTTTGGTGAGCCCGGGTTGATAACCATTGTTGACCGGCGCTATTTTGGTTTTTTATTTCAATCCCCTGGTTAAATAAACCTCATTCATTAACCATAATTTTGTTCGTCAACAAGTTTGGTTAACCCCGGTTGATAACCACTGTTGGCCAGCGCTGTTGTGGCTATTCATGATTGATCTATTGATGATTAATGATAACACTTCATTAACCAAACAGATTCTTCAACCTGCTCCCAGCTCTCGCAGTTTGCCCCATCCTCGAGCTCACCCCGTTCTCTCAGGCGCTTGGCTGCTGCCACATGCCCTTGCCTTGGTTCTCAAGGGCTTTGGTACGGGAAGACAATTGGCCAGCTGGGTCAAGCAGTTAAGCAACCAATGATAGCTGGTTCATGGTTGATAATGAGGAATCATAGTGGTTAATAATGGATGATTAATGGTTAACCAACCTATGGGTCAATATTGACCAACCAACTGATGAAGGATAATAATCAACAACCAGTAGGGAAAACAATGGCTAATGATGGGGGAGCCAGGGGTACAGGGTTTTGACCCACTGCCAATTGAGAAGGGTTAGTTCATGGCTACTGATGGCTGATCATTAGCTATCAACCATCCCCTCTGTATCACCAACTGATAAGGAACTGATGTTCAGTGAATGTCAGTGGTACAATGATAAGTTCTTAGGGAAAAGTCATCAGCTTGTTGATAACATCTCTTTGCTTTGATGGGGGATGCATCATTGACCTTTATCTCAGGCTCTCATCAATCTCAGGCTCTAGTCCCTTAAGGGAATCGGGCAAGGGGATTTGATCCCCAAAATCATACCCATCATTCACTGGCTTGGCTAAATCGAAACAGGCTGTTTAATGATATTTAGCCACCGCAATAGTTCTAGCCTAATATCATTCCTTGGCCCCAATATCATACCCATCATTCACTGGCTTGGTTGATGGGAAAATCCACCTGGGAAACCTCGAAAGCTTGGTGTAAAGTGATGGTTTCCCACTGGTCGATTTTCCCACCAACCAAGCCATGGAATCACCAATGTTGAGCACTAGTTGCTGTTACTCCAGTGCGCAGTGACCGTGACTCGTCATACAGGTTGTGGCGATCACAATCCGCTATTATCCATTATTAATCATTCATATCGTTATTCACCAAGATCCATTCTTTTCTATTAATCATAGGTCAATTGTTAACCTTTGATTATCTCTCCGCAATTTTGGTGAATCATGATATCCATTATTTTCTATGATTCACCATCAATGAAGACCGGCGATGACCATAGTACTTTCATTCTTATCCACTATTCTCCACTATTCTTTCTATGAAAGAAGTATGTTCATTCTTATCCACTATTCTCCACTATTATTTCTATCAATCTGAATTCTTCACCGGCAACCATTCTTCTCCGGTCCCAAGGTGTCCTGGTTTCAATCCCAGTGGGCAGGACTCTTCTGCTGGTCAAATTGCTCGGTTGATTCTCCATTGGTTAACCTGTGATGCAATGGTACCCTGGGACAACCCCTATACAGTTGTCAGGATTAGTAACCCTATGATCCATCATGAACCTGCTCACCATGAAATAAGTCGCCTTCAGCAAGGTTATAGCCCCATTATTTCACCATTATTAAGTGCGATTATTATCCATTCTTATGCACTATGGTTATAGCCCCTACAGCCATAGTCAGTAATCAGCTACCAAGTGGGGTTTTCCTGCACCACGAAAGCTTTGACCGTCCTCGCTATCCCTTGAGCTTCGAACACAACCCGTGGACAGTTCAAGACTTGCGCCTAGGTGGCTGGGGTAGGGTCAGTCATCGTAGGTTGTGAAGAATACACAGTGAACTGGTTGGCTGATCAGATTCACTGCATTGACTATTTTTGATCTGAGAACTACTTAATTATTGAGTATTTCATCTATTCTATATTCTTAAGTCTAGTCAGCTAGCTATGATTGATAACTAATTATCTAAAAGCTAGTGAACAATTCATAATTTATAATCCACATCACTTGGTTATTGATCTGATTAACAACAAGATCAATAAGAAACTAGGTAGTTAGTCTTGAAGAATCGAAGAGTTAATGTCAAATTATCAATCTTGTTCTTTCTGTATTGCGAATGAAAATGGTCATGATTAACCCGCAACTAGCCACCGGGCCAATTCAGCAGCTTCCTCTAGTTGCTCACGGATGACTGTTCGCTTTTAGGTTTGTTGATAGCAGCGTGGTGAAATCGATACATTTTAGGCGGGGAGCAGGGGCCATTGGAACATCGGGAGGACGGAACTACAGCATTGTTTCCTACATAAATGCTAGTATGATGGAACTGGCTGTTTGTTCTTAGCTCGCAAATGCTTTTAGTACAGTAACTCATGGAGCACGTGGGTAACTTTTTCGCGCTAGAGGTGCTACAAGAAAAACATGGTGCAAAGATTGGCAAAACTTATCAAACTGAGGCGATGGTGGGTGAGTTGATTGTGGTAGTCACAGATCATCCGATAAACCTACTTTGAAAAAAACATTGTTTGGGTAGGGTGGTTTGTTGATTCCAATGTTACTGTGCAAATTTTAAAGACATCAAAGAACCTGACTATAGGGAAGCACCACTATGCAGGGGTCAATATCAACCAATCAGAACCAACAGCTTTGTAGTTGACGCCCCAACTGTTGGACCGGTGACTACCATTAGCCCTTAAAACCATCTTTTTCATAGGCGCACGTAGTTTCGAGGCTAGAAACTGATCCTTTCAAGGGGCACAACTGAGGGCCCATGGTAGTCTTCTTCGCAGAAACAGCCGCCAGCTCCAAAGCCGAGGAACCATGGCATCCGCAAGCCATTGAGGATTCAGTACCTCTCCGGCTGTGTGAGGTGGTCACTTTCCTTGCTGATCTTCGAGCCATGGAACCTGTGGTGAAGTCGTATTAAGCGGTGAATTCACAGTTCGTTTATGGTTACATAATGGAAAATGATGATTCTTTGATGGTTTACTGACAGTGAACGAACGGCTAGTTGATAAATAGTTAAGTACTGGACACTTGATGGATGCTAATTAACTGATGGTACATTCAATTGCAACCAGCTAGTTATTTATAAGACCAAGTGACATTTGATGGTTGCTTGAGTTAATGATGGCTACATTCGCACTTAATTAGCCACTTGGATGATGCTCTTTCAAACTTACAAAGGACAAAGACGACAGTTCCCTCACAACAGCAATGCCATGGGCGCTGCTCTGGTGACCCCTTCCACCCTTGTGCACCACGTGATCTCGCAAATCATCTTCGTCGAAAAACACAATACCTCAGGTGTGTGAAAACCCACCGGCATTGGCATCAGCAGCAAGTGACACGAGATGTGAACCAAAAGTAGGTCGTAGCAGGAACATCGAGGAAATCTATGTCAATAACTATCCATAAACAGCTGGTGATTTAGGGTGCGCACCTATAATTACGCTATATACGGGTCAAAAATGGATCATGAATTATTGATCATCCACAAACATCCGTTCTCGCATGTAGAAACCAACGACCCATTGCGAATTCCGTCTGCTTTTGTTGGTGGGTCCGAGTCGGTTAAAAATTTTCAGCGCTACCCGACCAGCCAGGCTTCTCGAACCGTCCACCGGTTGCAGCTCAACCGGATTGTTCAATTGATTGTGCCCGATGCTACACGGTGGTGCCCCTGAGTTTCAAGTTGGTGTAAAACCCACATACGTACAATTGTCTCTGCAACAAGTGGTAGTTAGCCTAGTCAAAAAAAAGATTGATTGACCATTAAAACAATTTGTAACCATATGCAAATGGCTTATCAACATCGGTAACTGTCGGGTACCCAACTTCACCATGCCATCTCGCAACGAAAATCGGCCCATGCCAAGATGTTCTGTACAAATTGTGGGGCCCCAAAGGCTTTAAGTTGGTCAATAAACTATTTTAAGTTGGCTTACGTATGGTTACCAATGATTATGTGCTGGGGTCAAGATGCGTCATTTAAATATAGTCATATCTACCATCAGCTTGGTAGTTCGTCACCGTAGTTGGGTTCACCAACTTAGCCAGGGACTGGGGGCCCTACACAGCATGATTCGCAAATATTTGCAGCACCTCATTTGGGCACTTCAAATCCTCATCGCAAAGCAACAGTTTATTGCTGCTTCATAGGCGGAGATTTTCTGAACTTGCGATAATTCCCTTTGCAAATCATAGGTACGCCCCGAAAGAATTGATGCACCTCTTACTTTCCCCTATCAGAGAGTAAGCTGGCAATATTTCTTTCTATCATTCCACCATGGTGATTTGTCGCGTGCTTTCAACTTAATCTGGCTGGCTGAATCTAGGAACTGCCATCCCAGTCATTCCCAGACTGTGATATTGTTGATGCATCTTCCGAGGAATGCCTGTATTGTAGAACTACCATTAACAACCAACAACAAATCATGAAATCATCAGCAGCCATAAGGGACCATCATTAGCAAGCTCATTCATCAACTTTTTCATCAACCCACCAACCATCCCAGCATCTTGTCAACGTCACCCTGAACAACCCGGCGCATCCGATCACCTTGGCCCATCCAAGTAACTCCCAAAGTCATGAAGGCACTTCAAACAATCAATCAACCTGAGCGCAACCAACAGTTGACACAACTTAGGCGAACTCATAGGAGGTCTTAATTCTGACAAACATATGGCTGGGGTGGCTGGGGGCCTGTCTTCTTACAGGGGCTCGGTGAAACCTCGGGTGGTCTTTTAATATGGACGTGCTATGCTGGCTAACCAACTGGTAATCAACACTAAGAAGTAACCTAGAATCATCATTTTTTAGACTAGACCACTGAAGTACTTTGCTGAAAATAAGCAACGACCTTTTGAAAACTCATTCCCCACGGGTTTCCTTGCTGTCGGCATCCAGTGTGCGCACTTTGTGAATTGATTGACCGTTGATTCGCTAGTGCTTTTTTCCAAAATTCAGCCGCTATCATTATTAGCTGGTTCATGATGATCAACCTGTAGCTTCAAGTAATAAAGTACTATTAATTGGTTAATTAATCATTATCCGTCAATTAATTGTTAACTAGAATTGACTGGTTCATGAATAACCATTCTTGACCATAGGTACCGATGGTGAACAACTAACCGTGATGGAATGCAGCTGGAAGACCCAGGGACACAAGGCCCAACTGAACTGGCCCTCGAAATTAGTATTACAGCTGGATTCACAACAACTGGTCCCAAAAAAATGGGCAAGTGAATTAGATGCCATCTTCCCCGGGTATGCTTGGCAAAACCAAGCGTTCTCAGATCTGCTTGGTGGCTGAACCATCCGAACAATATGCTCGTCAACCAGACATCGAAACGATTGAAGTGAAACAAACGTTTGAAACCACTAGAGCTGGAAATGGTTTGCTCGACCTTCATAGATCTACCACTGACGATTCTTAATGGGTGTTTCTCAAAATGAGGGTGCCCCCAATCATCTAACACTACTAAGCTTCGATAGTAAGCCAACCATTTTTGGGTTTCCCCATTTTAAGAAACCATCATATGGTAGTTGTTTAACCCTTATGCTGGGTGCTTATCCTCTATTTTCACCATCAATACCATCTAAGAAACCACCAACCATGTATAGTGGGAAACGACAATCCTTTTACAGCCATAAACGGTCCATTTGCAGCAATAAATCATCTAGTGGTAGCCAATAGTAGCCATGTGAAATAATAAACCCACCGTTGTTGGGCACATTTCACAACCATCAGATGCCATTTCACACCAGCCACAGCTGGGGCTTCCCACGATTCAGAGGCCACACCTGCCTGTTGCGGCGAGCAGGGTCACCCTCGTGGCCGTTCTGAAAGCTACCCATGTCGTGAGTGAAGAGGTACCACGGCTGGTTGAACAGTATGGCATGGATTGTTCAACCGTATGGATTAGCATGGTTATGTGAACAGAACCACTGCTGGATTGTTGTGGTTAATTGAAACTTTTACGGTTCAACCAGCAACTAACCAGTTGGTGGTTTTAAACCTTTAAACAATGTCAAACTAATGAAGGTTTAAAACCACCAACTAGTAATGTTGTTGATCCACTGTAAACATAGAACATAGCACAGCACGTTGTTGGCGGATGCCAAAACTCAAGAGAAAATAGGACCTCCTGCTACAACCAACAGGATCCAAGAGGGTATAATCCAAAGAGGACAGGATCAACTGTGAAACATGCTGGTCCCCCCATTGGTGAACGGAACAGGTGCGTATTACATGACCCGTTCAGCTGAGCTTGTTGTTGGTGGGCCACTAACATCGGCTTACCCTTACCAAGGCAGTGGCACAGGTGATATTAGGAGACTTAGTGGGGCTATAAACATGTTAAAAACTACTGAAATAAATGGTTGATGAACGGTTGATAGATGGGCATGTGCCAAAATAGGGTAACAAATGACCCACCCAAAAATGATCATTTTACTTGGAAACCATGGGTTGTGGGTGTGCCACTATTTTGAAACATACCCAAATGGTTGACAATAGATGGTTCACGAATGGTCAGATCAAATGGTCATAGCACTTCTTAGTGGCCTAGACGGCCCTGCTTACACCCCTTGCCAGCCATCGGATGACCCTACGGTCAGTTCAGCTACGAACACACGAATTTTTGAACAGCTGGATAGGCCAGGGTTTCTCGACAACATTCATGGTGGTTTGGTTTTAGGGCAATGGGTTCATATGGTTGTTTCGCCACAGGGAAACCCAAAACTATGGTTGCTTTATTACAAAAATGATTAATCAACTGGATGAGAAACCATCTTTTCCATATGGTTGTTTCGCCACAGGGAACCCCATAAACTGGATGAAAACTGGAGGTACCCCCAGCTACATTGAAAGCACCATATGCACCATCCAGAAATCCAGGGCTAGTCATCAGCCGGACAACCAGATTGGTCATGTGGCGGCCCTGGGCCAACCTTAGTCGCCCTGGTTCCCCCATCATTGACCATGACTTTTTCTATAGAAATTGTTGGTGATTCTCCCCACTGATTGTTGATTCATCTCGACGCCAAGTCGCTTTTCGAGGATGTGACCCCAGCTGAGTACCCACAGTACCAGCTTTTCGGGGCTGATGTTCGTGGCAGCGGACTTTTTCGCACCTCTTTTCCCATCTGCTGCACTTTAGCCTGTAGCAGTTTGATGGAGGCAGCAGGATAAGGATCTTTACCAAAAAATGGTTAAACATGGATATATATGATCAATGATATCAATTGTTACCAACCAGCTTAACCTTGTTTAACCATTGATCATTTAAGGATATAGGTTGAGAAACAATGGATCAATGGTTAAACATGGTTATATAACTATGATTGTTGATGATGTTTCACGAGCTGGTTAATGATGGTTGATAAGCTGGTTAAAGGTTATTACTGTAATAATGGTTAGGAGATGATTAACTGAAATGGTCAGTAGATGGTTAAGAGATTCTTCATAGATGCTTAACTGATGGATTTGCACAGGAGCATATCAAGTTGTAATCATGGTTACATTCACCAGCGCATAGCTGCGCAGAGTTTAGAGTTCGATGATTATCGTCCCTGGAAGGTACGAATCGCAACCATCGCTTGAGAAAGAAGAGCATTTCAGGGCTTGGGAGGTTCCATCATGCCCTCATATGGCTGTGGGTCAAAACCGTGTACCCCTGGTTCCCCCATCATTAACCTTTGGTTTCCCTATGGTTTTGTTGGATATTCTCAACCATTGTCGATGGGCAATATTGACCCATAGCCATACATCCGAGAGTGCTGAATTCATGGACAAACCACCTCGGAGTCAAACCACGCACCAGGACTTGCCCATGACATGTGGGTGTGATGTAATCCTGTTGGGTTTCTCACCGAGATCTCGTTTTTGTCACCATCACATGATCATAGTTAGTTTCAAGATTGGACGTAGCACAAATACGTTTACAGAGATACGAATTATGACACGTCAAACCACTGGCTGACTCCTTTTTAGCATCATAGTGCATGAACATTGAAAACACACATTCCCATTCCTCTAGATGAAGTATTCATTGAAAACACATCATTCGCGACAATTCGTTCTGACCCATCCTCACATTCCCAACGGCATGAGATCCCAATGATTCTCCTGAAGCATGCAAGGTATGCAAATGACCCAACATCCACCAGGCCTCATGTCTACACCACAACCATTTCGCGGGGATCCAAATGGCAAAGGGATCCTAAGCAGCATTGCAAAACAATGGCATGCGCCATTCCCAACCATGCGATTAGTTGCATACACCCAATCAACCGTCAACTATGATCAAACCATCAGTTGAATCACCATTCATCAACCAATCAACCATCAGTTCACCAACGATTAGTTGAAACCCATGAGTATGAATCAACCATCTACTAATCACCAATAATCAAGCATCAGCCATGATCAAACCCATTAGGCTGTGGGTCAGTTCGCCCTGTACCTCTGCTTTCCCTAATATTAACCATTGTTTTCCCTATAATTTGTTGATTGGTTAACTGCTTCCCTATGATTGTTGGTCATTATCCCCTACTAGTTGGTTGTTTACCTACTATTATTGTTGGTTATTATCAGTTATTATCTCCCATGAGTCATTGGTTGGTTAACTGCGGCTGACCCGGTCGCTCGCCATTCGTTGATCATTCGCGGTGTCAAGGCCCTGACCAAACTCAAAACGAAGGTGGCGGTGAAGGGCGGCAGTTCGTTCTCTTCTCCAGTGCTACCTGCAGTGGCGAGCTGATTGAAATGGCGAGCGACCGGGTCAAGCAGTTCACCAATGATAGCTGGTTAATGGTTAATGGTTAATGGTTGATGGTTAATAATAGCTGGTCAATGGTTAACAATAGGGTATAATAGGCAAAGATAGTAGAAGATATATATATATATATAGATATGGATATATACCAACTATATGGCGAGCTGGGTCAAGCAGTTCACCAACCAATTTCATGGGAGATAATGACCAACCATATTATAGGGAAAACAATGGTTAATGATAGGGGAAGCAGAGGTACAGGGTGAACTGACCCACAGCCAAATGAGCTTAAATGGTTTTGTCCGAAGCCATGGTGTACTCCCCAGCTACTGGCAGTTTCCCTAGAAGCCAATTGATTGACTCAGGGTTTTGGACATACCCAAATAAACAAATCTACTGTGATTGGTGACTGTACGCTGAGCCATGATGATTGGTATTGGGACATGCTCGGGTTGGTGAATTGGAAGCAATGCGCTTAGAAGAAATATGCCTCTTTGGAGAACCAGAAACCAATGAATTTTGCTAAACGATTGAGTTTGTAAATTCGCATGGAAATAACCAATTGATCAACCAAACAGTTTATTCATCACAGGCGATGATGATCTGATGATACGTGCATTCACATGGTGGTAATGGCTGCTAACCACTGGCAGGTACAACAAGCTACACGGGATCAAAATGACAAAACAACCAAAGAATTTTCCACCTCCAACAAATGCAGGGTAGATCATTGCACAACGAGCGAATATCAAATTTGAAATTGCACGAACCGCTTGGGTGTTTGATATTAGAGCTGAGGTTGATGTCCTACATTGCAGCACCCATATAATCCATATCAAATTTCAATGTCCCATGCTTCACTGACGCCGCGGAGCAACTTGCAATCCGTTTATCTTGCACTTCTTGTTGTCTCTTGTTTAATGTCAAATCCGTTGTCTCCTGTTTGAATAGCAAAGCACCCTTTAATCAACACTGAGCCATGTGAAGCCACTGATCAACCATCAATGAATCATCAATTCACCGTTAATCTGCATGAATCAACACATTGACCAAAATCATTGACCATCAGTCAATAAACCATCAATGAACCATCAATCTGCATTAGTCAATCAAACATCAACCAGCACTACTGATAACTAGCAGTGAATTCACCATGAATCAACCATTGTAATTAATTGAACATTATCTAGGTTGGTATCTATTTGCCCCATCCTAATCATACCCACAAATGCCTGAAAATAGACAATGATCTTGAAACCACCAACCAGCCACTCATTCACCATTACAAGGCGGCGGCCCCAAGATCGCTGACTTGGTTAGTAAATAACTAACTACTAGTTATGGTAGATATGCTCGGAAAGCAACTTTCAACGTTTGGGGGCGCCATCTTGTAATCACCATTACCCTTTGATAAACTAAGCTGGCAATGGAAAATCCACCAGTTATTGGTGGTTTTCTTACGTTTAACCATAAATTAGGGTGAACATCCATTGCCAGGTTAGTCTACCAAAGGGTATGTTATATATCTGTCAATACTAACTATATATTTTTTACATGACCATCTATCATCAAACCACTGGCTCTACTACCATCAATCAACACTCATTAGCATAAGTATCAGTCACCAATACTGACTACTATAGCTATAACCACGACCATTAGCCAGTTCTTCTAAGCTAACCAACTAATCAATACTAACTACAATTTGTCTAGTAGTTACCCTAGTTATAAACTGCTAATACTACTGGTGATATTCACTGTTAAACTAACCAACCACTGTTCTAAACTAACTATAACCGTAACTATTGGCAAAACTACTAAGTATATTAGCTAAACTACTAAGTATAACCATCAATTATTAATCATCACCAACCATAAAACATTTCCCCATCATCAACTATCGTTTTCCCTAGAATTTAATGGTTATCATCCACCATGATTGGTTGGTTAGCTGCTTGACCCATAGCCAATTAATTGTTAACCCAAGAACCCATCACTGAACTCTTCTGCGCCTTCAGCAGCGTCTTCCAAGGCATCACGGAGTCTGGCGCTTCAGCAAGCGCCAGGTCAAGGGGGTGAGTGGTCGAAGATGATCATCTGGGGGTGTCTGAAGAGCCGTTGATGATGTGGTCATAACCATGGGTAACCATGGGTATCATCTGTTTAACCAGTACAGGGGATGATAATGGTTTTGAATGGCTTGTATAGGGGATGATGATGGTTCATCATAGGTATTTCAATGGTTAATCATGGTATTTGAATGATTGATCATCGGTATTTCAATCTGTAACCATTGACGTAGGGGATGATAATGGTGAAGCATAAGTATCTTCATGGTTTGACAGCAAGTTGAAAACAATCAGTGGTTGTCAACGGGGGTTGGTAAAAAGGGGAAATAGTAGTGAGCAAGCATGGGATTCTCTATAGCTCGGTCAGGATAGTCATACCAAGACTGGTGTTCCGGACATTCCTGAGATCCTCGCTTCACCCGTGCTTGGCGGCGCCTTAGTTGATCCTCAGCGATAAACCGAATCGCCTCCTCACACTTTTGAGGCCCTCGCATGACATCATGACCAACAAACACAGGATATTCATCAATCGTTGTGGCCACTCTGGGAGGGTAGACTCCATATTTTCCAGGGGAAGGCGCCCCAACGTCAGCCCGCGTGCAAGTGATTTGCCTCAGCAAAAGTCCGGAGACGAGCAGTATAGCATCATGCTCCTCTCTATTGCTTTCCGACGAGACCACGCGCCAGACGTCATGCTGCGAAGCCCGGCGCATTCGTCTCAGGACAATCAGAGCAGTCATCGGTACCTTGCAACCAGAAATAATGCCATACGTATACAGAGGATGGAAGACCCGAGTCTGTGAAACATAGCACCATTTTCAAAGTTGCACAGCTCACATCCAGGTGATTAGTATGCAAAGACACTCCCTTTCCCTCGACACGTCCGTGGCAGACGGCGCAACCCCAAATGGTTAAACAACTGCTAGTTGGTGGTTTCTCAATAGCTGGGTGTGCCCCCAGTTGTCATCCAATGTGTACACCATTTAAAATAATCAACTCAGCATATTTTGGATCCCTTATTTGAGAAATCGGACCATGAGGCTAAAACTAATATTAACAGGTTGATCAACCTGTTTGATTGTCAGCCAATCAAGATCAACCTGTTGATATCAAATCTGTATGATCTTGGCCAATCGCATTGGCTGACAAAGGTTTTGAGATTGAACATCGTACAGATTTGATGTTGATGGGTGTCCAAGAGTTGAGATCATATGGTTTCATATCATGGTACGCAGTAAGAAAGTTCATCTTTTCACGAGGATTTTTGTATCTAAGACAACCAACGGTTGCAAAATTGCTCGGCCAATATATATAAACATATACTTCTTACTGATGGTTCGTAGTGGTCACAGTCCATCCGTTGTTGATTAATAAAAACAATAGTGGCTACCCAGGATGAAGCTAAACCCCTGGTTGATTAACTAGGGGGGTTCCCATTTTAATGGAAAACCAAGGCCTTTAGGGGATTCCCTCTATGATCATCAACCAGGGGTTTAGCTTCATCCTGGGTAGCCATTAATCTGTATTGTCTCGTCCATCCATCTTTTGGATAAGCCCGACATGGCGGCCCACAACGGCTGCCAAGGGTTTTGTATTTCTACCATGGCTGATTACTCCCTGGAAAACTAAGGTGGAAGTCCACCATTGGCAATCCATGGTATCAATATGACCATTTTCAGGTTAATACCCATGAAAAAATTACTCCCCGGAAGTCAATAATCGCGAGTTTCATCCATTTTCAACAGGTAAACCAGCTACCTCTGTGGACTACCTCCAAAGCCAGCTTCGTTTACCGGAGAGACATCCTTAACAATGATTGTTATGCGCAACAGGAATCAACCCATCACTAACCACCAAGTCATATCATCAACCCTCATGAGCTTGATGTGGCCCTGTTGGGAGCTGCCACCATGAAGACCCAAGCAATAGCAAGCCATCAGCATCAAACAGTTCCCATGATTCATGATAACAAAAAACCCAACTATTGATGGGTTCGGCAGAATTAGTCATATTTATCATCTCCCAACTCAAGTACTGTATTCATGTGATCTGGATAATCCAACTAGTATATTCATCTTAATCTGTATTCTCCTGTATAGTGAATGACACAGCACCAACACATCACCCCCCTCAACGCTGAACAGCGCGCATCGTTGAGTGCCGCCTCAACCAGGGCAGGGGCAACTCTTGCGCAAAATGTCCATTGGGCGCCAAAGCCATGGTGGCCTGAAGAACGGGCCCGTGGCGGCAGGTGTGACAGCTGGTGGGAAGTGGTTGGGTTGGTTGGGCTAGTTGGTTACCACCATCATCATCATCATCATCATCATCATCATCATCATCATCATCCACATTCTCCTTATCCTCCTCCTCATCATCATCGTCATCAAAATCTTTTAGCCCATTCTTTGGCTCCCAAGTTGGTCCAATCTATCATCATCCCTGGCTCCGACATCAACTTGTAGGATATGTCGCTAATAACTCTAAACGGTTGGTGATGGTCAAGAACGGTTCATGCCGGTTTGTTGGCCATTTGTAACCAACATTTACTAAACATAATACTCAGCGAATGGTAGATGGTTTAAACAAACCACCAAATAATAGTTGATTAATTGACCATGATATACTGTTGGCTATTATCCCCTATTGCTAAGCCACTTTTGGTCCCCTACGAACATCATGGATCGTGGTTGTCCAACACATGCATCGCGCCTCACGATCAATGGCTTCACGAAGTTCTGCGATGCCAGCGCCTGCGGCAACATCAAGCGTTTGTTTCAAAATCGACCTGGAAAACCTTGGTTGCTTCCCACCATCCAGGCTATTCCCTGGTTAGAATCCCTGGTTTTTCATGTGTTTTTCCATGTTTTTTCATGTAACAACGGCTATTCCCTGGTCAAAATCCCAATTGGTTGTAACCGCCAATTTGAGTGGTTCCCTGTTGGTTGCAACCGCCAATCCTAGAGGTTTCCTGTTGATTGTCAGCGCCAATTCTAGTGGTTTCCTGTTGGTTGTAACAACCAATTCTAAGAATGGTTTCCCTGATCACAGCACCAATTCAAATGGTTTCTTCCCATCATCCAAACCAGTGATTGCCATAATCAACGTTAGTCCGTGTTTCCGAACAGAATCCGCCAGTAGATACGTGCACCAGCCCCTGGTTTGTTCCCCCACTCTTGCGCCCCAAAAACTGGCGATCACACCACACATGGTCCCCATTGAGCTGTACCACCAGTCAATAAAACTAACTCCACGCATTCAGAAATGTATAGGCTGCGGCCGTATGATCGCATATTCATGTTGCATCAACTTATGAATGAAAGAACAATAACGACAACAACATGTAATCTACCAGGCATGGATGCTTTTGCGTAGTCAAGCTCGGCGATGTTTCTTCGAGAAAACCCAATTGTTCGGAAAACATTCCGAAAGCCGAGAGGCGTTTGGGACCGCCGGTGAGGAGCAAGTTTCTCTTTCTCTCTCTCCGCACGTTGAATCCCGGCTTTGAGGCCACGACACGCTGCCTCACAGGGCCCCGCGAAATCCTGTGATCCACTGAAATCGTGTCACGTCCCAAAGCAACTTGAAGCAACAAGGTCTGCACAAGTGTCGAGCTCATCACCCATGCCCTCTCTGCCAAGGCGACCGCAGTCAGGCCCCGCTGGCTCCACTTCACTGCAGCTCCCTCTGCCCTTGCCAACGGCCAGACATCTCCCTCAAGAAGGGCCCATCCCTGAGCAATGCTCCGACGAGACTGCGGATTCACTGCTGGATTCAAGCAGCTGCTTGCTGGGAAAGCAGTTGAACCAGGTTCCAAAAGACTCCACATGGCCCTTCTCCGCCTTGGACTTTAGCCGAATGGATTTCAGCAGATTCTTGCTTGCATTGTACTGCGCGAGAATCCTGTAGAGCGGCGGCCCCGAGACTGGCGCCCAGCTCATGCTGAAGAATGAAAAGATCGAGCTTACCACCGCCCTCACCTTTTTTGCCGTCCTCTAGTCCTCTAACGTGGCCTCTCAGGTGGAGCTTCCGTCGGAGGCGGTGGTCGAGAGGCTGTGGCTGCCGCTGCTTGCGCCTGTTGCCTCCTGCCGCTGGTCCTTGCGTGCGTCTTTGAAACTGGCATGCGTGCAAGGCCAAACTTTTGGCCAAGATAGTCTTCCCGCTGGCCGTTGACCACGAAACCACGAAGACGTTGGCTTTCATGGGTGTTTCCCAAAATAGGGGTACCCCCAAGTCATCATCCAGTTCTTAACCATTTGTGATAATAAATCAACCATTTTGGGGGTCTCCTATTTTAAGAAACCACCTCATTGCAAGAGTCAGTTCAGATAGTCGAGATTCTCCCCCACTCACCACCTGGTCGGTGATCAGCGTCCGGCAAAGAAGTACGTCGGAAAGTCAACGCCACTCCAATCAACCCCAACCCCCTATCCCCACACCCCAAAAATAAGAACGGTTCTGAAATCAAACGCAGGCCAGTACGGAACGCGCTTAAAATTGTAGTTACAAGGGGAAATGCATGCGAAAAAATCACGCGGCAACACCCAATTGGAAGGAACAACAACAACGACGACCACCAGAACAACAAGAACATTCAACACAACAGCAATAGCAATCACAGCAGCATCATCAAAACAAACACATGCGGAACAAGAACACTACAGTCAACATCGATGTCCAACATCGTCCAACTATGTGGCAGTGGGTCACCCTGCTAGACTAGTGAACATCCCAGAAATCATGACCAGTCACGCACCCAACTGTTGGGATGTTCGCCTACACATTTTTGGGTTGGTTTATATTGACCCATAAGTCGCCTTTGCATCGAACTGCTTCAAAAATCCATTGCTTACCAATCATGATGCTAATCAACCATTATTGGTTATAAACCTATAAGTCCACCATTAACCACCAGGAACCCACTATCAAAACCCACGATCAAAACCCCACCATTAACCACTATTAACCCACGATCAAAACCCAACCAACCAACCAAAAAGTGGATCTGCACCTTGGCACCACCCGAACAGCCTGAGCGATTGTCAACGGGGAAGAAGCACTTGCCTGCTTGGCTGTTGACCACGACCTGCGCGATGGGAATGACATCCATGTGTCACTACTAGTGCCATGATGGATGGAAATGGTTCTATGGTTGATGCAGTTTGCAGTATCGCTATGAGTATTGATGGTCCGCTATGAGAAATTGTAACATAATGATTCTTACCCTCCGGCAAAGTAACCTCGTTGCCCTAAAAATCAAATTTATTTTAGCTTAACGAGCTATAATAGTACGTTTTCCTATATTTTTCACTTCTATTTGATAGTGGTTGGTGAAGCAAAATGCAAAACCAATGTCAATGTTGCTTAATTAAGATTGTGCAATGCCACGATGGTTGATGATTGACAATGATTTCTTACAAGGTGGGGCCCCCAAGATAGCTCAGTTGGTTTAGAACGACGGTAACTACTATACATATGGTAGGTATTATCTTAATTGAAAGGCTTAAAAACTAAGTTACAACGTTTGGGGGCCCCACCTTGCAATCATCATTAATTCACCTAATTATTCATCACTAGCACTTGGTTAGAACCCTCCTGGTAGCTCCTGGCCTCGCTCCCCTCTTCAAAGGCCCTAGAAACGGCCATATGGGCATCCCTGGCTGGTGTGGGGCACCCATGCTGGCCCATGCTGCCGCGGGAATCCCTGGGTCATCCTTCATGTTGGTGAACCAATCATATACCGACCAAGAAATAAACTAGTCTACGCCTTCCTGTTTAAATCATCTGCCAATAAATGCATATAAATGGTTGATATATCTACCAATCATCAAATAGATCATTAAATAGATCATTGATCAACCATGTATATCCAATAGTTAGCCATGTTTATAGCCATTCAACATCCATTTCTATCGATTAATTAGCCATTTGTTGAGCAACAACAACTTCCAAATTCCATCAGTTGACTTCCACCCTTGGAGTCGATCACTTTCAAAAACCGCACTAAGAAAAATGATAGCCACACCATGTTGATAGCCATTTCTTTCTTCTTGCAAGACCGTCAGTGGGCTTTGCCCACAGGTTTGTTGATGGCCAAATCGGGATACTCGAGGTGCCCCTAAATCATCCAATAGTAACCATTTATAGCAATAAATCAACCATCGTCTGGGGGTCCCCTATTCTGAGAAACACCAATGAAACACCTAGTTGTATCCGAATAACATTTGTATCCAATAATTATCCATGTTTATAGCCGTTTAACATCCATTATAATGCAATAGCCATTTGGAACATCAATTAACTAATCAGCAATTTCTTGACAAACAAGAAACACACATCCAACAGTAACAAAACCATTTGTCAGTTGTTTAACCACTATTGTTGGTCATGATCCCTTATTATCAACCGCTATAATCCCATGGTTCCTTGGTGAATCCCTGTTACTAACCACTTACAATGCACCAAGCAAGTTGATCATCTCCTTTCCTAACCCCTATCAAAATCATTCATGTGTTGGGATTAACCACTTTGAGCCGCTATTGGCCATTATCCCTATTCTACCCCTATGATTAACCACTCTTAACCACCATCAACCACTATTGATGACACTGTTTACCACTTAAAATATCAACCACAACTATCATTAAGCCACAACTATCATAGATTCTAAACTTGCCTTCCTCATACTGAGAATGGAAACGTATACCATGCAACCATCGTACTCCACAAAGGTCGTTTTGCAGATGTACTTCTTTGGAGCCATCAAGGCTCAAGGTGTTTGACGTTTGGTGAAAAAGGTTCCAGTTGAGCCATGCCAAAGCCAAAGATCCCTGCTGTGCTCCCTCCACTTCCTATTTCGTTGGAAGACCTCAAGACATACCTTATAGAGAGGTATCCATGCCTGAGAACCTCCATAGGCCCATCATCGTCCAATTGGGAGTTTGGTATGTTTAATCGAACATTCATTCCCATAAACAGTGTTAATATTCGAAATAACACTAGACTTACATATTATTGCAGATATAGATATGTTTTATGTGTCAAGGAATCCACCTTTAATTTTCACCATCCCTTCAGGAAGGCAGATGCGCGGAGGACATATCACCAGGGACATGTACCACGTTTGCGAGGTGTTCTGCGGTCAAGCCGCAATTTCCAGAGGGTTTGAGGAGAAGGGCTACCGAGCCTTTCGCTTCGACGTGAGGAGAGACCCAAACCAGAACATCCATACGGTTGCTGGTATCCAGGAAGTTGCTGAAGCAATGGTGCTTACTTACCCAGGTAGGCATGGATTGCTTGTCCTTGAACCGACCTGTGGTTCTTGGGTCTTCGTCAGCCTTGGCGTGTCCCTTAGACACGTCGACACTTGGAAGTTCTATAGCGAAGAGGTTTTCTATGCGATTTAGATTAAATGAGGGTAAATGAAAGAGTCTCTGAGTGTAGATTTGGGGTGTACTACCAACCGAGTTCTGTAAGTTGGGAATTCATGATCATTGCCATTCATTGCCTATTGTTCTTTATGGACCTCATTAACTGCCTACCAAGACTATTGTCTTGTGGATCATTGTGGTATTATTGAGCATCCTTGATTCTTAAGCTTTTTCCAGTTTCCAGGGTGTTTTGGTCGCACTCATCATCTTAGGAGTTGACAGGAAATCCATCGCTACAAAGCGTGGTATGTGGGAACTCTACTGGACGCATTCTTGGAGAGCTTCTGCTGCCGTTGGCTAGCTGGTTGTTCCTGACGTGGTTCGCAGAACAGCCCGTTACTAGGCTCATTGTGATCCCAAACTTATCCCTGTATTCATGTCCTGTATGTCAATATATCATTTCCTGTGCTGTTGCTGAAATACTTTGAGGCCAGGTATGTGGAGGGTTTTTTGTTTCAACATGTGCTCAGGGTACCAGTCGGTTCTGGAGCTGGCAGTCTGTTGATGACTACATCAAGCAGGTGGCTATGTCTGACCCAAGCTGGTCAGAGATTGGCTTGCGACTGTGGCCATTCGGTTCTACTTCATGCAAGCCACTCACCCTCAAAGGTGCATGGCCAGGCTTGCCTTATTTGAGGACATAGTTGGGGCAATTAAAGTGGTATAAGTGGTTGTTGATTTGATCCATGTAACATTTGAGAAAATGGACATCAATTAATACTTACTTATACATTCATCAGTCATTCTAGATGTCGAAGTGGTGTTATTTATCTTAAATAAATAAATATATACACATGTGTAATGATAGCGATGGAGAGAGAGAGAGAGATATGTTACACATGTTGTACGAATGATGAGTGATGTGTTGAGGTAAGTTTCTTTGGGAATCTTTTTGTGATTGCAGGACAATCTATGAGCTTGCAGCGAACATGGTACCACAGCGACAAGACGGTTTGATTCAGTTGGCTCCCAAGGGTGAGAGGCTGGACCAGGGTTTTATTTGTTTGTTACACTCTATCCTGATATGAAAAATACAGGAACCACTTCAGAGAAATTAAATTGATCAATCAAAGGAATGAATCAAATTAAATGTGATAAGACCTGCTTTCATTGTTTGGTCTCTCATGTACAGGTGGGCGACGGGACGAAAGGAGGAGATGGGGCAGTCTTCTGCGTACCCCATTTGGCTGGGCCGTGCGATTGCAACCGTCTTTGATTTGCTGTCCGTTGATCAGAGTCGGAATCCCTTTAACTGGCCAGACCAGTTGCAAATCTTTGCTGGATTCATGACCCGAAGTTTGCCACCGAGTGGTGAGCTACTGCCCGAGGATAGCTTTGTGGGAAATTGTTCATACATAATCATTTACATATGGAGTTTGCACTTAGAATTGGAGAGTAACCAATGTGTAAATATATAGTACGTGGAAACCAACTCCTCTATTTGCTTGTATCCATTTGTATCCCTCGCCTGACACCCTGAGGATGAACCTGATCCGTGGATCTCTTCTCACGACCAGGACCCTGGCACACCTCAGCTTCTGTCCTTGATGCATCCTCGAGGATCTATTAATCACAAGGATGTTTGCAAGAAGTTTCGTGAGTTGAAGGCCAAGGCCAAGAAGCAGATTCAGAAGCCAACATGCCCCGTTTTTGAACCTGTTTCACAGGGTTCTGCCTCCAGTTCGAGCTCTTGTGTCCCAGCTGCCCCTTCATCTTCATCTCAACCTGGTGACCGCAAGCGGAAGAAGGACCTCTATGAACAGAGTTTTCATCAACTAACATGTCATAACATTTTCTTGTGCTTCTGCCCTTGCTGAGTTCCTTAAAGTTTGTTGATGTTTTGACTTTCAACCTTGAGTTTGGTCTAGTCATCCCCTTGTTGGTTTTGGCCAGTGGCAGTCAACCTGCATTGCAGGACCTGGGTACTACTTCTTCGAGGTCGAGGTCGATGGATGACTTTGTGATTAGAAAGAAGATCAAGGCCAGCTTGGGTTGTTCAATGGAAATTGTGGACTGAGTTTTCTTTCAAGAGCTAGGCTATGATTGATGTCTCACATGAGTTATAATATAATAGTAGCATCAAAGAAGGCAACGATTGGTATACAAACATTGCACGCATTTGTATTTAAATTCAATTGATGGACAAATGACTGACAATACCAATTGACATGGACAGAATGACCTGACTATCTCACCCTGTGCAGGATGTTGAGGGCGAAGTGGAGCAATGATTTCTGTGGACGTGCAAACCTTGGTCAGTAGTTTCGTTGCTCTTCAAGACTAATTTCTTTTCCACTTGTGGATGCAAATAAATTACTTGAATTCAAAGAATTATTTCATTGGAAAGGCTAGATTTGCTGAGCACCTTTCATATTTTAGGTGAAGCCTCTTGTGCAACATCAAGCGATTCAAACTGATTGCAGGCTGGAGTGTGCCAGTGGTCAATTAATTGACTCTGTGTTGTCATTGCTTCCCCTTCACAGGCATTAGTCACTAGATCGATTGGTTGACATTTGCTCTCAGATGACATTGTGTTAGTATTCATTGAATTCATTTGATGCCGTGGTCAGGTGTGGCAGACTACACTTGCCATCCGTGTTCTGACCTGAGGAGCCAAATTTAATCTATGTCATTGGTCTAATTTGCCAAGTCGTCACTTCAGCTGGTTTCGCTGCAAGATTTCATCAGACCAATTATTATGCATGTGGAGTGATTTGACTGCAAACTGACTGCAGGCATGCGGCATGTGTTTGAGGATCCCATGTGAAGATTCATTCTCATTGATACATGCCTACTAGAACTTTTGTAAAACCAAAAGTAAGCTTCATACGGGCATTCGTTCATGAATGAACACTTCAATCCTAAGACTTACCAGTGAATGATTCTTCTTGGGGTACCTGTTGACATTTTTTGCCGGCATGTGCGTTAATTATGCTGGCAGCTCTGCAGCTGCCTGAATCTTGGCAGATTGCGAGCTACACTTCAGCAATGCGAGCACTTCAACAACGCAGCACAAACTAAAGCTTTGCAGGGCATTACTTTTGTGTGAGTCAAGTGAATTGTAATGTGAGCTGATGCAACACAAAAGGTGTGGAACGTTTCGATATGATTCAGAATCTCACAGTATGTACTGACTAAATATTTGTATGTTCCTTGTCAAAATCTCAGGTGCTATATCATTCAACCAGCATCTTCTGCTCAAGTCCTCTCTTTCCTCGTTCTGTCCTTCCACTCTATCTTTGCTCACGTGCTGCTGCAATGGGGAAAGGGACCAAAGAGAAAGAGAAAGAGAAGAAAAGTAAGAAAGCAACCAAGAAGCAGACAACGAAACCGAAGAAAGAGAAATCCAAGAAATCCAAACAGAAGAAAGAGAAGAAATCTAGCTCAAGCTCTTCAGACAGTGGCCACTCCTCTTCATCCTCTTCCTTGTCCACAGAGAAGGCTGCAGCCATTGCCATTGGAGCAGCGTTTGGTTTGAACCTTCCTCAGTTGTTAGTGGTTCTTATCTCTCACTGTGCAGATTCATTCATCACTGAGTCTTGTGCCATGTTGTAATTATTATCCTTTATTATTTGTATCCTTAATCGTTGCCTGAGGAAGGCTCAGCGTCTACGACTGGACCGCAGGATTCAGAAGATGGAGGACCTGTCAATTATGCAGCTTGCATGCTGCATCGCCCACACACTGCCAGCATGCACAGAGCATGCTCTGATGTCCATTGGTGGTGAGCGGTATCAAGTTTCTAGGTTTCAATTTGAACAAAGTTGAATTGTTTGCAATTTTCGTATTTCAGATTTGGTATTTCATGAATGGAATGGTGTGATGTAATCCTGGCTGTAGGTTCGAAAGGCAGCTACACGAAACCTTCGACTTGGTGATGATGAGGAATCATTGAAAATCAAAGTTGACTTTACGCAGCAAGAAGCTGTCTGCGAAAGGGTATGGCGTAAGAGGATGATGGAACTACTTACACAAGGCTATCCTGATTTGTTACTGTGAGTCAGTTGCTTTTTTCATCAGTGATCACAGGTTTCATGGAAACACATAGATCAAGGTACGTTGGCTTCATCATTCCATTTGCCAATCAGTCAGCAACACATGAGTTGCACACTGTATTTCTGTAGGCACTGGGATGACCAACACTACAATCATCAGCCAGCATGACTCCGTTGTGTCACTTCGCAGGCTGGACTTTGCACGGGACATGATCTGCAAGAACTGTTGATTCCTTTATTTATCACACTACCTTTTTGCATTTATAATTATTTGTTTGGAGAAATAAATTCCTTGAGTTAGTGTCTGGGCCATGCAATGATTCTCCTGAGCACCAATCAGGTATACCTTCGTTATCCTTTGTTGCGGTTTGCAGCCATTTCACCTTTCTTGTATCTCCTCTAGAATAGCTAACTCCAAAACAATAATCATCATAAAACGTGTAATGCAGCAACTTCACCAAGTCTTTTGACATACGTGCAGGTCAATGCGATCTGAAGTGGAGTCTAAGAAAAAAGAACTTGCTGACTTCGACAAGGACTTGAAGGAGAAACTGAAAAAGTTCACTGAGCAAGCAAGTCGAGAGATGGAAGACGAGGATAGTGGACGACATGCGAGGAAAACCCGAAAACGTAGAGACCAACATTCAGACTCTGAAAGTGGATCAGGTGACAAGCGGGACAAAGGCCAATCAGGTGGCAATGGCAGACGCAAGCAAGAGGCAAAGAGGAAAGCCAAAGAAAAAAGAAAGAGAAAGGCTAACAAGGCTTGAGTTGTTTCTTTATTGTATTGTTTCTTTGATTGTTCAGGCTTATCATTTGTCAGTGTCCTCTCAATGCCCATCTTTCAGTGCATTGTCATTTGTCAAGATGGCACATACTTCTATATTGATCACTGTGAATGCGTATAATATTGTCGAAGTACGTATGGTAAATGGGGTATCTCACATGCATGCCAGGCCAAGCCTCGTGATGATGAGTCTGTTGCTGAAGGCTCAGAGGTCGACAACAATGATGATGATGATGATGATGATTCCAACGATGACTTTGACAATGATCTACGTGAGGGAAGGTTTGCAGGACCTCTTACCAAGACACCAGCAGGTGAGGCTTTGCGATTGTTCTTTGCAAAAGAAATTGATCAGATCTCCATTGCAAGCGATCAAGCACTCTTCGTGGAGTCCCTGGTGAAAGAAGGTTTTGAACATGCCTTAGTTGTTCCATTAACGATTGCGTGTCCATGCAAACAGACCAGCTCAATACATGTCCAGGAGAAGATATCGAATACCTGCTGTCTAAATCATTTATGCTGTATCCTTTGTGAATGTATGCACTTGGATTGCTTGTTGGCCATCTATGTTTTACTCAGGATGGCCCTGCTGCTTTTGTGGATGCAGTGAAGTCTGGATGGTCCCCGGACTCTCCGCAGATTGGGTACCAAGCTGCCATCTCCTTGTCCAAATTGACTTACCATTCAAAGTTGAAGATCCGTGAGTTGGTAGCGAAGATCAAGAAAACTCCGGACTGTTATGGTGGGGGGTTTACATCAAGCACGTTTTCACAATGCTGTCCACAGCAATCAATCAATGACATGTTGTCCTGTTGATGTTCTAAGCTGGTACTTTCTATACTGCTGAAGAACAGAGCTTCAATGAAGACAAATGAAATCATTCATTGAAAACTGGTTATGTAGCTGATCTTTGAGATTTGACGTTTTGACTTTTGCTCCTGGATGTTGCTTTTCTTGTTGTCTTTTGTGCCACTGGTAGGAGCTGTATGAGCAGCGCATCCTCGAGATCAATCAGACCCCGGCACGAAGAAGGCTTGATCCTGCATTCTCTTTTGAGGCCGACCAAGAAGCACCATCTGAGGTAGGTGAACAAGATACCGAATCCAAGGTTGACAGTGCTTGTGGTGGTACACCAGAGCCTTTGCCTGATCGTACGGATGATGGAAATGACAAGTCAAATGAGGAGAATGATACCAAAGGTGTAGGAGGTGTTCGTCGACTTGATAGATCTGAAGAAAGCTCAGGTTAGAAGATGAGATTTTGAACAGGCGATGGCATGTTCAGATGACATTTACATTTGCAATCACAAATTAATCATATTCCATTCATTAAGCTTACCCTTGATATATTCATTGTTTGTTTTGAATCGATGCATGGCCATTGCAGCTGAGTACACTGGCGTGCACAACGCACGATTGCGCCATTGGGGAGTTTGGCAGAACAGAAGTGCAGTAGAAAATGTATCAGCTAGTGGGTTTCATGGGTCAGTGTGCTTTGTTTGAAACTGCACTTTTTCTTCAATAATTGAGTCTCTCTTTCTCTTTCTCTGAGACCATTTCTTATTCAGACAGCTTTACAAAATTCTCCATTCTACACCTCTACTTTGAACCTCTCTTCACTTCGTTGAACAAATGCACTTGCGAGCATGAACATTCATTGAAATCATTGAGTGTGTCATGTCCAACCTCTCTTCATTTCGTGGAACAGATGCACTTGTGAGCATGAACATTCATTGGAATCATTGAGTGCGTCATGTCCTTGCAGTTGTTGATCAGTCCTGGCAGACCATAGCAGCGTGTCCTAGAGATACATGGCAACCATGTCCAGTGCCAGTGCTGCCAACCAGATGTCTTGGGGAGATTGGCGCAAAAACGCGTCTCGGGCTCTCGTGTGTGCCATCTTCAGCAGACTGGAGATGGAGCGTTCCACGAGTGGGCCAGGGTTCGCTGTGCACTTAGCAGTGAGGACCTTGATGCGGCTGCAGATGTTGGCCGACATCCTTCAGCCTTTCTCCGAGCTTGGATTGCCAGACACCTTTGTGATGCAGTTCCAAGTGCTCTTGTCCATGACATGTGACAGTTTGGAGTTCTGCTTGTCAAGCTCATGCCAGAGTAAGGAGCAGCTAGTGGACTTTATGACCAAACACTATACTCAATATGCTGCGGACTACTTCGAAGTTGGTAGCAGTGATGTTGTGTTGAAGGTGTCCATTAACCCTGCTCAGTTTGCCTCTGACCTGCTCAATCGCGTGAACAGTCCTATGAAGGTTGGGCGTATGATTGGGCTTTGCAGCCAGTTCTTGGACGTGGCCAATGGACACTTGATCCAAACGGTAGCTAACAACTTCAGCCACAATAAAAACATCAGTGTAGTTTCAAAGGAGGGACACTGACACCATTCCAACCACAGGCAACTCATAATTAATAGTTGCTTCTATGGAACCAAACTTCCCACTGGTGCATTCGTGCTGTGTGCATACCCATGGGCTCAGGTGGGATGGGAATCCTTCGCTTAAAAACAAACAGTTGTTTATGTTGTAATGAAGGTAATATAATTAATATTGGTAATAATATGGGCATGGATCCTAACAACAAACCGTTCTTTGACTTTTCATTGCAGTAGCATGCTCAGAGGCAGAGTTCTGTAACAATGCATTGCTTTGCCCATGCTCAAGGACCACATTTGTGAATGATTCATTTGTATTTGATTTGCATCACAAACATGACTGTGTATTCATACTATCACACAGTATGGTTCATGATGAATGCTCAGGACTACGTATCGAGAGGACACGTGCGATCTCAGAGTTCCTCGTGTACATCGGTGTTGCCCATTGCCAGTTGGTGGAGCATGTGCATCTTCGTGTGGATCGTTGGACATACCCACGGAAACGCAGAGGCCTCTATGCAGATGAGTTTCCCGAAGATAGTGATTAGAGGAATCAGTTTCGTCTGGAAAGGACTGTTTTAGCTTACCAATTCACAACAAGGATTTGTGGAACAAGCAGTGTTGTGTACACTGAGGGGAAAACATAGTGCGTTTTCAGAGTGATCAAGAACGCAGAATTCAAAAGTTCATTCATGGTTGGGGCATTCTATGCATTTGAAATTTGGTCCCAATTACATCAATTACTACATCTAAATACTACTGACTACATTTGTTTTCGGATTTGGCCTTCCACAAAGCCCTTTCTCAAGTCCATTTGAATCCTGTTATTGAGCATTAGGCTTTGAGACTTATGAGAGTTTCTATTGAAGACAGAATTCAAAGGAAATGACCCAATGGTGATTCCAAAGGCTCTCATCTTTACAGAGTTTATCATCCTTTGTTTTTGGGTATACCAGGGCTTCATCACACCCCTCAATGGTGCCCAGCGGTCACGCATACTCGCTGTTTGCGCATGCCAGGACCTCATCGTATGACAGAATGACAGAATGCAATCACGCATACTGGCAGTGTGCGTATACCAGGGTTGCATCGTAGTCCAGAATTGCACATGGCCATTCTAGGACACATACGGCACCACCAACGCATACCAGAACAGCAACGCATACCACGAAGGCAACGTATACCAAACAATCGTCGTACTGGGTACCAATATTGTTTACAAACAATGGTTGGCTCAAAACGCTTGGAGTATGATGATCATGGAATATGGGGAAAGCCAGGTTTTCGCGTGAAACGTGTGACAAAACGTATACCATCGTATTCCGGACAATTTCTGAAAAAAAAAAAAAAACGAAAAAAACACAAAAAAAAAAAAAACGAAAAAAACACAAAAAAAAAAAAAACGAAAAAAACACAAAAAAAAAAAAAACGAAAAAAACACAAAAAAAAAAAAAACGAAAAAAACACAAAAAAAAAAAAAACGAAAAAAACACAAAAAAAAAAAAAACGAAAAAAACACAAAAAAAAAAAAAACGAAAAAAACACAAAAAAAAAAAAAACGAAAAAAAAAATAAGTTTGATGCCAAACAGGTATGTGGTGCTCAGTCAGGGGCCAGGGGGCAACGCATAGGCAACACATAACGTATACCAGGGCCTAATCGCATTCCAACACATACACCACAAGAGGCGTATACCAGGAAGGAATCGTACTCCATGGGGTACAATACACATTTGACACTTTGCAGTCACAAGGACATCATGGCACCTCATATCCACTGAATGTTGCTTCCTTGCTTCCAGGTTGTTTTTGGGTTCAAGTCTTAGTTGGGATTTAGCATTTGTTTTCGATGGCTTCATCCAAGCCCCTTACTTTGGAGATGGCCTGGTCCGACCTGGGAAATCCTTTTGAGAAATTTGCATTTGTGAGAGTGCCCCACATGCCGTCTCAGTGGGAAATGCTGGATCATGTGAATGCGGGTGCTATAGTAGAATTGGTGCAAACCAATGGTTTCAAGTTGGTGCCCCTTCTGAACGTTGCCGACATGTCATGCTTGGCCAAGACAAATTTCCATGTGGCTGAATCTCTTCTTTGGGCCACTTTGCTGAGTGGCCATCCTGGCATTGCCATTCGTTTGCCTTTGCTGCCCACATTACATGGCCCACGCTTGGATGAAAGAGAACTTCAGAGGCAATCCTTCTTCCATGACTTCAAGAAACAGGCATGTTTTGATTTGAGTTGATTCGCTGTGTGTTTATACTCTTTTTTGTATGGAAGCAACTCTCATATTTGACCTTCACATCTGTAAATCATTTTACTGATCCGTTACAGAGTCAGTGTAATCGACACTACACAAATGGATGGTGGCTGCACCAGGTGCTCCAGGCGATGACCCAAAAATGAAGCGGTTCCATGATCTTTGTGTTGTACAGACGCTGTGCAGACACGCGGTTAGGTTTGAAGGCATCCATGTTTGCTTTCTGCAGCAAACAATTTAGACAGCCTACCAACACGAAGTTCTGGGGTCTTGAACCTGTACAGTATTTATTCACAATGGCAACATATTTGCCAACAGATGCGTCAGTGTTGCTTGAACAGAAGCGAACTTAATTAATGCTCTGGATGACCTTGAGCCACATCGTCATATGTGGTTGCACACCTGGAGGGACAAATGTCTGACCCGAAATGCCCAGCACCACTAGTTTGAACATGTTCACTACAACAAGAGATCCATTGGGATTATATCCAAGCTTGCTGCAGTTTGCTCAGCACTTGCGCAGTAAAGGGGATGAATACTGAACACGGTGATACCATGTCAATTGAGAGGAGGTAGCCATGGGATTGCATGCTCTTGCAATTCAGCATCCGAAGTCACACATGCATTCCTATTTTGCAACATCAATTTTCACATATATTTGTTATATATGTAATGAATAGTTATATATAGACGAAGTACATATCATTCATATTCATGTTCATATGGAATCAAAACTATATCCATCAGTTTACATACCTGAAGTCGCAACACCTGCACACTTCTCCCCAGCCATGGAGTGTCCCATGGACTTGCCACCGACCTTTCCATGGGTACCTGAGAGTGTCCAGGATTCGGCTTCTCTTTGTTCCAGAAACAAATTGTTTATTTGCCTTCCATAGGGTTTTGTACGAAGTCCGATGCTAACATTAACATGGGTTTACCTACAGGAGGCCAGCTCTATCATCCGTGGACTCTGTGATGAAGTTCCTCTGAACTCCAATGATGACGACGAGGATGACCAGAGTCAGAGTGGTCGTGTTAGCCCCCAGGCTGCAGAGGTGCGAACCAGGATTGCATCTTTGTGGGCCCGTGCTAAGCATTATCTGGAGAAAGTTGGTGCTCAGGATCTGCGAGCTAGAACCTACTTTGATGATGTTTACACCTTCGTGGAGAAATTGATTAGTGAGCAAAGTCAGTGCATGGTCTTCGCTCCAGGGCTCAATTTGAATGACCTAAAAGAGAAGAGTGCCTCCCCGCAGAGTCTTGAATCTTCCCCTGCTAGCAGTACATCATCACCTACCTCTACTTCCGTTGTCGATCACAGCTTCAAATTCTTGCAACTCTCCAATGATGTATGGACGGTTCTCGAGGTTCGTGTTTGCAAAACATTCAATTTATCTCATTGTTCAGTTCGAAATACTAAGACACACAGATGAATAGATAGAGGATAGATAGATTGATTGATAGATAGATGGATTGATCGATAGATACATCGGTAGATCAAATAGATACATAGATAGATCTATTAACATATAGATATAAATATAGATATATATATATTTATATATTTATATTTACATTTAACTATATAGTTTTATTTAGTGCAGATGTTTGGGTTTGGTAAAGATAGTCACGCATACATATTCCAGAAACGGTTTGATGCTCCAAATTCATGATGATCGTTCCTGTGAAGGTGGTTCAGGAGGATGATGCAGCAGATGGCTTTTTGCTGAACTTCAGTTTCTCAGAGTGGTGGCAGTTCAAAACTCCATTCCATGCCTGGTTCTCTCGCAACTTCGAAAGCAGCGTGCTTCCTTTGCTCTGGAAATGGGGCTTTGCTCATGGCCATGTGATTGGGCAAACATTTTAGCAATCTAAGGTTTGTGCATATGCATGCCAAAGGGGCCCATAATGACATTGCCTATTTGTGGGTGAGTTTTCTTCCAAGATGGCTGCATTCACTCTACAGGTCAGTCGCAGGCACGGCTACAAGGGCAACGTTGCCAATATGCGAATTGGGTTTCCTTTGGATGTATGCACATTACCAGGTTTCTGTGCAGTACTGGCATCCATTTTGTCAGCCAAGGGCTTGGGCAAGTCGTTGCTAGAATGTGCTCATGAGACCTTTGTCAAACTGAATGATGTCGCATTGCTGACCTGCGTGATGAAACTCCTTCCTGACAATGACCTGTGTTGGATTCAAGTCACCAATGGAATGATTTCAAAAGCAGACCTTCAACGACTGGTGGAATTTCTGGATATTCCTTTTGGAAGGTGAGAATTGACAAACATTTAGGAGACAAAAGTCAGACTGTTGGTGTTTCAAGCTTTTTGGATGTAGCTTTTGTTAAATGCATTTCATTGTGTATTGTAAAGTGAGTAACATTTGAACAAACTGTCACAGGTTCAAGAAGCGGTCCTTCGACTCTGTGACAGAGGGGGGTGGCTATGCGATCAGCTCCTTGCTCATGACCTTGCTTTTATTGAAGAATGAAAACGAGGAGAATCGTTGCTTCATGCGAGTGCTCAAACGTTTGGTTCATTTGTGGTGCCAGCAGACTGAAAACAATGTCATGCCAAAGTTGTTGGATGAGTGTCCTGATGCCACATTGCAAGCGAAAATGCATCCATTCAGCAGACATTCTCGACGCAGAGGGAACAATGCTGTTCGTCAACAGCTCTCCAGCAATTTCATGGCTCGGGGGGGAGGCTACGTGACTCTTCGGCATGAACTCACCTTGAAGCGTTTAGGAATGGTGAGTGAGAACAGCAAGCTTGCCAGCCTTTCAAGCTCTGAGTTTGTTGCTCGACAGCTGATGATGTCAGCTGATTGGTTGACTCAACACTTTGAAAGAGTTGGGCGAGACGAAAACTCACTCAAGATCCTGAACTTCACACTGGATGAAGCACGAGTGTGCTCCCATCAAGCTCCTAGTTTGTATGTTGTAAATAGTTTTCGGCTTCCCCCTTTTCTTGTAAGAATTTGGAATTTTATCATCTCATTGCATTTGTTTTTTTCTGAAATTGTGCTACTGAGAGTAGCTGCTACTGAGGTGGTACCTGTGATTGTGAAGTGCGAGAGTCGCTTGTTTCCTGCTCCAACGCAGTTGCTTCCAGAACCACAGAATGGAACCAATGGCTCGGCAGTTCTTGATTCTTTGATCAAAACCTTGCAGGGCTGCATTCCTGAACCCGATGCGAAAGTGGTCACAACCAGTGCAACTTGGGTTCATCGTGAGTTCCGTGCCAGTACACGGAACCTTTTGGTTGGGGTTGCCCACAGCCTGCAGCAAGTCATGCCCGCAGGATGGAAACTCAGCGATTGTCAGCCCCCCAATCTTCTTCAACCAGCTCATTCTTTCTCCAGAGAAGTACTTCTACCACAAGAAGTTGAGCTTTTGACATGCAGCTCTCTGACAAAGCGTACTTGGTATTTCCTTTGGTCTGATGATGGGGACAAGGTTGAAAGACGTTTGGACTTCTATCCCGACCCACGGAGTTTCTACAGGCTTTGCTATTCTGGAGATGAGGGAACTGAGGTACCTGGGTGTGAGGTTCAGGTATTTGTTTTGAACCCTTTTCTTCTATCAGCCCAAAGGATTTTGATGATTGCTCTCTCTAAAGTCAATGATTAATAAATATATTTAATATTTATTGATAATTTACTTATTAATTTTAATTTATGCAACATTTATTTGGATCAGCCTTTCAATTATTTCCTCAGGTCTTTTTGATGTTCTTGCACCTGGTCTCCACTGGACACTGGTGTTTGTTTTGGCCTGACCTCCCCCACAAGTTCCAGCGCAAGCAAGCATGTGCAGTGGCGTGTTGTCCGAGTGCAAAGTCCAGAATGAAAGATTTGATGCGTGTGTTCAGAAGCTCCCGTGCTCCATTTGCCACTTCGCGGTTTGGAAAGAGTCTTCGAGAATCACGACTCAGAATGCTTGCAGCTTTCAAAGCAGACCCTGGCAATGAGCTGCTGGAGATGTATCTTCCAGGCATTGCTCGTGACCTCGACATACCACAAGATGAGATGACACCTCAACATGCAATTTCTGCATTGTCTCAACGTGCAGGACGCTTGCATGTGAAATGGACAGAGTGCCAGGATGTGCGTTGGGGTGCTTGGATCGATCATGCACAGAGTTGGGATGTTGAATGGCACATGGAGTGCATGCTACAACTGTATCACCAATGGGAGTGTGGAATCTGCCCTTGGACAGGGACCAAACGTTCTGATGAAGAAACCACGGAAGCAAAGGACGACAAAGTGTTCTCTGTTCTGAAACTTCGATGGCAGGACTGTGGTTTGAAAATATGTTTTACCATAGATGGGGAAAAAATATAAGAAAATGTATTTGTTTGATTTGCGTATCAAGACAATTGCAGGTACTCTCAGATGATGTCAATCAGAATTTCATGAGAAGCATGATCGCTGTATTCAAGCCCAGCAGAGTCTTTGTCGGGAAATTTGCCTCTTGGTCTGGCTACAAACAAGTTTTTTTTGAGGATTGTCGTTGTTCTTATCCCTTTGGCACTACAACTAACATACATAGCTTTGCCTCTAGGCCAATTGTGATCCTGATTAATTATTTGTAAAGAAATTATTTGTTATGTAATGTATGTAAAATTAATAGTGATTGCATGGTTTATCCATTATCATTGTGATCACCAATACCTTTGTTTACTTCTTACCATTAATGATTGATGAATGATGAATCATTATTGTTTCGGGACTACTGTGTGTATTGAATTTGTGTTTGTTATGTTTATGATTATCTATTTATCAAGAATTCATATTATTATTTGTTTTACTTTTCCATTTATTGTCAATTGCTATTTATTGGCAAGTATTTGTTATCTATTTAAAATCATTGATGGTGGTTCTTAGTCTTGTCAAGGAGTCTTTTTGTTTGTTTGGATGATTGAAACTAACATCACTCATTTCCAATCCAGAAGATTCCACTTCCAGGTGTCATCCATTCAGAACAATGATGATGCTTCACTCCAAGCTGTGATTGGTTTGGCATCTGGCCGCACTGTTCGAAAGTTGATTTCCCAGACGCTGGATGCCACCGTCTCCCAACCGGTTTTGGATCGCATTGGTGCCATTGGTGAAGATGAATCATGTGCTGATGTGTTGAGATTCCATGCTGATGTGCTACTCTCACATCTCGCTTTTCTCTTCGAGGTCAACACGGTTCACTCTTCGTTTCCATGGTGCTTGGTTCTTGCATTCAGGAAGGCAGAACTACCAGGTTTGATGTTCCGCATGAGTCGGCAATGGAAATTTGTGATTGAATGTTTGGACAAGGTAGATCCAAAGACCACACTTGCGAGGGCAGTTTCGTGGACCAGATCACAGGCTTACCGGGAAACAATGATTGTAGGTGAGTGACTTGTATTCGAATTAAGTTGTTTACAAGGCTCCTTTTTTATTACTGCTTTCTTCCTCAAGAATTTAGGCTTTGCAGCTCAAAGGGCAAATGAATAAATGATTGATTGTTGCCTCTATTTCTGCTTGCTTGCTTCTCCTTCTTTTTCTGCGCAGTCAGGTCCTTCAACTTTGACCCCAACAAAGTCTGGGAAGATCGCTACTTCATGGGATTGGTGAAGGCCTGCTGCGGCATTACACAGGATGACTGTGGCAGTCTTCTTTCTTCAGTGCCTGTTGAGTATGCATTTGGTGACCTACGCGATGCTGCCAAACGCCATTCCAGGAATGAAGTGGCCACAGGAAGCAACTTGCAATCTGTCGTTGCAAGGAGTTGTTCCCATCGCATCAATGCAGCAGAAGCCATCAACCCCAACAATTGTGACTGGAGCCGTCCTTTGAGTGGGAAGACAATCAAGAAGACTGTTTTTGATGCCTCCCGCTGCACTGAGACAGCTCTGGGCATCAACACCACAGGCCTGACGAAGAAGAAGAGTGTGACCGAATTCACAAAGCCCCACATCTTTGCGCAAAGGCTGGAAATGATTTCGGTTCTGCAGAAACTCTGGCAGAATTCAGATGAGAGCTTCTGCGTGGAGACTGTGTTCAAACGACTGTGGCTTTCTTCACTTGCAGAACGTGGCTTATTCATGAAGATGGCTGATACCGATGACAATGTCTCTATTGTGCTCAAAGGTGGTCCCTTCAGTGTCAGATGCCTCATGCTTGATCAGTCCACAAACAAAGTTGGGGAGGAGACCGAGTTTACCTTGTGCAAGAGCTCAGATGTTCAGATCACTGACATCCCAGTGACTGACTTGGAGAAGTTCCAGGTTTGCCTCTCCAGTGTGCGCATGAGCCAAACATCCAACAAACTTTGCTGGGGAGCCGTTTCAGAATGGATGACTCTTCCTATGTATGTGGCCCGTCATTCCATTGTTCGCATTTCAGCGAGTTCTTTGACAGCTTTGTGTGTACTGCTGAAGTTGAAGGGCCATTCCAAACTGGACCACAAGAAGAAAGCAGAACTGTACATGAAGCACTTTGGAATTGATGCTGATCGAATCAACGAGGTCTTGTCAGCACTTCCAGAACCCAAGAAACGTGCCAAAAGAAAGACAGAGGACCATCAATCATGGTGAAAAGGTATTCTCTAGCTTCACGTATTTACATCAGAGGATATTTGAATTGAAATATCAATTACCACATGAGGTTCCTGAGCATTTTCATGAGTGCTCTGAAATCACCGACATTTTGTGACAGTTCCTAAGCATTTATTCTATGCAGACAAATCATTGATGTTACATCAGAAAGAGTTTGTTTATTTTAATATGTATGTATTTATGTATGTATGTATGTATGTATGTATGTATGTATGTATGTATGTATGTATGTATGTATGTATGTATGTATGTATGTATGTATGCATTTATGTATGCATGCATTTATGTATGTATGTATGTATGTATGTAAGTAAGATGTACATTATTTTATATATATATGTGTGTGTGTTTCCTTTGCACTTCCTATATTTGGCCCTCATTGTTTTCATTTACCCTGCAGGATGACGAGGAAAAACCTGAGGATGGTGATGATGGGTTCTTGAATGATGGTGCAAACGATGACAATGAGGAATTGCAAGGTCAGGAAGAAGACGAACTTATTCAAGAGGTTGTCGCAGAGTTAACAACGTTGGAGGAAATGGATGACCCTGTTCCAGGAGTTGACGAAGACGATTCCAAGGACCAACTTTTGATTTTCAAAGATGCACTAGGGAAAACATGCGTGGTATGAGTAAGTTGCAATAATGTAACGCATGCAGTTGCCGACAAAACCTGACTAGTAGCCCCAAATGATTCTTTCCAAATCCACTTTGATCAATTTATTGCAGATTCATTAAATCATTTTTATTTCGACCGTTGGCCAATAAAGACCTGCTTTCCAGGACGAGAAGGTTGAAGAGGAAATCCCCCAGCCTGCAGCAACTTTGTTAGAACCATTGAATTGTTTTTTATTTCTGTTTTTAAACCTTTTACACCTCTCTCTACTTGGATCTAGTTAGAAGGTTATACACTTAATTAATCAAATTTATTTGGGGAAGGAGATATTAATTGGGTTCCCAGGGTTGCACCTACCTCATTAATTTCCCACAGCTGCGACTGCCACGGCCCAGGACAGCGAGATGCCATCAGCTTCTTCTGCTCCAGTGGTGCCACCGGATCCCAGTTCTCATGCTGAGGGTGTTCGGGGTGCTAGAACTGAGGGCATTCGGGCTGCCCCTACCCCTAGAGGACTTCCTGATTTGAAACTTCCACCTGGTTGCAAAGCTAACTTTGGTGCTCCGCAGAATGCTTCTGCTTTTATACAGGTGAGGCTTCCCAACAACATGAAATGTGAGGGAAAGGGCAGCAGAGCTGTATCATACCAGGACCCTTCTGGCCCAGCGGTTCCAGGAGGAACACACCGGACTATGGCAATGGCCAAGACTAGTGTTGAAAGCTGGGCATGGAAATGGTTTGAAGAGCTTCCAAAAAAAGATCAAGACAATTTAACAAGTGCGCAGGAGGAAAGACCTTCGAAACGAATGCGCAGGTAGCTGGGTTTCAAGTAACCAGACAAATACCCTGAAGATATAGAACATGGAAAAGAATTAGCAAAATCATTTATCAATTGAAAAACAATTTCCAATTATCTACTGACTATCCCTTGTGCTTCTCAGGAGTTCAGTGTCTGGGTTACTGGGGAAACATGTGCAATCCAACGAAGCACGTGAGGGGAATCAAAAACAATTGAGCTGTGTGCGCTTCTCGCGGTGAGTGGAATCCCATTCCAGGGGGTCTTGGATATTCTGGTGCAGCTTCATGTTCCCATTTACTTTCTCATCATGTCTCATGCTGACCTGAACTCCCCAAACATTGTTTAGCTGTTTTGGCTTGGAGTGGGGAAACCTTTGGAATATGGGGAAGATCTGCTTAGATAGATGGGATTAACCACTTGGATACTAACCGGTATTAACCGCTAAAATGTCCTAGCTAACCAAGTAAATTTCTTCCGTCGGTCGCTCCCCGCCTGACGTTCGAGGCCACTCACCTTTTCCATGAGATTGACCTCAGGCCCCAGGGGAACTGGTGGGGAATACAAACCGCGGACCCAAACGATGTAAGTGGCCATTTAGCATGGTTGATAGTGGTTAATAGTGGTGAACTAGTGATTCACTCAGGGGGTTAGTAAGCCATTTAACTAACGGTTACCTAGGGCTAATACTGGCTAAGATCCGCCACTTCACTTGGGTTAGCGATGGTCCTGAGTCAGAAGTTGTTCATAAGCCATTGAACTAATAGGGGTGAGAATGGTAAATGATGATTTCGAACTTCTGAGTTGCTGAAGATTCACCATTTAACAAGCTATATCTATCATTTGCATGGTAGTTGCCCTAGTTTCGTTCACCAACAATGGCGACCTTTCAGATGTCGATTGATCAAGTTCAGTGGAGCAAAGATCCACCTTGCTTGACGGCGACAATTCATGGCTGATCAAGGTGGACAACCGATGCCACTATCAACCAAGGTACCAAATGCATAGGTTTTAGTGGCAACCATGAAGGTACCAACGCGAATGACCGGGCGAATAGATGTTCATATTGGCCACTTGTTAAAAATGATACCCGGGTTGAAGCTCCTCTTCCTCATGCATCAAACTTTGGCTTTTCGTGGTGCAAATTTCAGTGACCAAATACACATTGCATCGCTATGGGAACAAGCGGCTGGATTTTTGACCACCAAAAGGTCCTTGTATTTGTTCCGCCTATTGCAGTACTGGTGGCCATTAGATCCCACTTGTCATTCATTAGACATCTGAATGGAGCCTATACCATCCTATACATGTTGCTGATGATATTCCAATCGAGAAGTGTTCCAAGTATTTTCATGGCTCTGACACCTCCAGTACTGTTCGGTGTTCTGCGGCTTGTTTCTTCACCTTAAGAAACTGCCAATTCTTCAGGACCCAGTAATTCTTCCAACTAGGTTCCTATATATTACCCAAACCAACGGTCAACCTAGTTGCTCGGGACTTTTCCCAACGTCGTCGACGGTTGCGTGCTTTGAACGGCTCATTTCGCCCCAAAACACAACCCAGGTTCCTGGAATCTGCTGCGGATTTCTTTTCGCCACTCGCTCGCTCCAATACTCAGCTCCACCAGGCTTTGGGCGGCCAATTGGAGATACGCTCGCCAGGTGAACAAGTTCATGGCTGGATCTCCTTTGTTCACTTTGGCTACAGCTACTGCTGCTACTAGCAGTACAATTACTCGTACATCTGCTTGAGATTATTGCTCTGAACGGTTCATTCTGGTTGATGGTCAGTTGCTTGGCAGATTTTGTCAAAAATGATTTGTGCCAAGACTTCCTGTTGGAAAGTGTACTTGATAAAAACCGTCCTGTAGATTGATCAACCGCACATGCCATGTACCGGAGCGGAATTACCTATCAACATGTACGTGCCAGTTTCTTTAAGTAGCTGCATTGCCATGGGTAAAAACCGTGTACTCCACCTGCCGTCGTGCGGGGTCGCTCATTTCCATGAGGGGTCGCTCAAATACCTCATTTTGCAGATACGCGCATACAAAAGGATACAGCAGCCCCACAAATTGATTTTTCCCCACCTGCCAGGTGAGGGTTGTTAGATTTTATCAAAGTTGTCTTCTCCTCCTCCTCCTTCTTCTCCTCCGCCTCCTTCTCCGCCGGACCTCAACCACGACACGCCAAGCCTAGTGGTCGCTGCCGGACCTCAACCACGACACGCCAAGCCTAATGGTCGCTGCCCAGTGGTCGTTGCCGGACCTCAACCACGACCATCCACGCCCAGTGGTCGCTGCCGGACCTCAACCGCGAGGAAAGAACGTCAGAAAGAATGTCAGAAGAAATGTCAGAGAGAATGTCAAAAGATATGCCAGAAAGAATGTCCGACTAGAAAGTTGTCAGAAAGAACGTCAGAAGATGTGCCAGAAAGGATGTCAGAAAGAATGTCAAAAGGTATGCCAGAGAGAATGTCAAAAGATATGCCAGAAAGAATGTCCGACTAGAAAGTTGTCAGAAAGAACGTCAGAAGATGTGCCAGAAAGGATGTCAGAAAGAATGTCAGAAGATGTGCCAGAAAGGATGTCAGAAAGATATGCCAGAAAGTATGTCAGAAGATATGTCGGAGAGAATGTCAGAAAGAATGTCATTCTAAATGTCGGAGAGAATGTCAGACAAAAGTGGAGTCAACAAGCGGTGTTGAAATGACGTGGTGGGGATCACTCGAAGTAAAGTAATTTCAAACCAGGAAAATCAACCCATAATTCTCTTATACAGCTAGTCATGACCTACCTTTTTCAAGCTACTTATGAAGCCGGCCAGTTCTCCCTACAGCAAGGGTCCAGCAGTTCAACCTGCAAGGTGGCAGCGCATCATGTGGCGTCGTGGCTCAGCACCAGCACCGTGTCAGGCACAGTGATCCGATGGCTGCCAGCGCAGCAGCGATGCTCAGGTACTGGGCGCCGCGGCCGGGAAACCAAGGGGCTGAAGCATCACCAACTTGGCTATGGATAGGTGGTGAATATGACTAGTGATGGTTAAGAATTGTTGGGTACTTGTAAGTATGTGAACTAAGATTCATGCCACAGGTCCTAAACAGTGAGCCTGTGGGTTTCTTAAGCATTTTGGCGAATGAACCAAAGGTTATAAAGAAGTGTTGCCAACCATTGGCGTTTCTAAACCCATAGGTCTACCATTTACCCACCATTAAAGCAGCTACAACGGTGGTTGGTTGCCAGGTGCTAACCCAAAGAAGCACAAAGAGGAGCTGCTTTAGGTACTGGGGATGAGGGTTTTCGGCATCGACTGCAGTGGTTTGAGACCCTGGTCGTAGCCCAAACCACCAACTGTAGGGGTAAACAACTAGAGGGGTTAACACATTTTTTCTACAACACCATAGGGGTAAACAACTATAATTAGTGGTGTTGTAGAAAAACCACTGACCATTGGGGTTTGCTGTGGTGATGCATGCGGTTTTTGTCAGGAGTCAGGCTTCCCTTTCGTGGTAAAGCACGTCGCCCTTGACATAGCGATGCCCTAAACGAAACGGCACGGAGAAGTGACCACTGCTCAGGAATCTCAGAAAGTGGATAGCGAAGATACCAGCACGGTGAGTGGTAGATATCCGCTGGCATACAGTATACTAGTTGATGACCTGCTTAGCATCAAGGGCAAAGTACGAAAGTATACCCTAAGCAAATCATCCTGGTATCAACAGCCATATCTGAATTGTTTACTCAGTCTACAGACTCTACAGTATACCAAGCAAAGTAGGATGTTAATCACCTCAGGAGTATGGTGTCGGGATGAGATGGTCACAGGTGTTTTGTACATTTCTGTACCCGATTGAAGAGTAAAGATTGATCGTCACGATGGATGGCGGTTGCCTGCCATTGAAAAGTGAAGGATCATACAAGCAAACATGTCTTTGCCTCACATGCATACAAGCAATTGAGACAAGTCTTTGTTGCCCAAGCACTAGCTAAACATCAACCAAATGAGAGTCACTCTAATGAGACCGTCATGACCCATCATTAAATCATCAAAATGAACCATTCATCAACCATTGATTCATCAACCCCTACTCATCAGCCATTGAATGACCACAAGGGAGATTCCCTAGTCAGCCCTAGTCAACCATCAACCAACCATCACTCAATCATCATCAAGCACCATCCATCGACCATCGTCAAAGTCCGTAGTCAAGCACGAACCAACCTTAGGTAATGGGGAATTGATAGTGAACATACTTGACTATCAACCATCCATCACCATTCTGAACGGATATTAACCATGACTCATCCAGTTGGGAGGTCCCCAACCAACCAAGTATAGTAGTTCTTTTTATCTCCTGTTAACCACTTGGATTCCTTGTAAAACCATCAGAAACCTGTGTAGAAACCTCACCCAGTTGGGTTTCTGTCCCGGTCCCGGGTGCTTCCCAGGCTCCAAACAGATCATGGTCTGCCGCACGATGCAGCGGCCCAGCACTTCGCAGTGGTGGTCAAAATGCACCACGCAGCGCTGGCAGATGGCGCAATGGTGGCCTAAACCGGTGCAGTGAGTGGCGATGGGTTGCAAGGGGTCGACACGAATGGTGTGTGGGTGATGGTTAGTTCATGGTTGATTAGTGGCTTAATAGTTAATAAGGTAGTAGTGGTTTATGAATTAATGGCTGATAAATGGTTGGCATGACTATCATTAAATTACTGATTTATATGATAAGCGGTATTTTTGATGGTAATTGAACGGCTAATCATTCAATAGATGAATGTTTGATGACTACTTGATGATTACATGGCAATCATAAAACATCAAACGATTCATCATCAAGCAATGGTAACCAAAGTAACTTGATAAAACATGGTAACCTTTGATGATTTCTTTGCCGAACGGAAAACAAAAGTCAAACAAACGCTTCAAACATTGTTGATCACTGCAATTTGGTCACATGGAGTTGGATAAAACACAGTAAAACCCTGGTTGCAAACGGCAGTTGTTCACCATCCCATGTCTGGGTTAAACTGCTGGGCTGGAAGTCCGACTTGAATTCACCGCAGGGCCGTGCTCACAAAGATTCACAGCGAGGCCCAACTGCACATTCACTTCTTCAGTGACCCTATGATTCCCGTGACACGAAACAGCCTTCGGTGTTGCTGGGTTGCTGACACAGTGAGATTGGTCATGCAGTTCCAATTGGGGTTGGGTCCAAGTTGAGTAGCTGGTTACATTCACCGCAGGTTCCGGATTACAATCCCATGAAACAGGGCCCCCAGATTCAACGTGGTGATAATCATGCTTAACTATCCAACCAACACTGAATGATCCATGGTTGACAATGGTTGCGAACAGGGGATGATCAATGATCTGTTCTCAGAGGTTAATTACTGTTGCGAAGAATGGTTGATAAGGGGGATGACAACCAACAACATCAATTAATGGGAGATCTGGCTGCCAGGAAGGCCACAATAAATTGATATTTGGAGCTATGGCAAACTAGTGGTGGGATATTGATATGATAGATGTATCACTGACTGTTGTGTAGTACAGATCACCATCAAACATCAAACATCAAACATCAAGCCAGTATTGAACCAACATGAACCATTGTGTAACCATTATCAACCATGATTAAACGATATGAGCCATTCATCATGAACCATTCTTCACCGTTTAATGACCACAGCTCCGGTGGTATGCTTGCTGCCATCTCTCGAACCCCTAGATTCGTACATCCGAAAGGCACCCTTTCGTCGTGGCGCGCCAATGGTCAGCTGCGGTTGAACACTGCAGGCCATCCCCAGCCCTGCGTGCAGAACCATAAATATCAAATCTTCGCCAGGCATCATGACTTCACTGTTGGCCACTGAATCACATAGTGATTGATGAATCATCATATGATAACAACCACATATGATGATAAGTCATCTTAATCCCAACAACTATGGAGATTCATTGATGATGAATCATCACATAGTGTTGGGTTTTTGATTTTCGCCTCTCGATCGATGCCCCGACGATTTTTGCGAATAGAGAATCAACCATCTTGGGCGCAATCCAAACAGGTCGTAATGCTTTTGAACTTCAAAGATGTTGTTTGCTCAACTGCAAGACGGAGTGGCCATTTTCAAAGACTTTCACATCCGGATTCTTCCCTTGATCTTCACATGTAAGTGCCAACAAAGAGCGTTGTCCAATGGGGATTGCTCATTCATGTTGAGGTCCATGTGGGCAACCCCTGTGCTGCGACCAAGGTACCGTCCAAGTCGCGCCAGAGCAAGCAGCGTACGCAAAAGCTCCTGGAGACGAGGTTATTGCTGGAGACTCCGAATACATGGCCCAAGATTTGGACAGGTTGGAGAGTAAGATTTGGTCAACAAAATTGCAAGCTTTGGAATCACAAACTATTTGACTATCCAGGCTATTCACCTGATTGGATTTTTGAATATGTTGGTTTATCAAAATAGGGGTACCCCTAAATCATCCTTTTGAAACCATTTATAGGAAATAAACCATCCATAACTTTGGAGGTTCCCTATGGCTTGAGAAGCCACCATGGTAGTTGTTTAACCCTTCTGGTTGGTGATTCTCCCCTCTAATTAACCACTGTAATCCCCTATAAGAACACTTAGATTAGATTTCCCTATAAAACCAATTGAATTTCCCTGTAAAACCCGTTAAAATCCCTTATAAAACCACATAAACTGCCACATCAACACCGAACATCGAAACGACATGACAGCCACCACGGGTGGGGCCGCGCAGTCCCGAGCATGGGAGCACTCTCTGGCGCTCGCACGTTGCGGCACTGGGTGGCGCTGGCCGCCAGAAGGGGCAAGGCCACCTACAGTGGAAGCTGATGGTGACCTTGGTGACACATGAAAATGGTTTTGTAGCGGCTGGTAATGGTTATAGTCAGTAATCTATAGGTTATAGTCAGTAATCTATAGCGGTTAGTACTGGTTATAGTAATCCATAATGGCTGGTAATGGCTATAGTCAGTTGTTTGTAAAGGCTAGTAATGCTTGTAGTACTTTGTAATGGCCAAGGCCAACCAACTCATCAAGAGGTAATTTATGAGGGTTATAATCAACTGATTACTATCCATTTCAATGGTTGTAACCAACTGATGGTTGCTAATGAAAACGGCTAGTGATGGTTACAACTGTATTGATCTAAGTCCTTAGCTGGTAATGCTTCATTAAGGCTTGTTAGAGGGGTAAGTAGTAATTATGTCAATGTGGCTCAAGGGGTTGTTTTGTTTGCTGTTGGTTCCGATCAACCAACTCCGATGACTATAACAATCCACCACCCAGTGAAATGAGTAACCCAAGGCTATATATAGTCCTGTATTTGCTGTTGCTTTCAATCATCAGCAACCCTCTTTCTTTGCAATGACCTTCACTGATCAACCACCCAATCGTCAACCTGATCATCGGGAAATACCGGAAACAAGTGCCGCTATTTTGATCATCATCCAAGGTTGGTGAAACCACCCTTGTAACAATGGTGAACGTCACCAGTCACTCTTGTAGTATGGATACTAACCTCCAAGTAGGCCAGCCCGTTGTGCTTCTAATTGGATCCTTTCCCAAACTGGTCGCTGTGGTGGGTTGCGCATCACCGTCGTTAGCAAATGAATCATTGGAGCTATCCAACCCTTGGGGTGATTCCTATACTACTACCATCGTCACTCCGCAATCGTCAGTAATTATTCAATTGGTCCACCGCTGTACGTAATTGTATGATATCTATATCATCAAATGCAGCAACAAGCGCCAATGAAACAAGTACAGTACTCACAAACCACTACCATCTGGCAAACTATGCTAGTGGCGTTCAAAATCTAGCATTTATAGAGGCTTTACCTATAGAAAATGATGATTTTCGACTTCAAGGCCGCAAATAGCTGGTGTTACACCATAAAAAGGGGTTATCAATATTGATCTCCCATTGTCAGCTATTGATCATCATGAGTGATCCATCACGCACTGTGAATTGTGCTCAATCATTACATTAACCTTTACTAGCCATCTTGATGAATCACCTTTACCAGCCATCACTGTGATCAATCATCACATGAACCTCTACCAGCCATCTTGATGAATCACCTTTACCAGCCATCACTGTGATCAATCATTGACCTCTACTAGCCACCTTATGAACCATTATCAACCATTATTATCCCCGCATCAACCATTATCTATCCCCTAATCAACCATGATCAACCAATTAAACATCATTAACCCCATCATTAACCATCACTAACCATCATCAACCATCATCAACCACTAGCCACCCTTATGAACCGTGCTCACCACGAACCGTGTACCACCAGCTACACCGTGGCACCTGCGCGGGCATGGGATAGCAGGTGCTTTTGGACCGTCGGACCTCTCCACACCTGGTAGCGCGGCTGGCTTCCTTTCAGGGACCGGGGCGAAGTGAAGATCAACCTGCCATGAAAGCTGGTTGTAACCAGTGGTTTCACGAGTTTAGCAGTGGCTCATATTGTAACAACTGGTATCTATCAACAGCTGATTGCTCATGATAACCAGTTGATACCAGTTGTTTTTTAGTTTCGTAGTGGCTAATAGGGACCGGGGCCCTCAGCTGCTAGTGATTTGTTGTTTTTGTGCTAGGGTAAGTGCTAGTTGTGGTAGAATAACTA
>VSDK01015717.1:404668-435361 GCA_009767595.1 Symbiodinium kawagutii
CAACTTACAATGTTTGAGGGCCCCACGTTGTAGTGATGGTTGATGTGTATCGAAGATGGTCAATACTGTTGAATGACGATGGTTGACAATGATGGTTGGCAAGGATGGTCTATATTGATGGCTAATATAGATAGTTGATACTGACAGTCAATAGTAAAGATTAGCAATGATGGCTACATACTGAATGATGGCTAAACATAATGATCAATAAACGTTAGTTGCATGATGTTTGGGAAATGGTCCTGTTGTCCTTGTTGGCTGGTTTCCGTTGAGTGTAGCAGCCGAAAGTGCCGTGGAATGATGTGATGTGGAATGACTGAAGAAGGTCGGTCAAACATAGTGTCCCGGCAGTCATGAGTTGGTCTGAAAGAAACACAGCTAAGCTGGTTGGTCGTTTCAACTCCTGTGAAAAATATCAGTCAACCAGCCATTTGTTAATGATTACTGGGGAAAATAAAAAATGTTTGAAACCACCAATCAGTAAGGATAGTTGATCTGCAAATTGAAGGAACATCTGAATACGTCTGGCTCCTTAGCTCCCAAGAGCAAGCACCAGCAAGTCTGATACTTCTTTGTACCAAGAATTGCTTTGTCATCAGCCGGTGACCTACTTGGGCCCCACAGTTTCCTTTCAAACCAGATGCAAAACCAAGACCTTGAATGACAAACATGATCTATCACCAAGGTTACCGGCTACTTGAGGGGCAGTGTGTGTTTTTCATCATGATCTTTTGCCACGATATGCCAACACAATGTTCGCTGTCGATGTCACATCAACATTTGCATCACCCAGCAAACTCGCGGCGCCCCCCAGGCCTGCCGAAAAGAACAATTGCAAGGCCTGACTGATTTCCCCCCACGCTGAAGTGCAAACCCCAACACGTAGCAACTCCACAAAGGTTGGATTTGTCGCTTCACCTTTTGCTTTTTCGCTGGCTATAACTGCCATCAGTGGCGCTTGTTCCTGTAAGAGCTTACTGAGAACCAATTGGCAACCACCGTTCTGTCTACCTTGACTCGTCTTCGTCGCGATGCTAATCATCATACCTAAAACCTTAACTGTTGTTGTGGCTATATTGCTTGACTGCTGTTGGTCGGTGGTCAGAGAGGCCAACCATTGCCCGTAATTTTTGCTCTGTCCTTAACCATCAGCCAACATAAAACATCATGATGGTTACCAACCATGGACTATCATTATCTTCCAACAATGTTCCTGCAACATAATCTCTCACAATTACTGCGCATGAATCAGCATATGATTTGGGGATGCTTTCACTTGTGCCAGTCATCATCTACCGAGGCCGGTCCATGAGTTGCCAAGACGAACAGTGTCTGGTATTTGATAGAATCATTATTTGTATTGCAGCTTCTCATGTTGATTTGCCGATCATCATCCACCAACTTATCGACAGTCATCAATCCTGACTCACCCTTCTCAAGCATTCGCATTGTCACTTTGAACCCCAACTGAACCAGCAAATGTTCCCAGGGTCAACTTGTCACCAGCGCTCCCCCGCGGAGTACCCATGGCGCGCCACCGCAGCCGCGTGACAACTTAGCGCCAGCAGCGTCAGCAGTTGCATGATGCCATCTGCTGCCGAGCACCACCTGCCATGACACGACGCGGGGGTCCGCCCTGTCACAACGGCGCGTTGGGTGCGTTGGTTCCCTGAAGGATCTCAGCATCGTCACAATCATCATCTTTGCTAATACTATCATCTCATATTGATTTTTCTTATCATGGCTGGTTGGATGCTCATTTCTCCATTCGAGTTACTTGTTTCCACAACGATTGAGTTTCCTCCAAGAGGAGATCATCGCGTGTGTTGGCAAGCGAAGGAGGCCATCACCACCATCAATGTGTCAGCCCTGACTCATCTGTGCCGGCTGCAAGCTTGGCCCGGTGACAGCGCGAGCTCTGCCGTCAGGTCATTGCCGTGTGGCCGCCCAGTTCGTGAGTTCGCAGATGGCGAGCGCCTCGCGGATCCACTCCTCGAGCCAGGAGCAGGTGCTCCGACTGGCGGGGGGTTGGCGGCCCTGGCAACCGCCTTGGGCCCGCTCCATGGAGGCCATTGGAAATTCTGCCCCTTTCGCACTGCTACACCACCCATGGCACCTCTGACAAAATCCTCAGTACTTCTCTGGCTTCGTCATCTTCAAGTAGTTCAGCCCTGACGACGCGCCCTCAGCGCGTTTAGAAGTCATGTGTGTCCATGTGGCCACAGACTGGGATCACATTTGCATGTCTTACACTCGCTACCTGCTGTTCAAATCTGAAGGCCCCCTCACGCCTAAATCCCAATCCGCAATCCTCCTATGGCAGGACCGGAAACCAAATCCTTCAAGGTCCCGACTGCTGCTGATCTTCTTGGAATCGGCTCACTTTTAAGTGGTGAGAACGTGCAGCATCCAAACATAGCCAGCGGGAGCTAAGCTGACACTAATCATCAACGATCAGTGTCCCTTCCTTGATGGTCAATGAATGGCTCTGATGGCTTATGGTTGGTTCCATGATTTACGATCAGCTTCTCTTTTATATTTTTTTTTGCGATTGTTGGTCACAACCATCCTTTACCAAATCATTCGGCTTTATACCTTATCAATCACCAAGCAATCGTACATACATACATATGTCATCACTCCATCATCACCATGATGCTGGTCCGTATACCGATGTACTCAGCCTACTTCATTGATTAACTCGTCGACATCGGGGGTCCACTCTAGATTGACATATCATTTCAGGCCCACCTAAGTCCCAACCATTATACGCTCAGTTGGCCGGTCGCTCTTGGTTATGATCCTCGACGATGAAAACATTTTTTCGTCAATCAGGATCCCATATGGGAATTTCTAAAATATTGGTAACCTGACCTGAACCCGGATGGTTTATTACTCTCAGCAAATAATGTTGAATAATCCAGTTAATGTTGAATAATCCATATGACATAATTAATCTGGGTCCTCTATTATACTAGTAAAGTTGGATAATCCTTGATTCACCATTTATAGTAATAAACGAACCATTTTGGAGGGTCCTCCATTTTGAGAACTTGGTACACTTCCACGGCTGTGGCAGGAACGACTCCAAAAGTGTGACACATAAATCCACCATCAGCAGCCCATCACAAACCACATGAAAGCAGGATTAACCACTGATTGACCATCAGCAACCATCACTAAACCATGAGCTTTCATGAATCAGCTGTCATCAACCATTGATGAACCACTATCCTTAAATGCCCAACCATGATTAACCGTGACTCAACCACCATATTTCATCAAGTAACCATGAATCAACCATGATTCTTCACTGATTAACCATCATTAACCATCAACTGCCATCTGGTACCACCACTCCTGGGGCCCGCTCCAAATCGCTCCACCTTTCAAGGGCCAGTGGCCGGGATAGCCCTGGCTTGCCGCCCAACCAGCCATCCGCCTGGCAAATCTCCAGCGTTCAGGCGGTCCAATACTGAAGTGGACCTCAGATTGACTACGGCTGGATGTGCAGCTGGGGTCAGTTCACCATGGTTATAGGCCCTATATGGCTATGGGTCAATATTAACCAACCAATAATGGTGGTTATTACCCAACCAACTATAGGGAAAACAATGGTTAATGATAGGGGAACCAGGGGTATGGGATTTTGACCCACAGCCATATGGTAGCTGAACTAACCCCGTTACGAAATCATGGGAATTGTGACCACTGACCGGCTCGCCGTGGGGGTGCACATCCAAGTATCAGAGTTGTGAGGAATGGAAACATAATGGGTATGTGACATGTGCCAAAAATAATGATTATCTTACGGATGGAAACCATAGCAACAATTATTGATATGGCTAATGGTTGATAATGGTAATGATCAATCATGGCTAGTTGTTATTAATCAGAGTGGTTAGTAATAGTATAGAGCTAATAATCCGTGTAATAGTTATTAGTAATCATAATGACTAATGGGGGATCATAACCTGCTAGTTGCTAGTAATGGCCAATCATAGTGGTTAGTAGTGGAGAATCATAATGGTTCGTAATCGTATGTAACAAAACCACACAATGGTTGATAGTTTTCCCGCAGTTGGATATGACTATCACAATGGGTAGTACTGGCTTGTAGTGGTCAATAACGGTCAACTAGGGGGGATAATAACCAACAGAAAAAGGGAATACAATGTTCTAATGATGCTTCCCCTTGGGAAACAAACCTAGAATCGAAATATGGCTGTGGGTCAAAACCCTGTACCCCTGGTTCCCCCACTATTAACCATTGTTTTCCCTATAGTTTGTTGGTGGAAATCCCCCATTAGTTGGTTGGTTAACTGCTTGATCCATAGCCATATCCTATTTTTATGGTGGATGTTCCATGCAACCAGGTTCGTTTACCAAAGTGTTGCTATTATAATGTAGTTAACCGCAGGATTTGTAATGATAATCCGGTTGGTGGTTTAACCCCTATGAATAATAATATTAGTCAACCAACCATTTGTTAACAAGTACTGAGGAAATAAAGCATGTTTGAAACCACCAACCAGTAGTGGTTCTAGTATTTACTAGTTTGTTTGATGGTGAATCAATCGTTCTCTAGTGGCTAATGGGTAGGAATGATTGCTGTCTAGCGATCTAACATAGCAATGGATGGCGCACCACTCGTGGATGACTTACCAATTGGGAACGGTGATTTTCCAGCCAGCTATGTTCCATCAGCGGAGGGCAACCATAATAAACTGCTGTTGTTGCTCATCGCTAATCATGGTTTCATAGCCATTATACACCATCAAACTAATCAAGTAATCTGGCTGGTAGTTTCAACCCCGATGAAAAATACGTAGGCTAAGGCGGAGAATCGGGCGTTATTTTTCACAGTGTTTTATGACGTCGGTTCATAGTTTTTCCTATAAAAAAATTGAATACTGCGCAGGACAAATATTAGTCAACACACCATTTGATAATGACTACTAGGGAAATATGAGATCTTAGAAACAATCTGCCACCAGCCAGTAATGATAGTTGACGACATTTGAAAACCATTTGAGTAATTGTTGACTAGTGGTTCACAATGATTAGCTCAGCTAGGATCAACCCCATAGTCGGTTTACCACTGGAAACAACTACTGGCAAGCCATTCAACTACTAAGTTACCAGCAGTTCACTATTGGTTAGCTGGCCAGAAAGTGATTAGCCACTAGTTGGTTACTGCTCCTTTTACCAGTTGGGTACTACTTGTCTGCCACTACTTGGATGTGCACCCGCACTTTTGAACTGGTCACATTCACCGTTGTTATAGGATTAGTTCAGCTACCTTACAGGGCTACCGGCACCATTATTTCAAGTAGTTGATTGGTTGGTTCAGTATTGGTAACTTACTTTACAAGGCTAAAACCAACCAGTTAAATCATTAAAATCCCTAACTTAGCTTACAAGGCTACTTGCCAAACTGATAGGGGTTGTAGCCAACCTTATAACCAACCAGTTCCAATCCCAACTTCACATCCAGCCGTACCATTGGTGGAGCTTGGTGAATCGGTCTGCTCTACGCCACCGTTGGTGCGAACAAGACGCTGAGGTGACGAGGCTGGCAATCCTCAGAACATCGGCTGGTGCCCTGAAGTTGTCCTGGTGAAGATGTTGATGCCCGGGGTGGCTTTGAAGGTGCCCCACAAAAAGTGGTTGGTGGTTGAACCACCCCGTCATGAAAAATATGCATCTCAACCAACTAACCATTTGTTAATCAAAGGGAAAATAAGCATGTCGATCAAACCACCAACCAATCTGGTTAACCAAAACTGTTGAGTATTATCCCCCATTAATCAGTACAATCCCCTATAAAAAATAGGTATCAATAAACCCCAATGAACCCCATAGGTATCTTCAAGCTATGAACCCCATTAGTTAAACTGGCTGTTATAACTGGGGGGTACCACTCGAAGTAGCTTCTAGTGGGCTATAATCAGTACCACTATAAGCTACCCAGTTGGCCGGCTATTACCAGCGGGCAACTATCATCACTCATGATAGATATATGTGCACCTAGGTTGGTTCCAATCAGTTTCAATCCAACTTATGACCCGGTGATTGCCACCCTGTAGACAATCACTCATGATAGATATCAATCTATGTAAGTTTGGTTCCAATCATTTCCAACTTATAACCAAGGAGTTAAGCCTTCTGGTTCGAACCATGCTTCGCCCAAGCCGCTGGTCATCGTTGCGGCGCCCTCGTTCCGGTGGTCAAGGCTCATGCACGTCACGATGACGAGACCCACGACAGATTCCTCCCAGAACCTGGGATCTCGCTTCGGCCTGGGAGGCAGATCTTCGGAACGTGGGAATGGTGGGTGGTTAATGCTACACACATGGCTTGTGGTTTCTCAAGCCGTGGGGAACGCCTCAAAATGGATGGTTTGTTACCAGAAATGGGTAATCAAGGATGATTTGGGGGTGCCCAATCTTGAGAAACACCCCCATATGTGCTCTCCCCAAGGGGGTCCACGGCCGTTGCTTGTCACATGTGGGCAGTGGCCTACACACAGATGGATTCCGGACATACTACGCATTGCAGTTCAGGTTTGAACCGCAATTCCTTTCCTGGATGTAAGAAACAAGCAGCCAAATGGTGGGGATATGGCCGTGAATGCCAACTTACCACTAGATCAGTTGGCTATAAGGGTAATCTTTCTTGTTAACTGATGGTAGGATTCTTGGTTTTGGAAGTTCTTAAACACCCAACGGTACATTTCCCTCACTGAGGGATACTGAGGGATGTTCATCATCTATGGTGGGTGGCCAGAAGCCATTCCCAAAAAATATGCTAGCCAATCATTCACCTCGGTCTTGGCGCGCGTCCACCAAGCATCACGCCACTTTCCGTGGGCGCGATGTCCATGCCACACAGGCACACGAGCAAAACCAGTCTGTACAACAAACACACAAGCACTAATGGAAATCAGCCAGAAATTCTAAATCTTGAGAAAAAGAAATGTTCGAACCACATGAAACCACAAACTACAGCAGTGATAGAATCCGAGTCAGGGTAGATCAGCTAAGGGCGCAAGTCTTCTATTTGCCATGGCGGATCAGCTGGGAGTACGGTGACGTGGAGTACCCCAGGATCCACCAACGCTTACCCCAGGATCCACCAAGGCTGGAATGAAACACAACAGCCAGGATTTAAGCTGGGTTTGCCGGCAAAAAATTGGTGTTTTGTTGGTGGGTCATCAGGGGAGAGCTTCTCACTGGTTCTGTCAGGCAGGAAACAAATGCACCAAGTATTAATCATTTTCTACGGCCCATAAACTCGGCACCAAAGGCAACTGCTTTCACTACTCCGTCTCCCAAAAAACAGTTGTTTCCCCTACTCAGGCCAAGTACGGGCAAACAAAACAATGTTTGATGTTGCTAATATTAATAAATAATCCCAAATTTTTGCCGGGTTGGTTTGCCATGTCACTGGGCCGCCGTCATTCCATTCGTCCCAGTGGCAGTGGTGGCAGCTGGTGCAGCGGCAACAAACGCTCCCAGGCGTCCAAATCCTGTGGGCCAACAGGTTGTGACTTTCCTCAAGAAAGTGGAGACCCCATGCGGTGTCCGCAACCGGTGCAACAATCATCCAATATCTGGTGATTGGTGAGTAAATGGATGCGAGCAATTATAATGACTACAATCATACGGGTAGTCTAGCGTCTCTGGAATCATAGCTGGTGTGACTATGATTCTCCCGCTGATTGGTTCACCAACCAGCTGGTGACACATGTTTAACCAGCTGGTGTGTAGTCTTTCGGTGGTGAAGAGGCAACAACACCTCAAAAGCTTGGTGCCTTGCAATCCAATAGCTATTGGTTTATCACAACTATTGGATGATTTTTTTACTGTACATGGATGGTTTATCGCTACAAATGGTTGGCGGTTTCTGAAAATTCTGGTTGATAATGATGAATACAGGGGATAATCACCAACAACAACAAGGGTTAGTCAACTATTATATGGTGGTTTCTTAAAACAGGGAACCCCAAAGCTATGGTTGGTTTATGAGCAAAGATGAGTAATATTAGGTGAATTGTGGGCACCCTATTTTAAGAAACCACCAAAGGCGTGTTTCTCAAATAGGTGGACCCTAAAATCAACCGTTTATCATCAGACTCTTGGGGGATGATTTTGGGGTTCATGATTTCGAGACCATACAAATGGTTGATATTGGATGATTTGGGGGTATCCCTTTTTTGAGAAACCACCACATACAAGGTGGGGCCCCCAAACGTTACCAGTTGGTTGAGATCCACCCTTTGACTAGAGTTATATCTCCGATTCGTCTAGTAGTTACCCTAGTTCTGTTCACCGACTGGTCGTCATCAAAAGTGAAATCACCATCCTGGGATTGATAATTGATATCATCTGCAAGGTGGGGCTCCCTGCTTGTAAGTTGGTTAAGATTCGCCTTTAAAAAAGCTAGCTATCCTAGATGTGTAGTTCCTCGTTTGTTTTCCAATCATAGAAGCCAGTACAGCTAGCGGGCTCAGCACACAGACAGCTATCAAAGTCAAAAAAATCATAGAAGCCAGTAGCTTCTGATCTGAAAGTGTTTTGGTAGTCACCACTTTCGTGTGGGTCAAAATCCTGTACCCCTGGTTCCCTATCATTAACCATTGTTTTCCCTATAAAGTGGCTGGTTATTATCCCCCGTTATTGTTGGTTAATATTGACCCATAGCCACTGAACATACTAAAAACCAACCATTTTTGGTGTCCCCCGATTCTTGTGATGCAGCTGCCTACCCGGTGTGTGTCACTTGGTTGCCGCTGGGAGGTGAGTTACCACGACTGGTGTGCTGTGAATGACAACCTAGCTATCCCATGAAACAACAAGGCTTGGGCATGGCACGAGCATACCTTTTGTAACAGTGATCTGTTTTAATCACCTAGTGATCACCAAATGATTAAAGTGATTTGATGTTCTGTAATCCGAAGATGATTGAAACGGATCACCTGTAGCCGTTGTTTCAATCATGATAGTGATCAGTGATCCGATCGGTTTGGATGTCTATGATTTATGCAGATCACTGATCACTAGCATAATCATGATGTTTACAGTAGGATGAGGAATAACGTAGCCAGGACAAAACTGCAAGACACCAACAACATAACAATAATCCCAACAATAACAACGACAACGAATGCAAACAACAACAAACAACTAGTAAGTACATGGGCTACAAATCACAGGGTACCACAACCAAACAAATTCACGACTCGGAATACCAGCATGTCTGCAAGGTGGGTCCCCAAAACGATATATCTTGGTCAGTTTGAGCCACATCATTTAACCAGCTAGTTCTATCAGTTCCCTCGTAGTTGCCCTACTTATGGGCCCCAACAAATCGCTAACCATTGGGAGCCCCGGTCCCTGGTGGCTTTCCATCGCCCTCCCAACCTTCAGATCCGGCAACTGCTCGCTATGCTCAAAGGGCTCCAGGAGACTGGCACCGGGGGCAGCTGATGACCATGGGTGGCCCGGTCCCCGGTCGGTAGGCCCTGGTAGGTCCTGGTTGGTCCCCTGTAGGCCCCTCTGTTGGGGCTTGGTAGGCCCCTCTGTAAGGTCACTAGAAGCCGAGAGTTGATGTGTTTTCAGGTGTCCAGCTTTGTTGGAACGCGCATTCTGGAGTAAAAAGTAAGGCTATAAGTGCGGCATCGTCCATGTTACAGAAAGTAGGACGTACACCATTGAACAATGAAATACATTCGAATTGCTAGATTTTCTCTCAGAGCTATTCGATTATCAGTAGTCACTGTTGTCTCAACTGAGAACCATCAAGAGATTAACGCTTCTGGTCATTGTTCTCTTTGGAGATCAGTTCACCATCAATCACATGTGTCAACGTCAGGTAAAAAATGATCAGCCAGCCCTGTTTGCATCTACGCTCCATCTACCTACAAACCCAAGTTATCCAATGTGATGTATCTTGGCAAATACACCATACATGTCACATGTTTATTGGAAACAACAAATCGGTAAGACAAGCTTTGCCAACCAGTAAATCATGTTTACTATTGTATGTCATGTTTGTTTTCGTCTGGCGTATTGCAAAATTATTGCTGGCTGAACGAAATCATTTCTGACCAAACAAACGTATTGCTTACTTTCATAGCTGGCCTTCGAAAGTAGCATATGGTGGCTTCTCAACGCACGGGATCCTTCTAAATCATCCAATGTGAAGCATCTATATATAGTAATTGACCAAATATTTTTTAGGGTTCCCAATTTTGAGAAATCACCCATACAGTACAAGTTTAACCGTTTAAACATTATTGTTGGTGATTAGCTCCTCTGATTGACCACTATAATGCCTTATAAAACCACTGCCTTCCTAGGCAGACATATGTTCAAAATTGACATGAAACCCATCTACTGGTTCACGTCAATGGTGTTTTTCCTGTGATTGCCACCTTGGAAATGCCCAATGAGTTCACTTCGTACGTGCCCGTTTCAATAGCGCTACTCTGGCATCCATGTTTGTTAACAAGTCGACCATGATGAACTATCAGGAGCCATCAAAAACTACAGTATCACTAACCAGCTTAGTAACCATCATTATCCATCAAATGAAATCGCTATTTGCGTTGGTGCCATCAATTTTGTCGGTGATATCCATAAATTGATGAGTACCACCCATTGAAACAACCAATGGTTTCATGGCATGCCAAACATTATTACCCATAATCATCCATCAATCACTATCAACCGCCATGAGCCCAGCTTTCTAACCATCATGATTTATCATATGAAACACCATTCACCATCATTTTCACTGGTGGTTGCCATGATTCACCATCATGTTGCTCACTGACCATAAGAACACATGATTATTGACCTTTCTTCTTGGATATCAGGATGATCATTCCTATCCGACTCACCAGACTATTAAGACTGATCATCTCCTGAACATGATCAACCATCATTAACCATCATTAATCAGCCTAGCTAACCATCATCCGCCATATGGATGATACATTTTCACCATCATAAACCAATCATGTGCTGGTTAACCATTCATAGCTCAGCCAGTTCTAACCACTACAAACTGATTAACCATTTCTATTATTGACCATTGTTAGGTGTTACAACCCCTGGTTAACCATTTCTAGGCATCATAAACCCATCATAAACCTCAGTTAACCATTCATAGCTCAACCATTTCTAACCATTATGAACTACTTAACCATTTCTAAACATCATAAACCTATTAACCCACCATAAAACCATCATAAACCCATTCTAAACCCATCATAGTCATATGGGTGTTTCTCAAAATAGGGGTACCCCCAAATCATCCATTATCAGTCAATCTATAATAATAAACCAACCATTTTGTGGGTACCCCTATTTTGAGAAACCACCATATGGCTGTGGGTCAGTTCACCCGTACCCCTGGTTCCCCATCATTAACCAGGCTGTTTTCCCTATAGTTTGTTGGTGAACTTATCCCCCATTAGTTGGTTGATTCATATGGACCCATAGTCATATATAGCTGGTATATCCCTACTATTGATGCTTCTTATCCCCTATTATTAACCATGATAACCAGCTAGGCTTCACCACTGGTTAACCACCATATGCTCAGCCATTGAAAAGCCCACATGGACACCCACCCTTCGCGCCTCTTTGGCTCCTCCATGCGCCAGTACTCCGTTTCCATGCCGAAGCGAAGAGGGACGTGGGCCCATGGCGTGCGTTGCTAACACCAACGCTGGGTACGCAACAGGAGGAGCTACGATGTAACAGCAGCAACTATCTTCTTCCACACTGCCAGAGTCCTTGTCAGAACGCCTGCCTGCACAAGCCAACCCAAAAACCGTAGTGGGGTCAGCTGAAAATGCATGTAATTAACTCAACCTGGCTCAACCACTACTTTGAGTGGGCTCCGAGGGAGTCATACAGGTGTGGCTGGTAATCGGATTTCATGATACCGCCCGTGTGCCCAATCAGATAGGGATCCCAAACTTGGCCAAGGATCTTCACGATCTCTTGGAGACCAGGTGGATCAACCGCATCATGGTCACAAGTCACCTGCGCAGCATACATCAAGTAGGCCTCCGCTAAGACCCGGCAGAGTCTACTGGGATAGGCCTTTGCTTCACACGTGGCCCATTGGCCGTGCACACGTCCAATGAGCGTCCGAGACGGCGACCAGTTCTTTTGATATGCTCCGAAGAGCAAACGGGGCAGAAATGGCAATCTCCCGTGCAATAGCACTGTGGGCTTCGCAAAGTCGCGGCCCAGTGGGCCCTGCAGGAAGGCCGTCGTTGAAATGGCATGATCTTGGGTGAGCATCCGGACAAGGCTTGAGCGCCAGATGCCCCAACGAATGTCGCCAGGCGGGGAGCCTTTGGGGTGCTCCATCGTGATGGCCCCACCAAAGAGGTGGATGAGGGCCAAAAGATATACTGTTCGGTACATCAACAGGTTGCCCATCAAACACTGGCGGACCTCCGCCACACTGCGAAAAGGGACCCCCCATGGCGCCTCAGCATCACGTAGGGGTTGGGGCGCGGCAAAGTCGGAGTCCTCACATGGCACCCAGCGAGCATCTGAGAAGGTTTCGCATGGCGGTGCACCATGCCCCGCCAGCACTTTGCCTGATCGGATCAGACTGACCCACAGGCCAGCATCGAACACGTTCCCCACATGTTCGTCGACCGCTGTGTCGATCGCCAGAGGTTGAACATCCCCTAAACGATACAGCCAAGCAGAGATGTCGTCTTCACGTCGATGACCGCTGAAGAATATCAAAACATAGCGAGCATTGTTGGCAAGAGGACGAGGTACCAATCCTGATGGGACAACCCAGTTCGCAGCTTGATCAAAACGCAGCGCTTCCAACCTCTGCAGGTCATGGTGAACTTTGGGGACACGTGGTAGCGGAGCCTTGCGGGTAGACCTTGTCCTCTCGTCATGACCCGGTGGCAGAGATCCCCATGTCTTCCACAAACTCAGCTCCTGCGGGTCAACATCACCAACGGCTTCACAAGAGCGAACTGGCAATCCATGTGACAGTTCATCCAAGGAGGCCCAGCGCCACGCCAAATCGAGGTCTGGAGGGGGAAGTCCATGTTGATGTGCTGCCACTTTACGTTGGCAGTCAGCATTGTCCAGAGAGAGAGCTGCTTCAGAGGAGAGTGGTTCAAAGCGTCGGAAAACTGTAATCCAACACCGATTCCCGGGAGCACACCAATGAGCAAGCAGGCGAGGTCTGGTGTGGAAGCACCGACGACAAATCCGACAGACTCCATCAACGGCAAACCGGCGAGCTGCGGCACGTACATCATGCACATGGCGTTGGTGAACCGCCAAACCGGTCTGAGTGCTGAAAACCGCCTCACATGACGGGCAGGGAAAAGTGGCAGCATCATCCAGAACATCATCTGGTGCATCTGGGCGAGTCCAACCCAGGGAAATCACCATGTCATCAAGATCTTTGTTCAACTGATCAAACGCGAGCGCAGATGCATGTGATGAACTTTTTGAGCATCTTTAAGGTGCTTGTGCAGGCCACGAGTCTGCGACTGAAGCTCATCCCAGGCTGCCACATGTTGAACCTGAAACAGGGCAGGTGGAAGGGCACGAAGTCCAACCTGAGCGGCTAACCAATCCACACTGTGTTGAACAGCAGCAAGCCAGGACAGTGGACCTAAGACCTCCCAATTGCGAAGAACAGCCGACCGAAGACACAAGTCGTTGGAGGCCAGCAGTTGAAAGAAAAGCCGAAGGCGACAAACATACAGCAATTCCATGGGCATAGGGGCACAAGCGTCCAAGGCCAAGCGATACAAAGAGAGCTGCGGATACGAGCCATCCGGAGCACGAGGGTGAAGTGTGGAATAGAGTCGTGTGACAGCAGCTTGCCAAGTCTGGTAAGTCTGACAATCCAAACCTGCCCAGGTGCCCGCATGTACTGTCAGCACAGAGAGACCACAACTGCGCAACAGCAACTGACGATGAGAGTCCACAAGGATTGGGTGATGCAAAATTCGTCGTAGAGGTCTCATCTTTTCAAGGGCCATGGCACTGCGCACCTTGATATCTGTGAGAGGAGATCCTCCACGAACCGCATGGCCACCCAAGTGCTTATATTTGTTGACCAGTGGGATGGGCAAGGCACCAATGTGTTCAGAGAACAGCCGCAGTTTACCTTGATACTGAGCCTCCATGTCCTGACGGGCAGCTACTGATCCCTTACCTGAAAATTCCACCAATGCAGCTGTCTTACCTGGGCCACAGGAAAGTCCAAAGCCGTGTTCAGCAAGTACATCCACGACATGTGAAGCAGTGGCTTCAAGTTTGGCCATGAGCTCCAGGGCTGGTGCTGTGACCAGGAAGGAGAGGTCATCAGCCCATGTTGCACAATTGGAATGATACTCTGTGCCCTGCAAAGGTTCAGGAATCAAATCATCGCCCAGCAATCGCTCCTGGATCTGTTCAAGCATTCTGGTCATGATGAAGGCAAAAAGAAGGTCAGCATTTGGATCCCCAGGCCTGGATCCAGTCAGTGGACGCATCAAGGTAGTGCCCGCAGGGACCGAAAACCATGAATGCTGCAGAGCCGATTCCACACCCTGAGCCAAAAGTGAGGAGCCAGAGGCTTCACGCAACAAGTGACCAGAGAGCACATTGTCCCGAAAAGCAAGCCAAGAAGACACAGGGAGCCTAAGTTTTTGAAACAGACCCTGCAACGAGTCCTCAGAGGTCAAGGCACTTGAGAGCATCTGACGAACCACACCATAGAACGCAGAACGAATGTCTACGAAAAGAATGGCACAGGAGATGCGTTCGGCTTTGGCGGTCGCCTGCCACAAGCGAACCTGCAAGTGCATCGATTGGATAGTGAAACCCCTGGACCCACCAAACTGAAGCGGAAAGGCAACACTGTCAAAGGCTGTGAGCAGAGACGGCCGAAGGGAGCGGGAAAAAGCCCGTGACACGGTGGGTTCCAAAAGTATCGCTCTGAAACTCGACACCTCATGCGGAGAACCCCGCCCCTTAAAGAGAGGCAAGAGCCAACCCCCTGTGAGCTCTACCACACCCTGGCAGCGCACACAAGACTTCAACAGCAAGGGGTACAAGCGACGTGCCGCAAGTTGTGGGTCATTGCGGAGCAATTCGGCACCAAGCCCATCTGCTCCGGGCGCCTTAGAAAGCTGAAGTCCACGAACAGCCTGCTCCAACTGATACAAGGTGGGTACAAAACGAAGGTCCCCAGGACACAGTTTTCGACAATGAGGCACCGAAGAATCCAGCAGAGAATCCATGCAAGTGGCTTCCGCATGTTCTATGCCCCCGAAATGTGTCTGCCAAGCTTGTGCCGTGTCAACCGGGGTGGAACACCACCTGCCCTCAGCATCACGAAGGCCGACCAAAGGTCGTCGAAGAGCACCAGTCTTGGCTGCAATGGCCTGTTTGGGTTTGAGAATGTGGAAAATCTCGGAACCGGAAACATGACATGTGGCACGCACCTTATTGTCTAACTGCTCAGAGACCCAAGCCTTCCAATCAGCTCGACGTTGAGAGCGGAAACGCAAGTCAAGAGAATCCAGGACCTCCAATTGCATGGCCAACTCATGTCGCAACAAGTCGACAGCAAGCCGAAAGTCACACCAAGAAAAATCCACGGAGCAAGGCTGACAACGTTTGTGTCGCACAGAGACATGCCACCATCGGAGCGCACCCTGACGAAGCATGGCACCAAGCTGTGTACGCAAACTGCGCACAATGGGTTTGACCTCCTTACGAGTGCATAAAATGTTCCACGCAGTGGAACCAAAGTAAAGCTGCCTCTTTTTGCGTTTGCGAAGAGGGAACCGAGCTCTACACTGCTGTTGGAGGTGAGTGCGAATGGAGTCCCAATGATCATTAACGTCAAACGACCAAGGAACCATCGGCAGATCAGTGAACAGAGAGGGTTGACCCGCTGAGAGGGCTTGGCGGGCCAGCTCACGATCATACAAGGCACAACGACGCAACAGCGGGACCGAGGAAGATGTGAAAGTCCAGCTCAAAGTCAGCAGCAAAGGACGGTGGTCACGATCTCCATTGAGTAGATCCAAGGTATCCCATGCGCAGAATGGGCGGATCAAAAGCACACCAACGGGCAACAATTGAAGCACAGTCCAGGGCATTAAAACACTGACCATGAAGATGCCACAAGGTACGCAACGATCCATGAGCCACATTCATCGGTAGGAGACAGGAAGCAACCTCCAAGTCTTGAAAAAGATGCACTTCCACATGAGAGTCAAAACTGACTTGAAGGCGTCGGCGACAAGAACGGGCAAGTGCTGGAGGAATCATGGAGGAGAAAGTGCGTCCAGCTGCATCAATGTCACATACAGTGCGACGAGCAGACCACGCTACTAAGTCCAAAAGCGTGAGAGAAGGGCCTCGGCTGTGCAAGTCCAAGACACGATCAATCTCACCATTCAAAGAAGGGGAGATGGGCACCAAAGCAGGGTCATCACCATGTACAGCAGTTGAATCCCCAAACAACATGCTTTGTGACGAACACTCAAACTTGGCATCATCTTCCGTAGGCAACAACGAGACACGGTGCGCAGAGACGCCCAAACGACCAAAAAGTTGGGAACTAGGACAGTCCAAAATCATCTTTTGGTCTTCAGAGCGAGATTGGCTACCTTGTTGGGAGATGGAGAGGCACGAAACGGTGCCACCTTGACTCCTGTGGCCTTCTTGCGTCCCTGAGTTGGTCTGCGTCCTCGTCGTGGACGAGTTCCTCCTCCCCGTCCATGTCGTCGTCGTCCACCATCAGCACCTCCGACTGTTCGGGCATCACAGTCAACATCTGCTGCATGACCTGAGCCGCTCCTTTGACATCCTCCGGCTCGACTTTGACTTCCAGCTCTGGCAAGGCATGGAGACCTTGCGAAGCTTGTTGAATCATGTCCTTGGCCGCTTGCAATTCCGCTTGCTTGCCACGGAATGCTTCCAGGTACCGTTGACGGCACTCGAGGTAGAGTTGGGAGTGGTGCTGGATCTTGTCCATCATAGATTGCGCAAACATAGTCCATCCACGATCCAGGTCCGAAACTTTGCGCCCGGCAGCTGAAACTTGCTGGCGGAGCTTGTTCAACCGATTGACGTGGGAGTGGCTCAGCATCTGAGTTTGCGATCGACTCTTCTCCTCCAGGCTCTGTAATAGGCCTGCAAGGTCGGGGGAGAGTTCGGTACCCAGCTCTCGAAGTCCAATCAGATGCTGGAGCAGTTGTTGGTCCGAGGGGGACATCTTCTCCTTCTGCATGGTGCCACCAACCGGAGGCGCTGGTAGTTGTGGCGGAGGCGGCTGGGATGGCAAAGGTACTGGGGCATCTGTCCCACCTTTGATTTCCACTTGCCGTGTCTGCTGCCTGGCAGATGGAGTCGACGGAATCCATGGAAGCTTCTCTGAGATGAGGATAGCGTCCTCGGGGGAGACCAACTGCTGCGGATCCTTCGCAGCCTGTCCCTTGTTGTCTTGCTCCTTGGCCTTCTTGTCTTTCTTGTCTCTCTGTTTGCGACTTTTGCTGCGTCGATTCTTTCTTTTCCATACGGAGCCCCAATGGGCTTGGCATTGACTGCAGTACTCTGCAGTTGCTCGATTCGGAATCTGACATGTACTGCACATCCAATCCATGGTGGTGAGCAGGTGGCGAACTTCTTGTGAGAAATCCCAGATGTTCCCAGCGTGGTGCAGCAAAAGCGTTGACGCTAGGTCGTAGACCTGGGTCCTCCTGCGAGAACCCCACACACACGTGCTGAGTTGCCTCAGCAGCAGTCGGTACCGATGCCGCCGCCTCCTGGCAGCTCGATGCCAACTCGGCTCGAAAGCCGTGTTCACCCACCACCTGGATTGAAAGCAGAACCCAGATGAGCAAAGCGAGGCAGCGCGCGCCCATGAAAGCGCAACGAAGCCCCTAAGGATGCGAGCTATTTCCACAGTGGGGTCTGTGGAAACAGAGCCGAAACCTTAGCAGCAACTATAGTAGCAATCCTAGGGATGGTATGTTAATTACTAACTAGGGATTATCCTAGGTTGGGTAAACAGTATGGATTATAGTCGGTTGGATTAACTAGCAACAATGGTATGTCAATTACTAATCAGTTGGGATTAACAGTATTATACTACATATAGCTATGGTAGTATGTTACGTATAGCTATGGTAGTATGTTACATAGGGATTAACCAGGGATGTATTACAGTAGTCAAATAATACTAGCTACATGTTGTAGGGATTTGATATGATGGTGATAACTACTAGTAGTATGGTTAAAATGGTTATAGCTAATATTATGCTTATAGCTACTGTTAAATAGCCATAATAGCATGAACTGTTATGACACAACTAGTAATTCAATATTATACGGATGGTAGCCAATTGTTAGATACTAGGATCACCGAACATACTACTAGTTAGAACATACTACTAATTGATATTTTAGTATGGATTCTTCATGTCATGTCATAATCAATATTATGTTTACTACTAATAGTATTTAGCAAATGACTTAATTACTAGGTAATCAATAACTACTATGCATTACCATAGCAATAACTAGTAGCTATAAATTCATAGTTGTTGAATAGTAGCTAATATGAATTGCCTAGTACTTGTAAGATATAAAATTTAAAGCTTAACTATTAGCAGCTACATTTTATAAATCTAGTATCCATAGCAGCTACTAGGTCATTCTGTGATCGTCATGGCTACAAGATATGAACATAGCTGTAGCTACTGCGTAGCTAGAACAGTAGGTATTTCTTAATTATACTATGAAATATGAAATAGCTAACAGTATGGTAGTTAAAGCTAATAGTATCTAGCAGTAGCTAAACCAACATACTATAACTACTACGTAGCTATAATCGTAGGTATTTCTTTCGGCCGCTCAATGTAGGCATATCAGTAGGTATAACCAACCAACATATTGTAGGTATAACAAAACTATAGCTATGACTACTAAAACAATGATACAATGATATAGTAGCTATGACCAAGATTAGTAGTTACAGTGACCATACGAATCGTATAATTGGCAGCTGTACTAAATTGTATAAGTAGCTACTGCAGGATAACGGGCAGGCAGCCACAGGATCTACTTATAACAATGCTATAGTACTTATAATCATATTAACTACTGCGGTATACTAGGCAATTGTAGGTATAACCATAGTAACATTTTGTAAAACTAGATGTCGCTCCGCATTTCTCTTTTTTCAGCACCATGAGTCGTAAGTAGCAACAACGGTAGGGATAGCTGTACTTGGTCTTAACAATGTCACTTGGTTGGCTGATAAGCAAATCTAAAGGAATGCCTTGTTTCAAGCACCAATTGTGCTGTAGATTTTCCCACCAACCATTTCTGGTTAGTGGTTTCAACCCCTATCAAAAACATTGGTCATCAACCGTTTGTTAAAAATCACTAGGGAAAAAAGAAAATGTCAATCAAACCACCAACCAGCATTTCTTCCACAGCCAAGTGGTAGCTTCATAGGTATGACCGCGTGACTCAGCTTGGGCCAGCGGCCGCCATGGTGTACCCTTCTAGGGAAGGGGATCGTTAAAATGGTCAAGGTGTACCAATGGATGTGCACGGCTGGGGCTAGTTCCTTTTGTTCCTTGGTAGCCTCATAGGTAGGTGAACTAACCCCCCTGTAAGACTATAATGAACCATCCCATAATTGTATAGTAACCATGGTAAATAGCCCTATGAGGCAGGAAAACTAACCCTTATAGCCATGGAAGTTCTCAGAGTGGGGGCTCATATCCATGGCTGGATATTCAACGCATTACATGACTTGATCAATCTGAACAGCAATTTTGGTTCATCATGAGTTGTGTCATACAATACGAACATGTACAACTTGCAAAACTTCTGTGTAACCAACATGTACATAATTCTCATCACAAACGATGGCGAAGGTTTATTACACGAAGCAAGCTGCTTCACAAAGCAAACCATTTCCAGACATCGCAAACTTGAAGAGGATGGGCATGGTTCAAAAGATGGGTACTGCTGCTGTGAAGGTAACATCACATAAGATATGTGACGTGCAAAGTCAGCATCGAAAGTGAACTGCAAAGTCAGCATCACATAACAACATATGTGAAATGATGCAGTTCATACAACATGTAATGGACCAGCAGCATGCAAAACTGGTGACAGATTTGGTGTCCGGCGGGGTTAAAATGTAAGGTGACATTGGATGATGATGTTCAACACATTAGCACAACATCAAAACCATATCAAAAAAACAACTGTGTTTGTGATCGTAGAAGTAAAGCACATTGATCCAACGTAACAAAGCAAAACCTGATAGGAAAAAAATATGATATGAAACCTGTTTCATTCAGTGGAATAGAGGATAGTCAGCACCATGACAACAGAATATGAAAGATCGTGATCCGGTATCCGCAGGTTATTGTATCCAAACAATATCAATACAAATTACAACAACTTTGCACAACAAAAGGTAACTCATATTCAGTGAACAATTGTATCACATAATCTCATACATTATACCATTATGACTTTTGGCGAAATGTTGGCCAAATGAGTTTATTCACTGGTGATGTTGTGACATAAATCCATATACACCAAAGAGACACGAGGCAAGGCAATCATTATGGTAACAACCATAAACTTGAAGAAATTTTCCATCAAAAGAAACATAAAACTATACAACGCAAAAAACTTTTAGCAACCACATAGCTAACAATGATTGTTGGTGGGCAGAAACGTTGGCGTTTGTGATGGTTTGCGGCGGTGTAGGTGTTCCAAGTCCCTGAGTTTTCCACAATGATTTCCAGGGTCCGCATCGCTGGGTTTTCGGACTATCTCCTCGTCCACTCTCGCCTGGGCATCAGCGCCATTGCCGCGTCAAAAACCAATGAGGATAAGGGATTATGACTGGTTGGTGGTTGAACCACCGGGCTCTCCCCGACAAAGGGTAATAACAGATCCATTTCAATAAAACACCTTCAGTTTAACTTTCAATAGCTGGTGATTCACCATCTAAATATGGGGGCTTATTAACAAATAGGCATCTCTCATTACCCGCAAGCCATTGGTTTCGACAAAAGTCGCCATGATAGGGTGCCACCAGCCAAAAATATACAACCGCACTTGGGTGAGCATGACCCATTATCACGTGGGTGTTGGAGCCAGAAGCATCTCCCCCTTGTCGAGAGAAAACCCATGTACAAGACAGGAACAAAATTTGTGGCCATGACTCAAGCAAGTTCTTGACCCCTCAACCCGCATCAAATTTGATGTTGTAAGGTGTACCAAGCCAATATCCAACCAGCCATCATTGATTCATCCTGGAACCGTAGCGTGTATTGTCGCAAAAACCGTGGATGATACACATTAATCCACTAATGAATCTATGGCTGTATGTCAAGAAACTTGAAGCCATCGAAGCTTTTCAGCAATATGAGAAGTGGTGGATGGAGTCTGGTGATTGCAGTGGATGGTGGGCGCCTCCGTCTCCTCATGTCCGGCCACCACGTCAGCATGGCTTCCCACGATGAAGACCAATGCCTTGGAGAGTGCCGCGGGAGCTTGACACTGGATGGTCTATCAGCAACCCATTTCCCACAGCACATGATGGTTTCTGCTGCGAACGATCCACTGTATATTTGCAGCGGAGAAAAAAAACTGTCAGCTTGAACTGGTAAGCAGAATTCCTTTCATCATCAGTGACAGTAAATCCGTACCAATAAACTGTTCCCCAGTTTGCTCCAAATACCTGGTGATTTTACAACAAAAATATGAAGGCATATTAGATCTTATTCATATGGATCCGTCATTAAATGATACGTACCATAATCCCATTCAGTAGACCACCAGCCAGGGGTTTTTTGACACAGAAAAATCCGCAGCTACTACCACTGAATTTGTCAGAACACGTTTCACTTTTCGAGCCTCCAAAACTGAAAACTCTCTGTCGAATTGATGATTTCGCGGATAAGATTTCTTTAGAAATAATAAGGCCACAACCAGCCGCGGTACAAAATGTAACTGTTTGATTTCGGGATTTGCTGTTACTGTGGCGGGCAAGTCTTCTAGTGGAATATTGAACAAATTGTTCATGGTCAGTTCTATCTGGTGAATGTGGTACCTTCGCAAACAATTATGACGGTTTCTTAAAATGGGGGTACCCCAAAAATGGCTGGTTTAGTACTATAAATGGTAAATAAATTGGATGGTAACTGGGGGTACCCCTATGCTTTGCGAAACATCTAAACATGAGAGTCAACCAAGCACTCCACCCCATGCATCCCAGGCGCATCCGGAGCATGCACGTGAATGGAGGAGAGCCAGAAGGTTCTAAGGCAACGTTGGGCGGTGTGGTGGTGGGATGGGGCAGGTTGATGTTGGTTTGGTTCGTGGGTTACAGCGACGGCGCGGACAATCATAAGGTAAAACAATGGGAATGATAGCCCATCAAAATCAAACAAAACCCAACATGTTCGCATAACCATAGGGTTGTCACAAAGGGTATGACGTCAAAATAGGATTTGTCTATCATCAAAAAAATGATGTTGATTCGGATAACCAAAGGTTTATGACATAGGGTAAACCATCACGTAGGTTGATCGCATGACAATGGTTATGAACCATATTTATTGATGATGTCATAGGGAAAAGCAATGGGAATGATAACCTATGCATAAGAAACATACATCGTGATCATCTTTACCCAACAGTTTGGGCAGTACCCGTCCAATATTGATGTTTTTTGTCGCAGTACACAAATTCCAACTTTTGGTGGCCGATTTGTCCAGCCGACGATAAAACGTACTCATCTGCAAATTGAATTCATGATTTCCGGATACTGTGATTGCGGGTGGCCATTGAAATCATCCACATCAGTAAGCCAACTGGTACCGGTGCATCCGCAAGATATGAAAATGCCAATCACCACAAGCAACGGCGTTTCAGCCGTGGATTTATTAGGTTGGGGGCTGAACATCTATTTGCGCGCTGAAAAACTAAGATTCGCAATGGGTCCGCGATGACGATCGGTGACTTATCTCTTTCCTCCACGGTGCTACCCTCAAGATCATTGGTGCCTTCAGGATCGGTCGGTATTTTTCACATACATGTCAACTTTTGGAAAATTGGGGTACCCTATTCATGGGAATACGCAGGATGGGCAATGAGGGTGTTCTGTGATGGTGATCGAACCCTCATGACTTGGGAACATGATTCATTGCTGCTTGCTTGGAAATCTTGGAAGTGCAACAATTGAGCATCACGTTGACGTAAGTAATGACATCTCATATTCATATGTGTGACAATAGCAGGTTCGCTATTCATAAAAAACAAAAAGATCTTGTCTCTGCAACGACGCCTTTTCGGAGAAAGGCCAGCTATGATGCTATTTGGGCTTACCCTGCTTGTGACTGACCGAACCAAGTTGGGAGAAAAGGACTCCTGTCTTGTCAGCCAACTTGTGGTGAATTGTCCGAGCCAATGAAAAAACGATGGGATTGTACAAGCGTGCGGCGCAAGGGCAAGAAGCGTGGAGCCAAAAGTAACTGGCTCCTACCATCTGTTCACGAAGCTTTGGTACGAGCCAGCTGTTGACAGGCTCTGCTAGTGCTGCAGGCTTGCGGCGCTGTTGCTGACATGCCGTGCCTCGAAAACGTTGGTGCTCCAAATGCTTGTAAGAGGGTGTGAACTGGCCCCCAGAAATCGGGCATGAAGGTCGTGATGTAGGACTTGTCCATTGCCTGTGAAACAGGCACTTGCCACCTGAGTATGGCAGTCGAATCCACCAGTGCCCCTCACTGTGCTGGTGAACGTTAAGAGGCACCAGCACATCCTCCTCATCCCAATCATAGTAGAAGGGGCTCCAGTGGCCCACAACAATTAAGATCCATCGGCTTTGTGAACTTGTGCTTGTCACCTGCTGCAATGAGCAAATTGGTGCAAAAAGAACTCGTTCATTTGTGCATTTTCTTCACAAATGAATTGCGAACACATTTTGGGCTATTCCGAAGCATTTTCTTAGGTTGCGCTTCAACGGACAATCTCTCAGGATGGCTTTCCATAAACTCAAAATCGGCGTTCCTGGCTGCAGCAGCTGACCGCTTGGGCCACGCTGGCAAGGACCGGCTCCGCCAAAACCGCGCGGTATGGCAGATGATTCCAGCCTGCTGCACGCAACCTCGCTTGGAACATCCTTTTCCGCCTCCAGTGCCATCACTTGAGCCATTCCTGCAAGTGTGGGCCCCACAGGCCTGAAGGCCCCCACAGGTAAGACCCCCTCGGTCAGCCACAGGAATTCAACCAGGAAATGAAGGAACGACAGTATGCTGAGGTCACCGTCGAAGTTGTCATCGAGATCCATTTGGCACTTCAACATCGTCGAGCCGATAGATAGATAGATAGATAGATAGGTAGATAGATGGCTGGGTAGATACATAGAGAGAGAGAGATTGGTCAAACGGTATCTGCACAATCAGTTTTCGCAATTCCTCCATGTACAAGACAACAAACAACCCCAAGGCACTGAATTAGCCAAGGTAGCTTTAGTCTGTCATATGGTATATGAATATATGCAAATCACCCCAAAATAGGGCTCACCAGGACAAGTCATGGGAGTCATGGGCAAGTTGCCATGCTTCGCCAGATCGCCCGCACCCCTGAGCGCCCGCACAAGGCATCCAGGGGCGGTTCGAAGGCACCTCCGTCCTGAAGCCACGGCGACATCCCAGGGAGCTGCACATCCACCATGGGCGCCCCTCAATAAGCTGGGTTTTGTGTCTCCAAAATATGGGTTTTGACTCGGTTATGACCTATATAAATGAAGATGTTTGGGGAACTGGTAGTGGAAGTAGTATCAGCACTTGTTTATGATTGGTACTGTTTGGATCTATCATTGCTTTAAGTATTGTAGTTATAGTTTGTCGTTGCAACATTAAGCCCAGATGCACAGCTAAGGATTGTCTGGTATCATGGATTAGAAAGCATGCATTCGCACCTATGAACACCATCAACTCGTAGGTGAACTAGCCCGCCCTACTAACCAACAAGGAATGCTGTTCTGAGGATGTGACGTACTGCTTATCAGCTCTTAGTGCTTCTGTTGACTACCCGCAAACATTGCCTGCTAAATACAAATTTCCATGTAATGCCTACCCCTACTCTTGATGCGACCTACTACTCCCTGCCAAAGACTCGCTACTACTTGCTACCGGCTGCCTCTCTACAGTACTGCTTACCACCAGCTACCAGCACCGCTCCCTACGACCTCGGCAATGTGTAACCGTCATCACCAAACCATCCATGAACCACAATCATCATCCACGAGAGAAGAGACTACAAAAAAGGCACAAAAGAAGGGATAAGAAGAGACGGGAGAAAAGAAGTTGAGTTTGCGAAGAGACAACAAAAGAGATCAAAACCTCAGGATTTGGTTCATGGAAGGAAGAATTCTTCTTTAACCTTTTTGCCCTTGTTGGCGTTGGGGTTGACATGAATGAACAAAGCCTATCGGATGATCGTCATTCTCAAACTCGCACGCATACTCTACCTGTTGTTGCGGCCACTTGTAAGGATAAGCTGGGACAGTCACCCTGAATGTCCCTGAACAGCACCCAACAACATATGATATGCTGTATATATTTCTATGTTTACAGTGCCCTTGTATATGTTTACATTGTCTCTGATTGTCGAATTCATTGATGATAATTCGACATTTTGCACTATCGAAACGTTATTCCTCAATTGCTAATGGCTGACCGGAATCAATCATGAATGACTGGAAAATTCACACCGCTCAACCACCATCAGTTGAATAGGATGCAATTTACCATCAAACAGAAGGGGTTTCCACAACAACCAGTGGTTTTTCTTATACCAGGGGACCCAAAACATGCTTGATCCATTACTATGGATGACTACTATCGGATGATTGGGGGGTACCCCCATTGTGAGAAACCACCAACTGGCCCTCCCATTCACCGCAACTAATCGCAATTGCACCACTTCACAAACCATCCCCGGCAGCCGCAGCCCACCTCGCTGTTTGTTTCATGACTTTTGTCATCGTCCGGAGTTAACCAGGCGTCCAAACGGGTGACGACGATGTAGAAACTGAGTGGCACGGCGCATGGCGGACGCATGGGAAGGAAGAATTGATGGAGATTGATGGGCTGGTTTAACCATCCAAATCACCCAACAAAAAGGCTCATTATTCGTTGCTGGAGTTTGGGAACACTTACTGAATCATAATTAGGTCGTTGCTGGATTGTTTGGACAATTTCTGAATCATTTAATAATATTGGTCTGTATGATGAATACCATGAGAACAATGACACTCTAAATCTATGTGACCAAAACATGGAGCAAACAACGTTTTTCCCTGTAAGGGGCGGACAAATGCAGTGGATCACACCCCTGAATTGCGTTGGATTGAACCTGAAAACAACCTTGCTGATGACTAAGTTTAACATTGGTTAAGACTGATTCTGCATGACAATTCGTTTTGGCAATACACCATGCGTTGTGCTGCCTCGCAACCAAAACTGGTTGGTGTTTCAACCCCTATGAAAATAGTACTCAACCAGCCATTTGTTAATAATTACTGGCGAAAAAAACATGTTTCAAAATGTTTCAAACCACCAGCCAGTACAGTAGTTGTTTTACTAATATTATTGTTGGTTATTATCCCCTATCATTGTATAATCACGTTGCATTTTATAGCAATTAATAGCCATTGTCCAACCAAATAATTAAGCATTTATCTGTTATGAACCATTAACTAATGGCTATCACCCCTATAAAATCAACCAAACAAAATGGAGAATTGAACCAACCGGATCCACTTCTTTTCCATCGCTGACCATGGCACCTCGATAGTGCTCATGATTCGGTGTACCCCCAGCGGCAACCGGGGGCACCCATTGACTTCCCAAACTCCAAAGTGGATGGCTTCCCATGATGGTTAGTCGTGGTTCAGACAGGTGATATGATTCTCAATTGATGGTTATAGCTCGAACGGTTGGCGATTATTGCTCAATTGACGGTTATACAAATGGTTTTGAAGGATGGTGTATCATGGGTTCTTGCTGGTTACTTCATGGTCAGCGGTGATGGTTTCTTGATGATTTCTCATCAGAGATCGGCGAGAGTAACTTGGATGTAACAACTCGCCACTTGTCAGTATCATTGCCCATTGACATAGCGATTCCCAACGAAGCAACCAAGTAACCGTGCAACATCATGAACATAGCTAGTGTTGCTGTTACCCTCTCCATTGTTGCTGATGCTGCTGTTGTTCTTGTGTTCTCGCGGTTGTCATCAGCTAGTCTGGTAGCGACTAATGATTCAACATTGGCCATGATGAAACACAACTATCACCATCAACAATGATCAATCACTACCGGCTACCAGAACAAGAAGAACGACCACAGCAACAACCACCATACAATGTTCATCCCTCCTTCACCTTTCTGCCACCAGGGGTTGACCTTCGATCACCCGAGCGGCCCTCGATTCGTGAGGAATAGATGATGCATCACCTGAGTGTAGCGAAAGGTGTTCTGACCGAGACCAATACCAACAAAAGTTCACAACAACATATCACGGCATTGTTCATATTATGGTTTTGAATATGGTTGCAGCAAATATGTATTCTGAGCATTATCATGGTTTTGGTATTTGAACAAACAACCATATTCAAGTGATTTTTGAACCCAAAGCTATACCAACATGACGGTTGATGACCATGAATGTCTTGATGAATATGGTACTTCCTGGTTGTCAACAATAATCGTAAATGTAGTTCCCTGGTTCTTCAGTGTAATTGTTACACAGGATGAATGATAAGGGAGTTGGTGAAGTACACAATAAACATAGTAAATTATGGGGGCCATCAATGCAAGGAATTTGTGAGAATATTAACCAAAAGCAACTAAAGCGAGTTTGCCAAGAATGATCATTGACTTTTGATGGGGCCATTCGGACACTTTATGTCTTATATCAACTATCCAACTTTTCATGATCATTAACCAATATGAAACAAACATGCTCTTGAACATCAACTGAGATCAACCACCCTATTTGAGACTTCGCATCTGACCAAATGGTGGTCGTTCAACCTACACAAACGAGTACTCACTACTGCTGGGGTGCAACTCATAGGAGAAATATAAATGTCTATTGTCGTACTTGAACTGCCAGTCATCCCAGTCCAGTCATTTATGACCAACAGTATCAATGAACGACTCTACGAACTACCAACCTCTTGAGCAGTACAAACCCACCTACGGATCCTGTTATCCCCTCAAGCATTTACCATGATCTGGTTTCGGATTGTTGGTTTTAACCCCACTCAAAAAAAACCCTTAGTCAACCAATCCACCATATCTAAATACTGGGAAAAAAACACATCGACAATAGCTGGTACTTACCCCTGGTGGCTTATAATCATGAGCAACCAGTATCAAATATTGGGAACACCCATCTTACCATAGCCCTAACCAAAGCTCGGCCCACTGAGCTTGGCCCAGCCACGTAGTATTCGCGTTGCCCACCGAAATCCCAGGTTTTCAGCAGCACGGGAGGCTGCTCCTCCTCTTCGCCCCTCAGCTGCTGCAGGTTACGGCCACAACTGATCGGTTAAGCCGTCATGGCTTGGGGATGCATGTGGGGGGTTTCTCAAGTCATCGGGAACCATTGGTTGGTTTCGGGTGGATAATAATGATCATTAACAAGGGGATCACCAGCAATCTGTAAGGGATGTACTATTCTGGCTGGTTTATTACTATAAATGCTAAATATGGAGAATGATTCGGGAGCACCTCTACTTTGAGAAAAACCTATATTGTTTTTTGCTGGTAAGCACGTGGGGATCATAAGCAACCAGTTTGAAGGGCTGACCACCTATGGATGTCATCGTATAAATGAAACTGGTTCGTGATCACCTGGGATGCCTGTAAGGTTAGCTGGTAGAATTGGTTGGTTAAGCTAGTTGGTTTGACCCTTTGCTGCTTTTTAATGCTTTATAACCATGCGGATCATGCACGGATATAGTCACACTAAACCAGCTGATGTTGACCTTCGAACAGTTGACCTTCGAACCTTGCATGCCACACCTTTCGCCTAATGGGAATCATTACCCTTAACATGAACCTCCAGATGGGTCAACTTGTGCCCAATGCCACTCTTCAGTGGTAGGTGCGGTGGCTGGTGGCTTTGTGGGCACCAAGGTTTCAAGGTAGATTGTGACACGTTCAAACTTAAGCTTGGTGTATGGTTCTTCCAGCTGTTTGCGGGATTCTTCAGATGGATTTGGGTCACAACCAACCTTCCCCAAAAATGGGTTGATGAACATCCCGACGAAGACTGGGTTGGTCATCCATGGGATGTTCCCGAGGGGTACAGGGTATTCAGCCACAATCATTTTGGGCATCAGCAGAAATCCTGGTTGAAGGATTCATGACCAGTGCTTCTGTGGAAGTATCATCCCAATACTGATGATGGCACAAAAACCTGTGTATGAACATGCATGCCCACCCCAATGCCCATCTTCACGCACCACCTAGCATGAAACATGGCAGCTTGGAAATCAACATGTCTTCATGTGGTGGTTTATGGTTGCAGTTCGAGAGTTGGAAGGCTCGAGGCTCATGTTTTTTCAAGACTGGAGTTTGCGATTTCAAAATCTGAGGCTTTGTCATTCAAAACTCAAAGCCAGTCAAGCGTAGGAATTTGCGAACAAGGACGAGCTAACTGTCAAGGTGGTAGATTGCTGTGAACAGTCATGTTGGCATGTGGGATTCTTGGCATGTTTGATACAGCCAGTATTTCGTTTGGTTGCGCTCCATGACTAGACAAAACGAGGATAGCCGTCTTTGCGGTAACTACTATTGGGTTACCCTACTCTTGGTAGCTCCTTAGCTCCCTCCCAATCGCCAGGCAATACCAATTCATGACGATCGCGCATTGGAAGCTTCTGTTTAGCTGTGGCAGGCTTTGCCTGCGCTGAATCATTCTGGAGAAGGGGTATCCCTGCAACTCAATGACGATGACTTGTGCTACTGTACATATGGTTACTGCGCTCATACAAACAATCCATTTAAATTGTGTTAACCTATAGAAGTATTAAATTGTGTTAACCTATAGAAGTATAGGCGTTGCTCTCTTCAAAATCCTATTACACACGTCCAACGCCTTACAACACATCATATTCATATGACCTTTGCAGTCTCATTTGGGACAATCTTCGTAGTTCCAAACAATAGGCGTCTATATCCCTCCGTACATGAATGACATAAACGCCCCTACATCAGGGTGCTGTCCACATAGTAATGGATTCCCCAGTGAGCTGTTTTCCAGGCTCGTTTTGAGTGCCATCCCTTGCTCTGAGCCGTCCACTCAACATTTTTGAGCAGTGAAGAAACGTTAGCCCGTGGTCGTCTCCGCCAGAAGCTAGCTCAACTTCATCCCATCGGCAATCCCATACCAAATCAAGAATGAGATCCAGTTGTGACCTACCACATGGTTGGTGAATTCATGCCTCAAATATAGATATACTGTATCATCTACAATACCCATCATCAGTTCCATAGATATACTGAAATCCCTCCCCCTTTAAAGGGCCAGGGGCTCGGATACCCAACCGGCTCCAGCCACAGCT
>VSDK01015717.1:444943-465267 GCA_009767595.1 Symbiodinium kawagutii
CTTCAACAACATCAATAGTGTTAATATATGTATCAAATTCACTCACCGTCATTATAAATGATTAGATAATACTTTCATATAATCTAATCATTTGTTTATTTGTTTTTTGGGGTGCATGCTTTACGGCAGGTTTTGGGGAGAGTGTCAGCACTTGCAAAACGAATTCACAACTGGCATTTCACCTTCTATTGCTTCAACCGCTTCAAACTAATTAACTGTCCATACAGACTTATGCCGGATTGATGCCCTTTTTTCTGTTGCACTACAAGGAGTGCAAGCGTGGGCAACTGTAGTTGCCCTCTGTTCCTGTTAAAGTGCCATCAATATAATGATTTATATTTATTTTCTTAAGTATAATATAATGCCTAATATTGATATTCCAAAAATTGAACCCATAAATGTCAAACAGTATGAGTTCAAACAATCGCCATACAAACAAGCAGACAAACTACCTTTCAGAAGCATTATAGTCAGTGCATCACAGGGAGGGAAAGGCATACTCATTCAAAATCTGGTATTAAAAATCTACAGGGGATGCTTTGAGAGAATATACATTGTATCACCAACAGCACACATAGACGAAGCATACAAAGAAGTGATAAAATACATACAAAAAGAATTGAAGATAGACAACAACAAAGAGCAATACCTGTTTGATGAATACAACCCAGATGCACTGGCACACATCATAGACACACAGCACAAAGTAATAGAATACCAGAAGAAGATGAAAATGAACAAACTTTTCAGTTGCTTATTGATAATAGACGACTTTGCAGAGGATAAAACTTTTATGAGATATTCTAAAATCCTGCATGGGCTATACACTAAATCAAGACACTTCGGACTATCAGTCATAACTGCCTCACAGAAGTATAATGCATTAGCACCCATAGTGAGATTGAACACGTCTTCATTATACATATTCAAATTAAAAAATATGGCGGAGGTTGATGCCTTTGTTCAAGAACAGTCAGCACTAGTTGATAAGAAAACGGTGTATGAAATCTACAAATTAGCAACACAAGAACCTTACTCATTTCTATTTGTAAAATTAAGAGAGAGTGATATTAATAAAATCTTTATGGTAAGATTAGAAAAAGCAATACATATTAATCAGGATGAAATAATTTAATCATATTATACTGATATAATATCATTAAATTAGACTATAATTGCAGAGTTGTAAATTAGGTAGTTTATACAAAATTTTATCAGACTTTTTATCTTCCATTTCTTTTATTTTTTGGTGTATTTCTTTTATTGCTTTAATTTGTAATTTATCTATATTTGATATATCTAAATTATTTTCATCAATATTACTCAATTCTTCAATACAATTATTTTCAACTTTACTTTTTGATGAACCCATATTATTATATTAGATTTTAATTTCTAGATTTTGCTTTAGGTTTAGGTTTTGGTTTTTTCAACTCTGCCATTTCTTCTTCTAAGTTAGAAACTCTACTCAAAGTTTCTTGAAGAGCACCCCACAAAACCACAGAGAGTTTCATATAATTGATGCTTAAGTATTTTTCCTCAGTATCTTTATCAGTATTTTCTTTTACTATATCTTTACATTCTTCTGGCAAGAATTCTTTTAGTTCCTGAGCAATCATTCCGAAAGTGTCATTTCTTTTGTATTTTTCATTTTTATATTCAAAAGTTTTAAGTTTAACATTTTGAACACAATGACTGAAATCTGCTTCAATATGTTTAATGTTATGTTTTAATTTTTCATCAGAAACAGTTGTATCAATAATATTACCTATCACATTCAATCCCGTATTATCTAAGGCACAGTTAAAATCAACACTAACACCAGTTCTATTATATCTCATATATTCAACTCTTGCAGTATTAGATGAATTACTACCATAAAATATAGTATCCATCCCATAACTTCTATTACTAAATTCATTAGCAAAACATTTTCTTGAAGATATATCAACAGTATCACCTAATAACACAAAAGGGTCTTGACTAATTGTAGATTTTGTAAATTTAAAATATTCAGTGCCGTTTCTTTGAAATGATATGTCATTATCACCATTAGAATTATATGTATTACATAATAATTTCTTACCATCATCAACTACTGTATCAACTGATAAATTCAATTCTTCATCAGTTCTTTTAAATCTAAAAATTTGTCTCATTGCCGTCCCATCTACATTACCACCCCTAAAAAATACATCAGCATCTAATGCACGGGGGTCTATGTAATTACATAAAATAGTAGGTGTTTCTAAACTATTTCCCCACGGTAAAACTACTCTTGGTTCAGTATCATTTTCTAACCTAAATACTTGAACACCGTTTCTGTTAAATATAATATTTTCATTGCCATCACTATCAAAACTATTACACGATATTTTTTTACCAGCATCAACTAATACATCTTTTAATATCCTTAAATCTTCTGAAATATGTCTATAAACCATAAAAGTTAATCTACCGTCTTCCGTTGCATTAGCACCATCAAAAGATAAATCACTTGTCATATGTCTAACTCTAAATCTGTTAGCAAAACAATCAGCACTATGAACCGCATCACCTATAATAGTATCACCAGTCAATGTAATATTACTACCTAATTGAACCTGTGCAGATGCTAATGTCATATATGTAAAGTCACCTCTTTGTATAACTAAATTAGACCCACTAGCACTTGTTAAAGTATTACTTACTAATTTCATACCAGTATCAACATTAACATTTCTATGAAAATCAATCTCTTCATTAGCTCTTTTATAAGTCATATAATTTACTTTGCCATTACCACTTGAATTACCACCATAAAAAGGAATATTAACATTATCATTTTTACTTCTGTATTCATCACAAAAGAATTTATCAGTAGTAAATCCTATTCCTGATGCCACTTCAACACAGGGTATAACAATAGGAGCAGGGTTAGAATTTAATTTTAAATATTCAGTTCCATATCTTCTAAAACTAACATCATCATCACCATAACTATTATAAATATCACATTTCATTTGACCTTGACTGACTAAATTGACGTTGTTTTCAGTTATAAAATCATTATTAATCAATGAAACTTTATCAACATTATTTTGTTTAATAACTAATGCTACATCACCGGTAGTATTTAAAGCATTTGTTTTTACAGTATGCCCGTTCAACTCAATATCACAATTGAATTTAACTAAATTCTCTTTGACTTCAATTTCTGTAACGTCATTTCTTTTTATCAGTAAATCGGTATTTGTAAAAGTATCTAATACATCACTTTTTAATGTTGCACTTGCTCTAATATCAACACCATTGATATAATTTGAACTATCTAATGAAAAAACTGTCATATTACCACCAATTTGAGCATCACCATTGACATAGAAATCCTTATCACTGCCAATTGCATTCAATATGATTTTAGATGCACCTAAGACATGACCAATACGAAGCGTTCCCGCCATGTCCTGCGGGTTGTTGATGTTCAATTTAGCATTCAATAGATTATCTACCTCTGTTTGATTATAGTAATTGGTTAAGTCGCCACCTCCTCCACCTCCTTCACTAACAGCATTAGTGACAAACGCTTCAGTTGCTAAATTACTGCTTCCTGTTGCCAGTAACTTAATAAATTCAGTGCCTATGATAGTATTACCTCCGTCAAGTTGAACCATATATTTATATTTTAGATTTTAATTTTAGCGTTTTTTAGGTTTTGCTTTGAACATATTTTGACAAAGGTTATTATATTTCTCTTGTTTTTGTTTAATATATTCATTTTGTAACAGTTGATAATGTTGTTGTAAATTGGTTAAAGGATTTACGGGTTGGGGTTTGAACATTTGATTTTTAACAGGGGCACTGAATTTTGGATGTGGGATGAATTCTTCTTCTTCTTCTTCATAAACTGGGACTGGCGAGCGTTCGGGTTTAGGTTGTGCTTTGCCTTTTGGTTTTGGATTTGTATGGGGTTTCACTGCTCTTTCACTTAATTGACCTTTACAATTTTTTTCATGAGAATATTTGTATGATTTAATTTGCATCTCCTTCCCGCATTTACCGCAGTTTATCTTATCTTTTTGTGTCTGCCTTTTAGGTTTCTCTTCTTTTGCTTCTTCTTTTGGTTGTTCGCGTATGCTACACGAAACTTTGTGTTCATTAGTTTTTTCAACAACTTCATTTACAATAGTAGTATCAATTACTTCTTCTTTGACTTCTCCGACTGGTTCGGCACTTTGTGCCCCAGCGCTTGCTCTCTGAGCAAGAGGTTCAGGTGCTGGTGGTTCTTCTTCAACTGCTTCATTTTGTAAATCTACAATGCTTATGCTCATATATTATTCCATAGATATTATACGATTATTCTATAATTATTTTTTTATGGAAAAATAATAGACAATAATATTAGTTGTTTAATATTATGGTCGGTTGTTATGATTTTAATAATTGGGATGTTCAAAAATCAAACTGAAAGAGACGGGTATATTATACAAGTTCATTACTGTGTTTTTATGGTCTGTAATTCTGAAATGCATCCGTTTTAAAGTTCTGTTAGAGACGTCAATATAGTCACTATGTAAGGGTATTGAATTATCGTGAATGATGCCCCCTAATTGACTATCCACAACTACTTTTTTTATTATTGAACCACTAAACGCATTAGGTGCTGAATAGTGCCCATCACTTAAATCCGAACAACTAATACAAATTGCATTGAAAGGGACAAGGTTTAAGTAAGATGAATTCCAAGTTGTTAAACCACCATTTGTAGGAACATAATTGCTCAATAGATAATTTATTGATAGTGGATTGGTGCTGTCATATTCTGTTTCTCCTCTATTCCATTCACCACCTACATAAGTTTGTAATTCGTCGTCAGTCGGTATTTTAAGTTTAAAGTTAAGTCCATCTGCTACTTTCAGTTCTACAGTTCTTGTTGCAGAAGAGTAAGCATAAACAAAGATGTCATTACCACCGTTCAAATCTCTAACAGCATCATTTAACTTTTTATTTATGTCAAACGCTATTTGTTCAGCAAAATAGATGTTATTGCTTAAATCAATATAAGCATTTCTTAGCAACACATCACTACCATCATACAACATAAAATACATTCTCTCAAAGAAACCAACTTCTGTTGTCTTCCACACTGCTGGAATGGATACTTCAGTAACAAACATTCTGCAACCATTAGGGCACTCAAATGTTTCATTCAATTCAACTACAAAATCTGCTGATGACTTTGACTGTGGTAATCTGTAATTACTATCAACAAAAACTTTTTTGTATGTTAGAGTTCTATGCATATATTATTAATTTAGATTTTAGATTTTTTTTATCATTAAACATATAATATAAATGCTTGGAGTTTTAGCAGGTGCAGGGAGAGTTGCTTTAAGTCAGGTTGGAAGGCAATTTGGACGTCAAGCAATGCAAAGATTAGCACAAGGTGAAAGAATAGAAGATGTTTTATCAAGAGAAGCGATTAGAAGTTTAGGTAAAAAATTAGGTAAAACAGCATTTACTGAACTAGTTAGACAGGGTAAAGATGCCATTTTGGACGACCATGCAAAAAAGAATGCAGACTGGAATGCAAGAATGAACGATTTTAGTAGGAACTTAAACGAACATTTAAGGCAACAAACAACGCTATACAAAGAAGAGAAGAATGTAGCAAACAAGGAAAAGATAGAAGACCGCAGGGGATTATGGAATGCTTATTCGTCACCGTCAGGATTATATAAAACAGGTCGCACTTTATACATATCAGGCACAGGGGGCAAAGATGGTTCGTTAGTCCGTGATATAGTAGATGACATATTTTTATTGCCTACTAGAAACGCCCACCACACAGAAAAATACCACGATGTAATGAAAAAGCTTAAAGAAAGTCCAGAAATTGACAGAGTAGTAGGACATTCCCTCTCAAGTGCAGTTATTAATCGGATAAATGAACAACACCCTAACAAATATGTCAGCACCACTTATGCCACACCCACGATTAAATGGAAAAGGAAAGGGAAACAAAATCCTAAAAGATTAGATTTTAGGAACTCCGGAGATATTATAAGTATGTTGGATGGATACGCAGAAACAAGCGACATGAAAGAATTAAACCCTTTGATGGCACATTCCTACATCAATTTTGAAAATCAGGGTAGGTTCAATATCCATCCTTCAACGAGAATAAGCAATGGGTTCAACCCCAATCAATAAAATCTAAATTACATTAATAATGTTTCATCACAAAATAACATACAACAAAACATACAATCAAAAAGATTTAACGCTTTCAAAGTTTAAAAGTAGTTATGATAAATTAGAAAGAGAAATGAATAAACCACCAAGCGATTATGAAACAATAAAAGCACTAGTGGAAGAAAGAAATAATAGTATAACAAATATTGAACAAAAAAATATTAATAAAAAATCTAAAAATATTGTTGAAATACAATCTCATAAAAAAATCAAAAAATAAAATCTATTTACTTTTATATACTCATGGACAATATTGTTGGCGAAGCAAATGATACAATGATTAATAGTCTTAACTTCGGATTACCAGAAACTGCGCAATACATCACAGATAGAAGACATGTAAATTACTTTCCTTCAGGAAGTAATGTCTATAATCCAAATGCTGGAAATAAAAATATAAGATTTTACATTTCTGGTGAGGATAATACATATTTAGATTTAAGTTCAGTCAGACTATTTGCAAACCTTCAAAACACAGACGGAACAAGAAGTCACTTTTTACGACCATTAGGTGGTTTATCTGCTTTTATGCAACGTTATAGATGCTCAATTGGAGGACAACTGATACAAGACATTGTAGAATATAACAGACATTGCGAATTATACAACTCCTTCAAAAGCAAAGATGTTAGAGAAATGGATGAGATTGAAAGTTCTGCTAATCCTTCATTTTGGAATGACTATCATGACTATGCCAATGGTCTTGATGAATTCTTGAAACCAAACACTACCGGCAATACCGATGGAGCAGGTATTGTAGAAGTAGATACTGCAGGAAATCACAACAAGTGGGGACAAATGGACAAACGATACACAAGACATTCAGTAACTGGAATTCCCGGCGCTAATGGATATGCTCGTTTTGGACATAAACCTGTATGTGGCGTAATGGAAAGCAACTATTACCTGCCACTGAGGTATAGTCCTTTGGAGTTAGAATTTACAATCGTAAATGATGAACACTCACCGGTAATTACACCTTTCACCGTTACAGATGCAAATACTCAAAATGACGACACCGGATATTACTTTACTACAGGTGATACTTCTACTTCTTGGGAACTGAACAATGTAATCATTCGTGCAGAAGTAATCCATTTAGACAATACCGTAAATAACAATATTGTAAAACATTTATTGGAAGGACAAAGTTTAAAACTTGTGTTCCCCATCTACCACACTATTAGTCAGACCTTCAACAATGCAGGAACTGAAATTAATATGAATATAGTTAAGTCAGCGTCAAAGTTGAATGGATGTTTCATTACATTGTATCGTGCTCCAAAAACTGGTGTTGCTAATGGAAAATATTTGCCAGACAATTATGTGTATAAGCGTTGGAATTATCAATACAACCCAATGATAAATGCTCCTATTGTTGATGGCATTGACCCAGACGGTGCTAATCCAGAAAATCAAGGTAAAGGTTTTCAGGACAGTTCCCGTAATTTGAGTTGGCAAATTCAAATTGGTTCTAAAAAATATCCAGAGTTTGAATGCCAGTCTTTAGCAGAAACAATGTATTTCTTACGGCGTAGTATTCATTACCTCAATCCTGACCAAGATGCCTTATCATTTAGTTATAAACAGTATAGGCACGATAAATTTGTAATCGGAATGTCATACGAGAAAATGCAAGATATTAATTTCAGTGGGGTCAATACTAAAATGGGGTCTTTGCTCACATTCAAACTGAAGGGAACTAATCAAGCATTACAAGCAGGAGAGGAAGTGACTGAGATATTTACACACCTGGTGTCCGAGAGTATTGCAGAAATTAGGCAGGATGGTGTTATCCTCTACGATTAATTTTTAAGTAAATTGCCATAATATACTTAAAAAGAAGTTTATTATAGTAATTAGGAGTAAATATGGAGAAAAGAAATTACAAAAATGGACAAGTCTATTGCATTAAAAATTATCAAACCGAGGACACCTATGTTGGTTCAACAACTCAAACATTATGCAAGAGAATGCAAAAGCATAGGGCAAGTATGAAAAGTGAAAAGAAAAACAAATCCCCATTGTATCAAAAAATGATTGAGATAGGAATAGAACATTTTTACATTGAAAGACTTGAAAAATGCGAATGTAATGACATAGAAGAATTAAGAGCAAGAGAGAGAGAATGGATTAAAAAGATTGGAAACTTAAATATTAGAATTGATGGTAGAACAAAACAAGAATATTATAAAGATAATAAAGAAAAAATAGACAAAGCAAATCAAGAAAATTATTACAACAACAGAGAGGAACGATTGCAACAACAAAAGGAATATGCGCTTAATCATAAAGAAGAAAAGAGAGAGTATGACAAAAAACGCAGAGAAGACAAAAGAGAAGAAATAAGCGAAAAGCAAAAAGAGAAATATGAAAACAAGAAAGAACATTACAAAGAAAAGAGCAGAAACCGCTACAGTGAAAAAAAGGATGAAATCAGAGCAAAATTGAATACAAAATGTGAATGTCAATGCGGTAAAACTTACACTTATGGAAATAGATTGAGACATTTTAATTCAAAGCATCATCAACAATACTTACAACAGCAAGAACAAGAAAATTGATATTATTAGATAAAATAAATTTATCTAATAATATATAATGTTTAAGTTTCAAAAGCATAACAAGAAATCTGGCATTAAAAAAATGTTACACACTACACAACTTCATTATACACCATTTAGTTTTGGTGATACAAAATATTTAGAGCATTTGCATCATCAATTAAAGTTAAGGTCAAGTCGTGAGGCATCAGTTCAATTGAGGAAAGACTGGATAGAAAGCAACCAAAGAAAAAACTATCAAAATGAGATGGACAGAATAACAGGAGAACTAACAAGACCAAACTTACCATTCAGCACAAAAGAGGCGTTAGAAAATAGAGTTCAACAACTTAAGAATTTAGTTTTTGCATAAAATATATTAATATTTAATCTAAATATTAATATATCAATATGACAGCAAAATTGGAAAACATGAACAAATTTAGTCATTTAGAATTAAGAAGAAGACCCACATATGAAGAAATAGCAAATTTAATTGGTGAAAACGAAGACTTAACAGGAACACTACCAGATAGACGCCATACATTTTTCAAAGCAAGTCCTGAAGGTAGTTTCTTTGATGGTATTGATAGTTTGGAAGTATTGAGAGAACAACAGAATAGAATACATGAAAGGCAAATGCGTGAATTATTAATGAGAAGAAATCTCGGAAACAATACATATAGCATATCAAGACTACAACAACAAAGACAAGAAGTCACGCAACCAGATGCAGAAGTTCAGTCAGACACCGGTATGAATGAGGCATCAATACAAACAGCATTACAGCAAAGAGCACATCAAGCAGTAGAGCGTGCTCAACAAACAGGAGAAGCACACAGGTCAGGTTTTTTGAGTGGAACTGCTACACCAATAATTGATAGAATTTTTAGCATGACTACACCCAAAACACCAACAACACCCGTCCCAGCATTACAGATGCCATCACCATTAAGACCCTTACCACCATTTCCAAAGAGACAGCAACCACAACCAATTCATATAGGTAGTGAAGTAGAAGAAATAAGCAGTGGTGAAATGCTGACAGCAAGAGGTGATGTAAAAACAGAAGCAGAAGAAAGTCAATCAGAACCTAAACAAGCAGTGCTAAGAACAATCTCATATAGAACCAATGTAGGCACTTTATCAGAAAAAGCGTTGAAGTTTCAATTGTTCATTAGAGGCGTTGATGTTGATGACCCAGAAACGGGTGTAGAAACAAGACCCAGAGGTTCAAGAGGAAGCGGGATGACACCTAAACAATTCTATGCAGATTTAGCACGTAAGATGGTTGATGATGGAAGGTGGCAGACAAAAGTGTCAGAAGAACTTTTGAAGAAGAGAATACAAGATTACAGAAACAAGAATGAACCAAGAGGGAGCAAAAATTAAATAATCTAAAATACATTAATGATATTGGTTAAAAATAAATTGAAAAGATTAAAGAGAGACAACGAAGACGATGTGCTACACTATCTGAAATATTCACATCTAGATAATATACCTGAAAATGATGATTTTATAATGACATACAAAGAGTATAAAAATAAAGCAACTCACGAAGTGTTGACGAAGGCAACTCAGTTTCCAAATATAAAAAATAAATCTACGCAAACTTACAATAAAGAAATGGAAGATAAAGCAACTGACACCATGGATGATTTACACAAGATAGATTATAAATACACTTTACGGGGCAACTCTAGAAAGCATAACAGCACTGAGAAACTAAGGAGTAATTTTCAATCACAAGTTGAAACAATACCCGTTATTGAAAAGGATGATGAAAGCAAGGATAGAGAAAGTGATGAGGATAATAATTTTATAGGTAGAGTTGCTAAGAAAGGTTTTAGATTAGCAGAATTTGCATTGAATAGTTCAATAGCAACTGCAAATCTTACAATGTCTATTGCTGATGCTGTAGCAGAAGCAACTTTATTAGGTAATAATGATGAAGATGAAGAAGGCGACAATATTAACGAAAACGATTTAGAAGTAATTAGTGTAAATAGTTCTCCACCTGTAACAATTAGTTCAGCAAGTCCAGCACAGACAGTTCATTCATCCGAAGCGTCAGCATCATCAGCATCATCAGTTCCTGCACCAACATCACCTCAATCATCAAGAAGCAGTAGAAGTAGAAGTAGTAGAAGCAGTGTATATAATCCCAAAAAAAGTAAATAGATAATATTCTTAAATGACTTAAAGAAAAAACGCGTTATAGATTATAACTAATGAGTATCAACGACAGAGAAATTGATGAAAATGGATATGTTATTATTGAACCCCTTATACCAATGAATATTGATAGGAAGGATTTAGCAAAGTATAACAGAATTTACCACAGAGAATATTACAGAAAATTCCTGAGTGTCAAGGTCAGTTGCGAGTATTGCGGATGTAACATTACCAAAGAAAAACTGAAGATACACCAGAAGTCTAACAAGTGCCAGAGATTGAGAGAGGAGCACAACAAGTTAGAATAAACGAGATTAAAAAACTAAATATCTTAAACGTCTTAAAGAAATGTCATTATAATATTATATAATATATTATAATGCCATCAAAAATTATACAAAGAAATATAGAGATATTACAGGGTCTAATCAGAGGTGCTAAAGATGTCAGGGACAGAGTGGATAAGGTAGTAGAATTTTATAAAGACAGAAAAATTTCACAGGTAGAAACGGCCAAAAAACTTATTAATGACCTGATGAGTGACAAGAAGAGGTCAGTAACTTTTGCTAAAAAAAGGTTTGACAAAAAGTATGGGCAGATAGAAGGCAGAGCGCCTTTGAACGAAAGGATGGCAACCAACAGAAACAAGAAGGACTGGGTTGTAACTTTTCAACTTTACGGTTTTGACAATGGTCATAAACAAGCAGGACATAAGGGATTTAAGGACAATCAGGGAGACTGGCATAATCTACTGTCAATGGAGCAACCTATTCAGATGACAATGAAGAATGTAAGGGATGAAGACAAACTGGCATCTGATTTAGTTGATAAGTATGTTTTAAAGGATAAGTTTGATAGTTATGTTACAGACCTGAAGAGGAGACTAAAATTGAAGAAGGGACAGGAGGGCAAAATCACCAGAAAAGAATTTGATGAATTGAACAGCAGGGAAGCATGGAGAAGAGAAAGGGGAGTAGATGAAACACCACCCAAAAGAAGAAACACCAAGGGCAGATACAGAGAGTTTGAAGTGATACATAAAACTGATATGTTTGAGAGACTGTTTAACAGACTGGTCAAGAAAAATAAAGAGATAATGGCAAATTATCCAAACATAGAAGACTACACCTCAGCAATTAAGATTATGGACATCAGTGATGTAACAAACAATGGAGGAGGTGAAGAGGAAACAAAAAAGAAATTAAAAGATGGAAATGAAGTAGGCATCTACCATTACACCGTCAATACCAAACTCAATGTTAATGCTGACGATTTTGTAAGAGCAATTCAAGATGAAGAACACACTAAAGGGGAATGCTGGATTAACATTTTGATAGACCATTTCAAAGATACATTGATGAGCAAAAGTAAATGGGAAAGCAAGAGAATGACAAGGGAAAAGATTTTGAAACTCATGAATGTAAGTGAAGAAGACTTTACAGAACATGGTGTATCAGTTGAAGAGATGAAACCGGTGTTTGAAGAGTTCAAACTGACTGTCAGGTTATACAACTGCATTGGTCAGAAAGTTTTTGAATATGACCCTGAAAAGAAAAACAAAAACGTCCCAGCATTGTATGGACTGATTAAGGGCAACCATATCTACACCATGAATGACAACATTACAAGCATCTGCCAGAGAGACATTAAAGAAGATTTAAAACTGTGCGCATCCTCAGACTTCCAACTGAACAGCAGAGAAGCACCGGTTAAGTATGAAATGTTCAGAGGCATTGATGATATCATGGAGATTGTCAAAAACAATGAAGAGGAAGAGGAAGAAATAAATTTAGTCAGTTACAAGAGGTTGAATGACATCTACTGCGAATTTAAGAGGGCAATGTATGAACCCAAAATCATCATGGGAGCAGGTGGAAACATAACATCACTCAAACTCAAATTTAATGGGTTAGTATTGAATGTCAGAAGTCAGAGTTTGATTACTAGTGCTGTGGATACTTGCATTGGCAGTAATGATGCTGAGATGTTCAATAAAGTCAATGAGGCATTTTTTAATTTTAACAAAGGCATGTTCAATCCTAATCATAAATCCTATTATCATGATGATGACCTGAAAATCTTTTCTACAGCATACACCATAGCACCCAGTGGGTATTTGAAAACCATAGGGGAGATTAAGAATAAACATGTAGAGTTAGATAGGAGGAAAGCGTATACAAAATCAACCATAGACATTGTTGAAGTGCCAGTGTTTTCAGTCTTTGATATTTGGAAAAAGTATGATTGTTCAAAAAATGATTTCAACAAGATGAACAATTTGACACTTTATTTGGTGAGAAGCAAGGTTAAAAATTTGTTTTTGAACAGGACTTACAATTTGATATATGGCAAGTTTTTGAAACACTTTTCGGATGTTGTTGAAATCATTTACTACAAAGTGCCATCCAATATTTACAAAGTCAATTACAAAAAATTAGTTGATGACCTCTGGAAGGTGAAACTGGATGAAGATGAAGCAAAAGACATGAGTAAGAAAAAAATGATTGCTTGTATAAATATTGGACTGCTGGAAAAGCAAAGCAACACTGCTAAAAAGTCCATAGTCTTTTCTAAGATGGTTGATGCTTTTTATTATCAGGAAAAATACGGTGGGAACATCAATATAGTCAGTGAGTTTGCTGAAGATGTTAGTGAAATGGATGAAGGAGTGATAGGAGAAGTGGATGAAACAAAGCATTATGTTCTGAATATTTCTGATACAAAAACTTTAAAGAACGGATATAAATATGTGAAAGAACTAATTTTACAACAACATAATTATGATATGAATAAGGCGTATAAGAAATTGAAAGATAATGATGTTGAGGTTTATTCTGTAAAGACTGATGCTTTTGTTATAGATAAATGTAATTTGGGTAAAGCAAAGAAGGTGTTGAAGTTTGGTAGTGAGATTGGTGACTGGAGATGGTGTGATAGATTTAATTTTCCATCAAAACCTTTTGCGGTAAAAACAAGTTTTTTGAATGACATCACTGAATATGAAAACGTGACAGGTGAAGTGAAAGATGAGTGGAACACTGATGAGATTGTAGATGAACATGTTTTGAATAATAGGAGGTTGATGATTAGAGGTGACGTGCCCGGAACAGGCAAGAGTTACATATGTAAGCACTTGCAGGAGAGAAATTATAATGTTTTGTTCGTAGTTCCTACTAACAGTTTGAAACAGGAATGCGGGGCAGAAGCAATGACAATAAATAAATTCTTTGGAATATCTTATGGTGATGAGAGACTTGAGAAGTTTGATTATTCAGATTGTGATGTCATAGTGTTTGATGAGATTTATTTTCATAGTGTAGGTAAATTAGCATTGATATGGGACTTTGTAAGAAACAATCCTGACAAAATCGTAGTAGCAACTGGTGATACAAAGCAGTTGAAAAACCCTGAGGTGCTGAGCAATGTTTTTAAATTTGAAGAGTATGCTAATCATTGCATAGATTTGATTTTCAAAAATAATATCATGCTGTATGAATGTAAGAGGTTAAAGAGTGAAGAAGACAGACAGAAATTGTATGATATAAAAAACATAATTTTTAAACAGAATGAACCTATACTGAATATTATTGAAAAATATTTTGGATGGAGTGATGGGAGTGAAATATGTGAGAACAACATCGCATTTACAAATTATACCTGCAAAGAAGTCAGTAAGAAAATTAGAAAGATGAAAGGCATAGAGGACGAATATGTGATAGGTGAGGAGGTGATATGTAGAAAATACATTAAGACTAAAGGCAAGAAATTTAATGTCAATTTTAAATTTAAGATTTCAAATATTGTTGGGAATAATGTTGTTTTACAAAATGTTGCTACTAACAAAATGCAAAATATAGAAATAAAGTTATTGAGAAAGCATTTTATATATGCTTACTGCTACACCTGCCACTCTAAACAAGGGTGCAGTGTTGATGATGATATTGTGATATATGATTGGAGTAAGTGGTATTGCTGTAAGAACTGGTATTGGACAGCAATAACCAGAGCAAGAGATTTAAATAGAGTTAGATTTTATAGATATGATGCTGATGAAAAGGATATGAGTGAATTGAGGGTAAAAACATATTTTAAAAATAAAGTAATCAACTATGTTGAGCAAGATGAGAGAGCAGGTAGGGATGTAAAAGATGGGGATTATGTTGATGAAGATTTTTTGATGAACATGATGAATACAAACTGCCAGAACTGTAATGAACCACTGATAATAGATTTTGATGATGGCAAGATTGTATCAAACATAACCTGTCAAAGAATTAACAATGATATAGGACACTTTAAGGATAATTGCATTGGTTTTTGTCATCAATGCAATTGCGCTTTTTCAAATAAAATATCATTATAAATATATGTCTGAGAAGCAGAAGATTATCAGCGATATTTATTTTGATAAAAGCGGTTATGGAAGCAAAAAAGTTACTTTGGAAGATGCCAGAGAGAAAGATAAAACTATTACAATGAAAGATATTGAGGAGTTTTTTAAAAAGAATGTTGAAATTAAAAGGAAACAAAGTAAATGGAACTCGTTCATTGCACCGAAAAATAAACACACTTACCAAATTGATTTGACATTCTTTAGAAGAGAAGATTTTGATAAGAAACAAAAATATTATCTGGCATTGACTTGTATAGATGTATTGAGCAAATACGCAGTAGCAATACCACTGAAAAGCAAGGACAGTCCTGAAATCATTGAAGCAATGAAAGAGGCACTGCGGAGAATGGGAGGCAAACCTGATTTAATTTTTAGTGACGACGAAGGGACATTGAGAGGGGAAGCATTTAGAGAATTTGTTGAGGGTGAGGGGATGGAACTACACAGAAGCAGAGGTAAGGCGAATTTTGTTGAAAGATTTAATAGAACATTGAAGGATATGATATTTAAAAGGTTGGAAGCAGATGAAAAGAAAGGAAAAGATAATATTGATTGGTCTGACTATCTGCCTGAAGTTATTTTAACATATAATAATAAGATGAAACATTCAGCAACAAATATGACCCCAAATGAAGCAAGGAAAGATAAGAATGAGTTTAGAGCAAAGTTAAATGTAGCATCCAAAGCGAAGAAGAACAGAATATACCCAGAGTTAGAGGTGGGAAGTAAGGTTAAGATACTGAGAAAGAAAAGGACAGGTGAGAAAGAAAGAACCAGTCATTTTTTACCAGGTGAATATACAGTAGAGGCAATCAATGAGAAATTAGGTCAGACTTATTACAAATTGACTGACTATCCGAGACCACTTATGCGCTTTGAATTGTTAAAAGTCTAAGATGGGAAAGGGGTTCATAGAATTCTAATAATATGTTTGAATATTTTTTCATACATAATAATAGTAATAATAATAATAGTAATAATGATAATAATAATAATGATACAATAATATTTTGTCTAAAATGTCTAAAAGGTCTTAAAGAAATATTACCTTATATAAGTAGAGAAAAATGAGTGACTACAACAAAATTACTATCAATGAATTTATCAACAATAAATGCTATAAATGCTGTGGATTAAAAAAGTAACACATTGAATTATCTAAATTAAATTTACCTGCTAATGTTGTAAATAATATTGTTGAATATCATTATAATAAAGATGATGAATGTAATAATTGCCAGAGATGGAGATATCATCAACATCAAATAGATTGCCTTTTAAATATTAAAAGGGTTAATAATAGAGATGTAGAAGATGATGTAATAATATTCTTACAAGTGTATAAACATAAATTACCACCCATTGATTATGTGAGAAAATTTATGAAAATCAGTGAGAGAAGATATGATATATTTGAGAAACTATTATTTAGTTTCGGTTTTGATGGCACAATTGAACATATAAAACAATACATCAGAGATAAGAAACTAAATATTGATAATACAGAAAAATATTTAAATCTATGTATTAAATTGATATTTGAATATAATAAAGAGCAGGGTAAGGTTCATCAATTAAATCATTATCCTCAAATAAAATTAACTTAAATTAACATCACATAATCTTAATAATATTATTATTAAGTTTATGGTTTGTTGTTTGTCTAAAATGTCTAAAAGAGTTTAAAGAAGTATTACCTTATATATTAAGTGAGTGATGGAAGATATTACAACCAAATGTGCTAAATGTAAAAAAGAAATGGAGGAGAGTAAATACAAAACTTGTGAGAATTGTAGGGAATACATGAGGCAAAATCATCAGAAGAACAAAAAAAATATAATGAAAGAAGGAGAGACCATTACTACAATCACATTGAAGAGGCAAAGGAATATGCTAAAAATTATGGTAGGGAACATAGAGAAGAAATTAACGCAAGAAGAAGAAAACATAGAGCAGAAAATGCCGACAAAAATACTGCTAAAATAAAATGGATGAAATGCCCCGTATGTAACAATTATGAAATTCAAAGCAACAATTTCAAAAGGCATACTCAAACAATAATGCATCAGGAAAATTTGAAGAAACAAGGGCAATAAATTCTATTTTATAATATTCAAATTATAAAATGGAATGTTTTATTTAGGTTGTTTGAGTTTTGATGTTTGTTAGATTACCTGTTAGGATAATTGTTAAGAGAATTGTTGAGGTATTTTGTTTTGTTAGGTTGTTTTGGTTTTTATGGGCCATCCCGTCTTTCATGATTATCCCCTAAATTTGTTGATATGATACTGGGTGGTTAGATAGGAAAGACGGGATTGCTCCTTCCTAACTATCACCTTAATGTTGGTTTCTGATTAGTATCTACCTGTTGGTTTCATCTATGTTCATTACTGTAGGGGGGGTTACACTAATCAGAAACCAACATTAATCCCCTTTATCATTCCCACTCAACCCAAGTGATCCTAACATCTACCCATCGCCAGCCCACCCTTAGCCCAGCGGCAGGTCCAATAGACTTTGTCCCGGCTCAGTGTTGACCAAGGGTAATGCCTTGGAAGGGAAACACCCGCGAAGAATGATGCTATGGCGGACACTCTGTGGTGATTAATCTGTGGTGAATCTTCCATGGTGAATCTATGATTGTTCTATGGCTAGATTTTAGGGTCCATGGTCAATCTATGGTTGATCTACGGGTACTCTTTGTTGATTGATCTCTGGTGAATCTATGGTCAGCACATCGGCTATCTCATGATCATCTATCATTAATCATCAAACACCGGTCATCATCAAACACAGTTCATCGTGACCGATGCTGATAGTTGACAATTGTGAATAGCAGTTGATCTGGGCTGACACGTTCGATCATGGTCTAACAATCGTCCAATATATTGGTTAAACATGTTCGCCCGAGCCTTAGGGTTTGCCCCGCATGGGTCTGAGAACATTTCCCAACGCTCAAATTCTTGCACAGGGCCTTTGTTTTTTGACTTCTGAGTTATCAAACCCTAAACCTCAAACCCTAAAACCCTAAAACCAAAACCCTAAAACCCAAAAACCAAAACCCTAAAACCCTAAAACCCTAAACCATAAATCACTGCGTATAGCCAGTGTTTTCGCATCTTGTCCAAGCCATCTCGACTTTGTACAGCATGCTCCATTGCAGTGGCGCTTTATGTGGTGGGGCGAACGTTAAGGCTGGAGGGAACATGTTTTGCTGACAATGGACATTAACGTGGCATCAGGATTGATTCGAGAGTTTTAGCAACATGCTACCAGCCGCATCGTTGGTTCATAAATTAACTAACACATGGCTGATATACTGTTTGTTGATACATCTGCTGATAATTTGATAGATAATCGTGCGTCCATTCTCAATGAACATCAATGAACACTACTGATTCACTGATCACTAAGCATCATTAGATGGTCAGTGATGGTAGGCTTTCTTGCTGGCTTATGGTGGTGTACCCTTGCAAATTCATGGTCAGCAATGATCACTTCCAAACACTGTGATTGCAAGCCCGTTAGAGACCACTAACCATGATAATTTTCTTCGGGTTTACCATGAAACCCTCAACTGTAGGATTTTCAGCTCCAAAATCTGGGTTGTAGCCTATGAAAATGTTGGCTTTGGGGGGCATGGTAGGGTTTCAAGGTTCTTCAATTTAGGGTTTAAGAACGCTTTCGAGAAGGGAAACACACAGGTTTCCTGATACTTTTTGGCCGTTTCCATAGATTAGTTGACATGTATGCTGCGTGTATACTGATATCATTTGATGTGCACATGCAAATACAGGTCAGAATGATTGTACATAAATATATGCCTCACTCTAAATAAATAAATATATATATATATATTTATATATATATGGTCACCCCCCCTAGAACCAACCTCCATCTGTGCATGTCAATGCCATCTGCATTTAGCAATACCATCTCTCAATACCATCTGTGCCAACCACAATGCCAAATACAACCTGTCAATACAGTCTATCAAAAAACCAAATTACATCCATAGTGTACACTGGGAAGCTCCAAAATTCCAAAATTCCAAAAAAACAGACCATACAACTCCAAAATTCCAAAATTCCAAAAAAAAAACAGACCATACAACTCCAAAAATCCAAAACTCCAAAACTCCAAAATTCCAAAATTCCAAATTTCCAAAATTCCAAAAAAACCAGACTAGTCCTGGGGAAGTTGATGTCAGGTATCCAGTGTATAGTCTGTTTTTTTTTTTGAATTTTGGAAATTTGGAAATTTGGAATTTTGGAATTTTGGAAATTTGGAATTTTGAAATTTGGAATTTTGGAATTTTAGAATTTTGGAATTTTGGAGTTTTGGAATTTTGGAATTTTGAACTTTTGGAGTTGTATTGCATTTTTTTAATGGAATTTTGGAATTTTGGAGTTTTAGAGTTTTGGAGTTTTGGAGTCCCATTGGTCCCTGATTGTCATGGAAATTTAAATCTCTTCATTATCTCTTCAGAGTGAGGAAGGAATAAGGAAGAATAGTGAACGACTATGGAAAAATAAGCAGGACACAGGGGCAGAAACAGAGAATAGCATTGAGAAAATACGGAGATAATAAGGTTTCCTTCGTATACCCATATTCTTTTCTTATAATTTCCTTATTCTCTCTTTAGGGTAAGAAGGCACTGGAGAAGAACAAGAGAGAATAGGAGGAGAATAGGGAGAGAATAAGAAGAGACTAAGGAGAAATAGGGAAAACATATAATTCCCTTATTCTCTCTTTAGGGTAAGAAGGCAATGGAGAAGAATAAGAGGAGAATAGGAGGAGAATAGGGAGAGAATAAGAAGAGACTAAGGAGAAATAGGGAAAACATAAGGAGAGTAAGGGAATAATGATGAGAAATTGGGGAAAGAATAAGGCTTCCCAAAAATACCAATTTGCTCTCTATATAGGTCCCTTATTCCCTCTTCAGAATAAACAAGGAATAAGGGAGAATGAAAAAC
>VSDK01015717.1:465448-480522 GCA_009767595.1 Symbiodinium kawagutii
AGGGAAAGAATAAGGAGAGATTGAGGAGAAATGGGAGAACATAGCTTTTATTTCAACTTCATGACCCGGTGATACTAGTGTTTGTGATTGACACTGCACAAATCTTTGCCTAGTTACAAGCAATTCAGGGTTTAGAACTTTGGAACCCATGAACATCTGGCCAATTGACTATGTTTTTCACATTTAAACATCTCAATTCCATTTCATTTCCCCTTACATCTAAATCATCATGTGAATAGGGAGCTTGGATAAGATGGCTTTGAATTCCCAAACGTGCAAATCAAAACATGTGCCAAATTCAACACACAAAATAGCCGATATGCTTGTATGCAAATGTCAACATATATCACAAATGTACTTGCAAAAGCTGAAATGTTTATGTCATGCGCCTCGATCAACGGGCAGCAGCAATTAGATATGTACATGTGCATATGTATGCTTTCTTAATCATGTAAATGCATAAATTGTGGCAAATTCACGCACACACGTGCAACTTGTAAACATATGTTTATGTAAATGTGTACAAAAATCAATCAGCATAAAATGACAAACCATAATTCATAAACCGCCATTTGTTGAACCATACATAAACCGCCATCCATTTAACCATAAACGTGGCTTCAGCTTCTCTCCACAGCAGAGGTGCGCCCTGTTAGGCCTTTAGCCCCTCCTTCGCTGCCGAAGAGCTGTGCTCAAGCCGTGCGTGGATCGTTCTCGTTCCTGGAACCTTGGGACGAAGGGAGTTGAAGCCTCTTGGGAAAACGGTAGGGCTCCACTAGCATGATATATGGATACCTGTAGAAACTATGGTATACTATAGTGCAACAAGGGTATAACTAGGGTATAACTAGGGCGGTATAACTCGGGTACAACTAGGGTATAACTAGTGTATACCGGTAAAACTAGGTATATCAATGGCGTAACTATGGCACAACTATGGTAGGAGTATGGTACATTAGATTCACATCGGTGCAAAGATGCTATAACATGGCTATATTCACTTGGCAAAAGTTTCAGCAGGCGCCACTAGATCAAGGGGCAAATATGCGGTACATGGCGGCAAATACCTCGGGTTGACGTACACGGATACAACCAGCCATCACTATCACTAAATGGTTGAAAAGCTGGTTAATGATTAAGGAAGGGTAACAACCAAAAATCCCAAGGATATTCAAACTATTTGAAGCTTTGGGTGCGTCTGAAATCCTGGCACTCCCGAATGCTGGGTTTCTCTCATAAGCATGTGTGCGATATGTGTTTTGTGTGTTCTTTTTTTTTTCCGTCCATTTAGGGTTTCTCGTTCATGGACATACAGATCCATTCTGCGACGATGTGAATACTACAAATTGACACTTCACAGATTGGATTCTTCATGCCGCTGGCTTCATACTTCTGACCTGCAAACCATTCCAGGATGACTTTACCATCCTCATGCTTGCGACTGCTCCTCTTGGAGATGCACTGTTGTGTCCCCTTCCTGTGCTTCTGCGCATTGCTGAACAATCCATGATTATGTTTGTACATATATGAACATTTTCAACACAAAATACATATACAAAATACATACACATGCATATACAAAATACATATACATGTATAAATTCTATTAGCCACCATTCAGAACCGTTCAACTAATATCATCATCACATCACCCTGGGTGCTTACTGGGCGGCAGGACTTACGCGCAACCACGGCACTGTTGTCCGGTCAAGGCTTTCAGAGTGGAAGTCTTCCCAGCTCTGCCCTGACAAGGGATTGGTACTTGGAGGGTAGCATCCCCAGTACTGGAAACTCACCATGGTTACAGGGGTTGCAACCTACCTTATAAAGTAAGCCGAGTTGTTACACAGGGGTTAGGTTATAACCTCACAGCTAACCATGGTTGAATCAATGGTGCATGTCAACCACCATCACCAAAATAATATTGGTAAATAAATGGTTGATCGTGCTGCAGAAGGGTTTGCAACCAGTGACTGACTACGTACAGTTACCAGGGGTTACATGGGGATTAAGCCCTACCTTAAACGATTTACAACCAGTGGCTAATCATGGTCAAAGGATCTTCTAGGGGTTAGTTCAGCTGCCTTCTAGCCTTAAAATCCATGGTTATATGCTAATTAAAAACCTTGCTGCTCATCCAAGTAGGGAAATGGAGGTGGTGAGAGGAGCCAACAATAAGGGATGATAATCACCATATGGAGATAGGTGGTGTTTTGAAGCACACCTCATGAATACCATCAGTAACTGCTATCACCATCATTGTAACAGCCGAGTTTAGGGATCAAAGCCACCATCAACCATTGATCAGTGGCCTTGTAAACCACCTATCTCTGGGGGGATCACCTGTCGCGGGTTCACTTATGGTTCTCAAGTGGTTGCTTTATGGTGGCTTCTCAAAACGGGGAACCCAAATATTGGATGGATTAACATTATTGGAAATGATTCAGATTGGATGATTTGCGGGTCGTGCTCGGGAAACGCCAAAATTCATGTTGTTGGATGAATTTCTTAATTACGACTCGATGATCAACCAAATCAGTGCAAAATAAGATCGAAGTGGCCACTGATCAAAATCGGTTGCGTGCTTGGTTGGCTAGAGGTTTGGTTCATTTTTCAGAACTGAAAGGAAAAACAGCTAGAGAATGAACAGCGGCCATCGAAAGAATGCTTGGATTGTTGTTGCAATCACAGTTCACGGGTTGTTGGTGTCCCCAAATGTCTCAACCAGTTTCCGAAATTTTCTGCTATTGATAACCGATAGAGATTTGCAGAACTGCAGAAGGGGACCATCAAGCGCGAAAAAAAGCACTGATGATGGAAAAAAAGTGGGGCAGCATGATGGATCACAAGTACACAAATGGTAGTGTTGGAGTATGTCTGGTTCACGAGAATCTAACCACGCACTGTCATACACCTGAGCATATTTTCCCAAGACTTTGTTCCACAGTCCTTTTCTTCATTGATTTTGGAATTGGTGCTCTCAAAAATCTGCCCTCCCGTTGACTGAGTGTTCAGCGCCTGTGAAAAGCTCTGTGGTGCATCAACCACACAAGCCCAATCAAAGAAGAAACACCATCCCGCATGCTGATGACCCGTGGTCTCTTGCATCCTGGGTCCATGTTGCACACGTGCGCCTTAGTGACTCTTGTCCTTGGCAACACGCCTAGTTCAGAGTTGCCTAACAACTGGCTTTTCGAAAGAATTTGAGTATCGTTATTCCTTGTGAAGCGTGATCAATTCGGATCGACCATCTTCTTTACAATTATTAAGTGGCAAATGTTCACCATCAATGCTGCTCATCCCGAAGTACACCCGTCAATCAAAACCCATGCATTCAAAAATAAAAATCATTTCCTGATAATAAGGATGAACATGTGTTGAGCATGAGGCTATAAGCATAGCCAACAAATGATAGCCGCCTTGTGAAATAAGTCATTCTTGCAATCACTACATACTGGATGCTGTTGGTTATAAAGTATTTTGCGGTCGCTTGCCGTTAGCGGGAAAAGCACATTCAGAATTGATGCTGATGATGGTGACGAGGATGTTCTTGAAGATATCAACTTTTCTTGTTAATGCTTGTCTTTGCTCACAAAAGGGCTATTGGTGGTAGTTGCTTCTTATTGGTGGTTGTTAATCCAGGTTGGCTGATGTTAGCTATTGCTGGTAATTGCTGGCTATTGCTGATTACTGCTGGTTATTGCTGGTTATTGCGGGTTATCGGTGGTTATCGGTGGTAGAGAAGCATCCATGGTGATCGTCCCAGCAATGGACTGGGCACTTGCAGCTCTTCAAACGCTGCATGTTCCAGGCCTGGCCCACGAACATGGCCTGGAGCGACCAAGAGGAATCAGATTGGCTACCCAGTAACCGTGGTGAATCCATCCACATCAACCAGTTGATGATGGACAACCATCGTGAATGAATGGTTAACTATCAGGATTGGCTATCCATGGACAGCCATCATCAATCAATGGTCAACTATCCCTGCTGGATAATGGTCCAAGTTGTGGTATATCGATGGATAACCAGTTGGTCAACTATCAGTATCAATCATCATTCTGCACCAATTGTGCATTGATAAGCTTCTAACAAACTAAGCTGGAAGCTGAACATCACCATTCTCATAGGTAAAACCATTATAAAACAACAAGGTGAATATCATCAGTGGGGGGCTGATCATTCAGATTCCAACCAGGGATAACCATGGACAATTGATGACCCACAGATTCCATCATTGATAAATGGTTGAACTTGAGTGTTCATGGCCCGCCCGGCCAATATCATCAGTGCTCAGTAAATATTCATTGATTAGCCACAATAGTGGGTATTGATGATTATCAACCACTGGTGATTATCACCTACTACTATATTATCCACTATAATGGTTAATCGATGATTAGTCAAGTATCATTCATCGGAATAGATTATATCTGTACATCAATAGTAACAATCAACTATTGATGGTTAATTCACCACTATTGATTCTCACCAACTATGATCCATACACTAGTGATCATCACTAACATTACATTCAGTTTAATGATGAACCGTAAGAGATTGAATATCATTGCTACTAATGATTATCCATGCTTATGATCAACTCTTATGATCCACTATTGATGTTTATCCAGTACTCACCATTGATCATAGAGGATAATAATCAACCCACCATGCGTAGTATCCGCTACTATGATTCATAACCATTGAGATCCATGGTTAGGATCCACTATTACCATCAATGCTACTAGTATTACTATTATTCCCTACTCATCCTACTACTACCATAATGGTTATCCGTTACTACCCACCCCTCTACTTCTAAGCATGGATAAGTATTCATGGTTAGTTATTAATGCTATTATTAAATACTACGAACTAACTATTAATGGTACTGATAACTAACCAAGAATAACCATCCATTAGCACTGATAATCATTGTTCACTAGTACTATCATTAATGGTTGTCGACCATTACTGATGGTTATACTGTCAATTGATAATACTATCATTGACCACTACTAACCACTCATGGTTGGTTGTCGATGGTTAATAGTGGAAAATAGTACCCCACTAATTGATGATACTATAGATGGTCACTGAAGAATACCTCAAGCACTGCTAATAAGTTGATAACTCAATAATACTTCAATAACTCAATAATACTTCCATAATTCCTCGATAACTGTTACTAATATGGTTGATCGTGGGTCAATAATAATGGTTCTTATCTACAGATTCATTTTATTATCATCCCTTATTACCAATGGTTCTTTTTATAATCATGAATGGTTTCTATTTTCCACAATAACTCACTGATTAATCTATCAATCATGATCACAATTTTCGTGGACATAAATTAGTGGACAGTTATTATACCCTATTATCAACCATCAAATTGTAATGGATATCATCCCCAATTAATAATGGTGTTATATATATAAATGTCTTAATGGTCATCCACTCCTGTTAATGTGTTGATACACGACGGGATGACATATCTATGGGGATCACCTATTGTGATTATCCCCATGTTGTGAATAGATGTTATGAATCACAATTCACCACTACCTATTCACCCATGGATATGCTCACCATTACCAATGGTAATCAGCTAATGTGAACCATGGTAATACCATAGTTAACTGATTAACATTAGCTGATAACTAATTAACATTAGCTGATCCAATTAACTAATGGTAATGAACACATCAACCATTAGTTAATTAACTATGGTATTACCATATTGGATCAGATAATGTTAATCAATGTAATTAATGTGTTAAATATGGTTATCAACTATGATTAATTGGTAATACCACATTGGTATACCAACTATGTTGATTACCAGTAGTTGATAGAAACACCTGATCTAATAACTAGTTATTATTATCAACTACTAGTTAGCTAATAGCTACTATAACTACTAGTAGTTGATATTAACCAATTACTAGGGATAGAAACCAACTATGCTGGTCATCTGCTCCCCTGATCCCCCAGGCGCCTTCAGCGTCCGCGGTCGCAGCGTGCCCTTGCGCAGCGCTTCGTGGAAGGCGCGCTGCGCCACGCTGCTCTTGGCCAAGGCCCAGGCGGCCGCCTGCCCCGGTGCCCCACGGGGTGGCCCAGGGCGCCCCAAAAATCGCGAGTTTTGGTAGGAAAAACAAGTATCAATGCTGGATTTTCATAGGTAAAACAGCTATGAATGTTGACTTTCTAGGAAAATTACAACATTTTCTATTGAAAATGATAGGTTTTCCGCAAATATTGCTGGAAACAGCTATGAATACGGAGTTTCTATGATCGATTGCGGGTTTTTAGAGGGAAACTAGCCTATAACCAATAGGTTTTCCATCAAAAATGCTGTTTTTTGCTAGTTTTGATAAGTAAGCTTCAGCTATTTCCGTGATGGATTTTCCACGCAGGCAGCTTACGTTACCAGAGTGTATTGGTTAGTGATGGTTTATGATGGTTAAGGGTGGTCAGAGATTGAGATTCAATGGTTGGTTGTGAACCGTTTGATTGATTATAACCGTTGATAACAGTTGATCATGTTTAAGGAATGGCGAAAAAACAACGATAGGAGGTAACAACCAAACACTCACGGCCCATTGGGGGTGGGAATGGCCTAACCCAAGTGCTTAAACAGGGGTTTCAAATGGTGGCTTACTTGACCCAAAAATTGGCATCAAGGTTGGTATTGTGAGATATTAGGCTTATAAGTATTGCATGGCTACATTGCAACTATGTTCAAGGTCTGCTCCCCAAACAACATTATCGTGACAATTGCGTAAAGTCGCTGAAATCTGGTTCGGGCAGAATTTGCGCCCGGGGCGAAAAACATGAGATCGGGCGGAAATGTCAAATGCCTTCGGGCTGGTCTAAGTATTGTTAAACTACTATATCATACACTGCCCTTACTTTATCAATCATGAACCATCTATTCGTTGCAATTGTTTTATGTCACTGACTGACAAACAACGAGTGGCCCACATTGTTTGAGAGAGAAACCATGATTTTGTGACCATAGACCATGGATTATTAAACATATCTGGTTACCAAGAACAAAATCGTTCCTAGAGCTTCTTTTGGTACACAAAAACTTGTTCAAACAGAGTTTTCTGTAGAGAAACAATTGTGCCGTATCATTTGTCAAAGAAAAAATCCGGTGGAAAATAGTCTGGTTCACAAGAGCCCATGATGGTTTCAGGACTAGGATGGTTCATTCAATGTCAAATGCGGCGAATTTTCCAGTCCACCTCATAGCGATGCGATTGCAGAATCAAAGGAACTTGAGTTTGAGGCAATCACGCGTTTCTGAATAAAGAAAACCTTGGTAAGATCTCATTACGACAAGCACCGGCGTTTGAGCCAACCCTCGCCTGCTCTTAATTGAAACTCTTAGCTGTGGCATTACGCTCTTTGCATTCTCTCTCTCTCACACGCACACGTTCATCAAACGGCTGCCTTTTCCATAGCTAACGCGGTGAAATTCTGCCATGCCCGAGTCGCCGCGCGCAACTGAGAAGGGCCACGCACACGGCCCCTAAAGAAATAGGCCCCAACTATTGAGTCGCCAACTCAGACCATGGAAAACGGCGCCAGACAACATGAAGCATCTGGCAAAGCGTACATGGGCGCAATGCGGTTTGGACGTCGATTACCCTGCACATGCTATGAGTTGAATGCTGCACTGGTCGGTGGATTCAGAACGCCGCAGGTGAATCTGGGGGAACATGACCAACAATGGTTGATAATTACTGCCTATTCCGGCTGCCGGTTGAACCACCCCTCTGAAAAATATGTTTGTCAACATTGTCAACCAACCATTTGTGGATACTAGGGAAAATAACAATGTTTAAAACCGCAACATAATAGTACTGTAATTTCAAAAGTTTGTAGGCACATCTACAGTCCTGATTGCTAAGAGAGGAAGCAACACACTGTTACTAGTAATTTCCCGTTGGTTTCCGCCACCTTTTTTGGGACCAATTTGCGATGAATAGTTCCCCAAACACAGGCATTGTTGAATGAGATCTATGAGCAAGAATGGGTTGAATATATGGGTGCTTTTCAACATGTACAACAGTTACACCATCTTCTTGTTGGTTTGTCATGACTTGTCTTTATCCATATTGTACTGCAACTTTGAGAACATGTTTTCATCCTGATTGTCGTTGATGATTACCCACCTAAACAGTAAAATAAAAGTTCAAACCCACCAACCAGTTGATCAAATGAACCATTCACCACCTATTTTTGCCTTGGAAAACTGCAGCAACGGATCACCCGTCGTTGGAAACTCAGTGGTGACCACAACCGTCGTCGTTGGCGCCACCAGCCGGACTTCACCACACCAGCCACGCTCCCCCAGTGGTTGACCACACCTGCGGCAATCCAAAGGTATCTGCCACGGGCTCCTGCAGCGCCTCAGGGGCGATTTCTGCGGGTGTTGCAGTGGGATGACTCACCACTAGCCGTGGGTTATATAAATATAGTGGTTTATAGTGGTTTATAGTGGTGAAATCCCAACTATTGACCACTATTAACCACTACTATAACCAGCTAATGGTGGTTTATAGTGGTCCATAGTTGGTGGTTGATAGTAGTTTATAGTGGATTGAGAATGGATTGATAGTGGGTTGATACTGGATTGATAGTGGGTTGACAGTGGGTTGATAGCGGGCTAATGTTGGGTTGATAATTGGTTAGTGGTGGGTCATAAATCATACATGGTTATAATGAAAACGACGGATTTTGGGATCAATCCTAGCACATGCTGTAATCACCCTGACAAACATATGGTGATATCTGCAGGTGGTCACCAGCAAATGCGGTTCATTCACCCATTTTGAATATCACCTGTCGAAATGGATGCTTCAATCACCAAGATTCTTCCAACAACATTTTCACCATGTGAATTTTTGTTTTCAGGTTGATCTAGCAAGGGACAATATCATGTATGGGTTTTGTCCAAAAAATGGTGCACCCCAAAATCAGTGTGGTTCCCTATAAACAGTGGCGACTATTGGATGGTTAGCAGGTAGCACCATGTGTGAACAAACCTACATGGTAGTTTCTTAAAATAGGGGTACCCCTAATCATCCAATATGAACCATTGATAGTAGTAAGCCATCATTTTTTTGGGTTCCCTATTTTGAGAAACCCCCATAGACGTGAATCGTTAATAACCAGCAAATTCAGGGATATAACCAGCAATAGTAAGTTGATGATGTTGACGACTACCCTTCTGGAAGGCAAATCTTGCCATGTCTGCGGGTTGGACCGTGGGTTTCCTAATGGATAGCCGATGAAGGCAGTATCTTAGTTTCTGGGAGATGATTGCTGAAGTTACTTAGGTCATAGTAGGAGAGACTCGCCAATCCTGCTTGAAATAACCAACAATAAACAACGACCCTGATTGATCAGCTGGTGAACGGTGGTGTCTGGTGATTGATAAGGGACACCTAACCCACAACAAGAAAAAACACCGCTGTGAGAATTGGTTCTACTGGTTGGCTGGGGGCGACCGCCGTGAAACCACTATTCACGACTATCAACTTGAAGATCGGAACCAGAACTCGTTCACCACTTGCTGAGCCACCAAAATCTCGGCGTTCAAATGCAGTTCAACCAGTATCAACCATGAAGAAACCAACTATATACCATAAATGATAAACTATAGCATGCTGCCATTCTTACACAATATATAAACAATGAAAACCATTAATTATGGGCCGTTCTGAACTATCACCAGCCATTGCCGCAGTCCCCGGGTCTATCCCCCTTTCATTTGTCCTGCACTGCGCCCTGATATCAACCAGGTGTCCTCCTTGTCATGAACAACTAGCGAAATGAGTTCTGAAAGCAACATGAGTTTTCCAACAGTTGATTCAATATGTTTTGTAGAAAGCAGATTCAACAATCATATTAAAAACCGTAAGGTTTGTTTGAATAGGTACATGATTATACAGCCACAACCCTGTTGATATGCCACCGCACGCCTACAGAGAGGCACCGCAATGTGATGCATTGCTACCACTGCCGTTCTCACTGGGCCCACCTTGTCGTTCGAAGCAGAGAAGCCCATGTGTCTCAGCCTGAGCGATGCTTCGCCATGCTTCGCCCATTAGCTGGTTCTATCCATGGCTGGTAAGCTGGTAACCATGGTCAGTTCGCCCACAAAAAAAGAAGTATAAATCACTTGTGGTGATGACCCTGGTCAATTCACCATGATAACTCATGAACTAGTAGCAACTTATGGTTCGTAACCCACTTATGCTTAATAACCTCTATAATCCCCCTAATCCCCCTAATCCCCCGGTTCCTTGGCTAATCAGCTAATCCCTTATTAACTTTCCTACAAAGAAATGGTGGTTTCTCAAAATAGGGGTACCCCCAAATCACCCATTAATAACCATTTTTAGTAATAAACCAACCATTTTGGGGTACCCCTATTTTGAAAAACCACCATAAAGACAATGACCCCATGACACCCAGATAGAACTGACCGCCTTCCCCTTGATCCGAGCAGCTGATGTGCCAGCTGCATTCGAGCGGTGGAGGCCTTTTTGAAGCCGTCTTTGCCTGCGCTCCGCTGGGTGAGGCACGGTCGGGGGATACCCCTGGCCTCGCTTCCCATTAAAGGCCCAAACAGGAGGGCCAGAACGGGATACCCCTGGCACCACCGGCCAAGATAACAACCCAAAAAACTGATGGATGTAACGTTCATGATGCAGATTTTGATGGATGCGCCACAGCTCAGCTTGAAAGAAAGGACAATAACAAGGACTGGTTGGTTAAGATTGAGCGTTTCTCATGATGACTCCACCGTAAAGCACCTGCATCGAACCATAGACCTCAGCAGGTACATAAATGTTGACAACAAAGACATCTGTCTGTAAACCTAAAGCAAATATGTATACAGGTATTTTTGATTGTCTATCTATGTCTATCCATGGCAAGCTAACCCATAGATAAATGGATGTTTCTGAACATAAGGGTCCCCCAAATCATTCCCAAATAATTAATTGATTTTAGATGATCAATGGATGACTTGGGGAGTCCCTCAATTTCAGAAACGCCCAAATTGTCTAAACCCACTGAACCATCTATATCTATCAATATCCATCCATAGCAAACTAACCTATGAATTGTCTAAAACCCAAACAACTCGACATTTGGCGGTTTCTCAAAATAGTCATTGATCATCTATAGTAAAATAAATCAACCATAACTTGGGTGGTTCCCTATTTTTTACAAACATCTTTAAAATAATTGTTTACCCATTGTTGTTGGTGATCATACCCTATAACCACTATAATTCTTTTACAAGACCACTGAACATCCGCTACAAATCATGTAGCCATCCACCACAAAAACTTAGCAGTTGAACCATTATTGCTGATGATTACCCCTTCGTGCTAACCATTAAAATCACCAATAATGATGAACATTTGGCAGTGGGTCAAAACCCTGTACCCCGGTTCCCCTATCATTAACGATTGTTTTCATTATAGTTTTGTTGGTCATTATCCTTCGTTATTAGTTAATTAATATTGACCCGTTGCCATATAGTTGGTATATATCCCCTATAATTGTTAATTATCATCCCTATTCTATAGCCACTATTAACTATGGTCAACCTTGGAAATCCCTTTGGTTTCCCATTGATTAATCACTTATTGTTGGTTAATACTGACCCAACTCGCCTTATATAGCTGGTATATCCCCTACTATTGTTGGTTATCATCCCCGTAAACATTAACATTGGTAATTAATAGCTAATTGTGGGTTAACACCTCGAAATTTTTGCTTACATCTCCTTAAACAAAAACTAATGAACCATTGGTTGGTATATATCCCCTATAATTGTTAATCATCATCCCCTATTATCAACCATTAACCAGCTGTTATTGGTTGGTCAACTCCTTGATCCATAGCCATAATCTGAGCCAACCCGCCATTTCCGTTTTGGACAGTCCGGAGCTGCAGCTCTGCTTCGCCTCCACCGAAGCCGGTGCTGCGCATGGCTTGCTGCATCTGCCGGCGCCGAGCATTTTGTTCCGTGCGGAGGCCGGCCTGGGCCGAGGCGGAGTCTGTGGCGCTGGTGGCTGGTGCATGTTGGAACCTGCGAAGCAATGGTTACTTCTTGTGATTCAAATGATAGTTCTTGCGTTTAATGATTGTTTCTTTTTTCAAAAAATCATGGTTGCATCATGTAGGGTTCTTTGTGGATGGTTGGTGATTGACAATTGATGTTTCGTAATTTTGTTTGAGATAAGCACCTGCGGTGATGGTTAATACGATTTTTTGATGCTTAGGAATGGCAAACAATGGTTCAGGATGGTTCATAATGGTTGGTCATCTTCGATAATAGCTAATAATGATTTGTGATGAAAAATTAAAATAGTTGCTGACGGTTGGCACCGGATCCACCTAAACTTTGATTTGTCTCTTTGGGTACACACCTTGCAACGCACGTCAGAATGGAAGGTCCGACCGCGGATGATGGCATCTCGACCGTCTCATCAATGGCACGGTCTGCTTCATGTCCAGGAACTCTGCCATGATGCCTGGAACCTTGACCGCTGCGATGGCACGAGGGCTGAGTGCCAGCTTGTGTGCCCAGTAAAGCGTCATTCCACCGGATTTCGGAGCACTGTCCACAGTGGATCCGCGCACTTCACCCTCCAGAATCAAGGAGTGGATCTTGTAATCATGAAATCGTTTGAGGGGTCACTCCGCACAGGGTCGATCAGAACTGTCTTCCTTGTCTCCGGGCGTTTGCCCGAAGATGCAGTCTGGGTCCAGGTCGGCTTGCTCTTGAGCCACTCTGCGCCAAGCGCCACCTTCCTCAGCACGTCCCAGAAAAGGCCGCTCTTCGAGGCAGAAGTTGATCTGCCTCGGCATCCTCCGCTTCCATTTTTCTTGCTCTTCCTAGGAAAGGAGGATTACTCGATCATGAGCTGTCAAACTAGATTACTTGCTTGATCTTGAAAACAAACAATTGCTAATACAGTAGCAGGAAGGGTGCGTCATGATTGGGTGGGCGTTGATGGTTCATGATCCAGCCGGTAGTTTTCAAACCATCAGTGGTTTCCTGCTAGATGTGAACTTGCATGACTGACTACCACCCAAAACTGTTCAAAAGGACCAGCAAAAATTGTTTAACAATGTAACAGCCGTGAAATCATCAATATTACTTCCCAATGATTCAAAACAACAAATTATCATCTACGTGATCAGAATTCACAACATCCAGATGACTGCAGTTGGCTCAAAAATTTCATTTAAGTTCGCCTAGCTATGGCTTACACAGCTATATGGGCGTCTCTCAAAATAAGGCCCCCCCCACCCAGCTATCATCCTTTCTATGAACCAACTAGAATAATAAACCGTCCATACTTCTGCGGGTTCCCTTCCTTATGTTGAAAAACACCCGGCAAAAAAATATTTCACCCTTAATGTTGGCGCTTATCCCGTTTGATTAACCATTCTAATCCTTTATATCACAAATACCCACCACTATCTAGCTTCGCCAAACAATGATAAATCATAAAAACACATATACATGAAAATATACGATGTATTTCAACCATGATATTACTTTAGACCATGGATTGTAAATGTATGTGGCAAAAACCAAAGTAATAAGAATTTAACCATGGTCTATCACGATTGCCATTAAACAAAAAAAATATCAACCGTGTAAAGAAATGAAACATATCAAAAAACTAGTTACTGTATTGTAAAATTTTATGTGGGCATTACCCCTGTATCTATCATGAAATGTTAATTCTCTACAATAATAAACCATCATCTCAAACAGCTAGGCTTGGCTTACACAGCTGAGCCGATCATCACAGCTGATCGCTGGACACGTCTCCGCCCTGCCTCAAGTGGCGCTGCTCCTGGGTCGGCGTTTTGGTGACCAAGCTGCGAAAACAATCATGGAACCCTTCACCCGCACTTCGCCATGAGTGGCAACGCATAGGTTATAACCATATATGAACCATATATGAGCGCTGGACTTTATTTATTGTTCGCTGCAATTACAAAGAATTTCGGGAAGTTCCTGGCTCGTTTTCCAATCCCGTGCTAGTTTTTACAAACAGACTCGTTTTCCATTGGCAGTAGTAGTAATAATAGTAGTAGTAGTAGTAATAGTAGTAGTAATAGTAGTAGTAATAATAGTAGTAGTAATAATAATAATAGTAGTAATAGTAATAATAGTAGTAATAATAATAGTAGTGATAGTAGTAGTAGTAGTAGTAGCAATATTAGTAATAATATTAGTAATAAAATTAAAAGTAATAATAATAGTAGTAGTAGTAGTAGTAGTAGTAGTAGTAGTAGTAGTAGTAATAGTATTAATAATAGTAGTAATGGTAATAGTAATAATCGAAGGAAGTTTAGAAGTCTAACTTCCGACAATATGGACAACTCAGCTAGGGCAGATCGCATGAGCAGATGTGTGAAAGAAGAGATGTGTGAAAGATGAGATGTGCGAAAGATGAGAATGCGAGCGCGCCAAAATGTTAGGAAAGTCGCGAAATGCTGTGTTTTGCAAGGTTTCGTGCACCATGAGGGGCCAGAAGGGTACCTCGCTAAAGCGGCGGGTGCGGAGCACTGTGGCGGAAGGTGTGTGCCAAAATCGTGAAAAAACCTAGGCGCGAAGCACATTTGGAAGTCAAAATCGTAAAAACACTACATGTTCGGAGCACTTTTGGAAGTTGCAACTCGCAAAATCGTGAAAAAACCTAGGCGCGAAGCACATTTGGAAGTCAAAATCGTAAAAACACTACAGCTCCGGAGCACTTTTGGGAGATGCAACTTGCAAAATCGTTAAAAAACCTAGGCGCGAAGCACTCGTAAAAACATGTCACGTGCGGAGCACTTTTGGAATTTGCAACTTGCAAAATCGTGAAAAAACCTAGGCGCGAAGCACATTTGGAAGTCAAAATCGTAAAAACATGTCACGTTCGGAGCACTTTTGGAATTTGCAACTTGCAAAATCGTGAAAAAACCTAGGCGCGAAGCACATTTGGAAGTCAAAATCGTAAAAACACTACATG
>VSDK01015717.1:480664-502191 GCA_009767595.1 Symbiodinium kawagutii
AGCGTTTCGGGCCACTTTTCGGAGATGTCATATGATGATGAAAATTGGCTTGCCGCCTGCGCGCGAAACACATTCTCAAGTCCAAAGTCGCAAAAACTCGTGGTTTTTGGCAAGTCTTGAAAGTTGCATGTCCGAAAAAGTGCACGCGGCCAGGGCGAGAAGCACATTTTGAAGCAAATGTGTCAAAACACAGCACGTTTTCGCACTTTTGGAACACGGGGTACCCCCAGTTCTCATCCTTTAATAATTATAGATAGATAGAATAGCTAGAATAGATAGATGGAATAGACAGACAATTGGATAGCCAGATTCAGATGGCTAGATGGGTCGATGGATAGACAAATAGGTAGACGAAACGAGAGTCAGATAGAAAAGTAGATAGATAGTCAGGTAGATAGACAGAAAGATGGACAGATGGACACATAGATGATCAGACAAATAATTCGGTAGATAGATAGACAGATAGATAGATAGGCAGATAGATAAATAGATAGATGGACAGGTAGATAGATAGATACATAGACAGAAAGATGACGAGATAGATAGTGAGGTAGATAGAAAGACAAGTACATAGGCAGATAGATAAACGAATAGATCATCAGATAGATAGATAGATAGACAGTCAGACAAACAGAAAGAAAACTGATCCACTGATAGAAAGATAGCTAGACAGATAGGCTGCCAGTCAAGTGGCCAGATCGCTGGTCACATTGTCGCAACCACAACTGCACACTCCTATAGTGCTCCTATCTTGGAAACTTCCGCCACCGCCTTGTGCGGTACTACTTGTAGTAATAGTAATAATAGTAGTAGTAGTAGTAGTAGTAGTAGTAATAGTAGTAGTAGTAGTAGTAGAAATAATAATGAGAATAATAATAGTAGTAGTAGTAATAATAAAAATAATAGTAGTAGTAGTAATAATAATAATAATAGTGGTAGTAGTAATAGTAGTAGTAATAATAGTAATAATATTAGTGATAATATGCTAAATTTCATAAGTCCCTGCTCCTAAAGCCGAAGTTCGTTTGAAAATGGGACTGAAACTTTCCTGTATGTGCACTATTGCTATGATGGCTCTGGAAATGCAATAGAGGGTTTCAAGTCCGAATAATCAAAGTAGGAACATCTGATGCCCGGGCCATTTCCACTGGAATTGGCAGGAACCAAGGATTTCAGATGAATTTCCCTGGAAAAAATGCAATACCCAGTAGTTCAATGACAGCCAATATCATCAGCCCATTGTGACGGATGTTGTGCCTCACAAGCCGACCGAGCCTTTTGCTTCCCCCCCAGGGTTCTGCGCTGTCTCTTCAGATCGAAATCTGACTTGGAAAGTTCACAGCAGAGCCATCCTGAGCAATTCACCTGGACACTATGTTGAATGTTGATGTCGGTTATACATACTTATATGTTTCATGCTAGACATGTACTAACGTATATAATGATGTCGCACTTTTGCGCATAGATGTGTGTTCTCACATTGGGTCCCCGTTGGCTCACTCCACCGTGATGCAAGCCGGCATGTTGCCTGGCTAGGGTTTGCCGCCTTTCTGCAGCATTTCAAAGATCTTGCCAGCAGGCTTTACTGGCTCAAAAGTCAAAGGCGGATCAGTCTCAGACTTGTTTGCCTGTCATGGCAGGGACAAGCTAATTACCCTTAATCATCACTTATGTTCCAATCGCCATCATTGAAAGACATTGGAATGGAATCCTATTGCTTTATGAAGTTTCAAATTCAAATGATCAAAAACTACTACAAGCATACAAAACATTTTCAGCACTCCACACGCGACTGGTTTCTGGCCTTGCGCTTCTTCGTGTTGGGAGACACAGTTGCCTGCTGCAACCGTCACATGGACACGGGAAGTGCTGTGAGCGGCAAACTTGAAAAAATGCATACTGTGATGATAGTGATAGTATTTTATCAGGATATGACTATTATGGTACTGATGTGATTCCGTTATTTTCTTATCGAATCATGGTAAGGTTGGATAAGTAATGTTCGTAAGAGCGATCCATAAAGGTTATCGAGAATGCTGAAGTGATATAGTACAAGCACTGGAGCTGGAGCCTTACGCTTTTCAAACCAAAACAAAGAGCAGCAACAGCAAAACAGAACACACAACAACTAAGAATAAAACTGCTGACAAAAACACAAATAAAACACAACCGCACCAGCAGCAGCGGCAACGACAACAACAACAACAACAACATCAACAGTGACCACAACCACAATAACCACAACCATAACTACAACATCATCAACAACAACAACAGCAGCAGCAGCAACAGCAACAGCATCAGCAACAGCAACAACAACAACAGCAACAGCAACAAGGACAACGACAACGACCACGACGACAACAACAAAAAAACAACAAACAACAACAAACAACAACAAACAACAACAAACAACCACAAACAACAACAAACAACAACAAACAACAACAAACAACAACAAACAACAACAAACAACAACAAACAACAACAAACAACAACAAACAACAACAAACAACAACAAACAACATCAAACAACAACAAACAACAATAACAACAACAACAACAACAACAACACCAACAACAACAACAACAACAACAACAACAACAACAACAACAACAACAACAACAACAACTACTACTACAACTACAACTACAACTACAACAACCACGACAACAACAACAACAACAACAACAACCACAACCACAACCACAACCACGATGACCACGACGACAACGACGACGACGGACATAACCGTAACAACAAGATCAAAACAGCAGCAACTGAACTCAACTGACACTGCCCCCCTCCCCCCGCAGGTTGTCCTTGTCCTCCTGGTCTTTGGCCTTTACTTTACGCTCTCTTGTTGAATCCTTCTCCTTATCCTTCGACTGCTTCTTGTCCTTTTTTTCCTTCTTGTCCTTGTCCTTTTTCGGAGTCTTAGTCTTCTCAGTCTGTTCTACCATTGTTTTCTGACTCTTGCGACTATCACTAGCACTGCCACTGGGAACGGGACTTCCGGTAGCCGGCCGCTTTCCCACAATGCGACGGCTGCCCGGTAGGGCAGTTGCAGGGGCTGTCGATTCATTCACTTTGGTACTGTCTGGACTGATGTGCTTTTTGTCCTGCACATCCTCCGTCGCAACCTCATCCTCCTTGCCATCAGAAGTTGCATGGGCTGTCGATTCATTCAGTGTGGTACTCTCTGGACTGATGTTCGCAGTCTCATCCTCCTTGCCATCAGAAGTTGCATGGGCTGTCGATTCATTCTTTGTGGTACTCTCTGGACTGATGTTCGCAGTCGCAACCTCATCCTTCTTGTCATCAGAAGGCGTCTGGGCTGTCGATTCATTCGGCACTGTACTCTCTGGATCTTGACTGATTTGCTTGTTGTCCTGCACATCCTCTGTCGCAGTCGCAACATCATCCTTGCCATCAGAAGGTGCATGGGCTGTCGATTCATTTGGTGCTGTACTCTCTGGATCTTGACTGATTTGCTTTTTGTCCTGCACATCATCCATCGCAATCTCATCTTTCTTACCATCAGGTGCATTGGCTGTCGTTGTTGTACTCTGTGGATTTTGACTGATTTGCTCTTTGTCCTGCACATCCACATCCTCAGTTGCATCCTTATCGTTCTTGCCAATCAGTTGTTTCTCCAGCTGCAGATCAAGAGTTGGCTCGCATGTCTCACTTGGTGGCTGCTTCTCAATTGTCATGTTCTCTTGCGGTGGCTGTGGTTGCTTCTCATTCTCATTGCTTGCGTTGATAGCTTCATGCTGCTCAGCGCCACCCTCCTTCTCCTCATCTTCATTTGCGTCTGGAACTTCGCCTACGCAGCATGATTTCTTGAAGTTTTCGAAGTTGCGATGGTAGGAGACAAAATCTTCAAGGTCCTGACGATTTGTTTGGGAACGTTTTACTGTGGGGGTAGTACGGTAGTACCAGGTGAATATTAGAATAGAACTAGTAACTATAATAGTTGAATGTCTTACTAAGCAACTTACAATCATTGTGACGGTCCGCAGTCCTGAATAGCATCATCATCACCAAAGACCCAAGTCACCGCATCCTCTGGATCAAAGCAGAATTTTCTGACGAACTTTGCAAAGTTTTCAAACTCGGGATGAGTCTTTGCCAAGGCAACCAAGACATCGGTATCCTCAGTCTGAATATTGCTTTCAATGTGTTCGATGATGTCCTCCGGATCAGTCGGCTCTTCGGAAATACTTGGAAGTCGCTGCTGCTCCGGCTGTTGCTGCTGATTGTTTTGCTCCGAGTCTTTTGCTGCGGCCGCTGGTTCGACTTTCACATCCTTGCTGTTGTCAGTCGTTTCATCGGTCTCGCCACGAACAGGGTTGGCCAGCGACGAGGTTGTTGTGAGATAGAGTTCCAACAAGGGGATCCTCACGATGTCAAGCAGTCACACTTGACAAACACATATATTATATATGCAATTTAAAATCAAAACAAACTCTTATCATTTGTGATTGATTATGTTCATTTGTCAGTCACCACCAGCGCCACCACCCCATCTAACATGAACAAGATGTGACTTGTTGCTATGTTACTTGTTACTTGCCACTTGTCACTTGTCACCAACCAAATTGTAGTTAGACGACACTCACTAGTTAACTTTTGGTTTTGGTCTGGTCCTGCTGTGGCCCTTTGCCAACACTTGTGCATGCCAGTGATGATGGGACGCAACAAGGCAAGATAGTACTCGCGCTGATATGGCAACATTCCCACATGCTTTCTCACATGTCATAGTCCCTGTAGGAAGGTAAATGATGTCGCCTGGGATGATGTACACCAGTCGCAGGGATCGTAATTGATCAAGGGGGCTGTCCGCATTGAGATCTCGAAGGGTTGCGCTTGCATCCTGCAGCGCATGACCACTGACTAGATTGGCGGCCAACTGGTCAGCATGGAATTGAACAACTCAGCACATCATTGTACAGTCAATTCAGTAGCACATAGTGTTATATAGCCATCAAATACATACTAGCCAATGCCAAGTGCCAAATGCCAAGCTCAGTTTAATCAGAAAACATAAAGGGACAGGGACAGGGAAAGGAATGATGATCCTGCGATATCAGTGATACTTCCTCCACATCAGTTATTGGCCAGTCCAGTCCGGCCTCCATCAACTTTGAACAGTTGATCTTGTCGGTATCCAGACAGCCCGCCTTGGACATCGCATTCAACTCCGTCATCTCCGATGATTTCATACAAGCTAGTTCCAGAATGTCAGCTGATGCCATTAGCTTGTTTCCCTCGATCTGATAAACCATGCACCCCAGCCCGAGAGGGTTTGCGCCATTGAATATGTTGTTCTTTGGCGAGGCACACCACGCGAAACCCAGCACACGGTTCTGTTCTTTCTCGATGCTCTCAGGTGAATTGCCACCGTTCTTGTAGATGGCGGCCATCCTGCGAGGTGCATCGCGCCGCGCGCCATTCACGAAATGGAATCAACTGCAGAATGCAGGTATACTGACAACACTAATCAACAAATCATGAACAAATCAAACCATCAACCAATCAACAGATCAAATCGATAAATCAACCGCTAATAACAGCCAGTGATCAAAAAGTTGCTAAGTGAATTCCCAATGACTTTTCAGACAAATCCTGCCGGTCCACGACGGCTTCACTGAAATTGGGTGTACGGGAAACCTGCAGGTTGTTGATCTTGTCCAATTCCAGCTGCAGCAGTTGATCCATGCCTAGCGCAGAAGCAGGTCCAGGTATAAGCACTGCTTTGCGAGCTGCACCTTCACCCTCGTTGTCAAAGATGGCCTTGCAATCCTCCGCAAATTTGTTCCCTTCGGCAAGCAGGTTCTTTGCAGTAACATTGGCACTCGTGGATGTGACACCAGGAGTCACCTGAGAACAAACCAAACGGAGACAGTAACCCTCCTCCACAGCAGAACGTTGGCAAATCACAGTGTAGTGATTGCTATTGATTTATTCATTGATGCAACAGGAAATGTCAACTAATACAGTTACATGCCAGTACTTGCATATAGTAAGGAGTTGTTTTGTGGTCTACAATGCAGAAAGAAACATGTAACATATCAGAATAGTATACCTAATTAAACCTGTTGTTCAGCTGAGAAACGGAGAGGACCTTTTTGAAAGAAGACTTTCGCAGGCGACATACTGCTGGAAGGTGTGGGTTTGCGGCCACATAAGCCAAGAATTCTTGAAGATCGTTCAGGACTGAAGGCGAAGTCACATCACCTGAAGTTCGGAGACTTCGAAGTACAGATGGGTCGCTCTCTTGAATGGCATCGGTTGCAACGCGAATCTTCCGTTTCTTCTTGGCTCCTTCATGATGCTCATCAGGCTCAGCAGCAGGGGCAGCTGCTTTCGCAGCTGCAGCTGCTTCTGCGCGTTCAGCTGCCTTGTTCTCTTTGTCCTGCTTTGCTTGAGCTGCTTTTCTTTGCTTTTCGATCCTCTTTCTCTCAGCCTTTGCTTCTGCTTCATCTGCTTTTCGAATGGCTTCCTCTTCATCACGTCTGGCTTTTTGCAAGGCAGCTACATTGGCTTTCCAATTGTCAGCTTCAGTGGTGACACAGTTGGCAATCTTTCCAATAACGGCAACTGCGTTCTTCTGGTCTTCCATCATGGCTATCACCTTCTCGCTGGAAGGTTGAAGATCCAGCAATGTTGATCTCACATACCTATGCGAATGGGGATGGGATGGGGACACTAAATTCTAGAGTGATGGAAACAACCATCAAGCGACTTAATGATACAGGCCAGTGCCCGGTGTACCGAATACAATACAAAACATTGTCAATGGTGAAACATCAAGTTTCCAAACCAGAAAGAAGTCATGATGCATCGTGGCATTGTGATATCGTTTCATCATCCAAGAATTTGCTGCCCAAGTACCGAATGTAGCCCATTGTTTGCACACCATCCGCATTGGATAGAATTGAGTCTTGTAGGTCACGCAAGTACGGGTCCCGCTTGCACTTCTCGAACAGCTCCTTGCATTCCTTTTGGTCTGCTGCACGGCTATCGGCCAATGTTATCAGCTCAAGGCGCGAACGGAGCAACTGCAAAGATGGATCTGCTGCAGATGCTTCTTCTGATCCATGAATCTTGGGCCCTTCAATGTCAATGACGTGAGTTCCCAAAGTGATTGCTCTTTTGACATTTGCTTCAAGACCTTTGAGGTCTTTGGTCGTCTTTGCACGCTGTCGGGTAGCTTCCAAAAGCGGGTTGGATTTGGCGGATGCTTTTGCCTTGGCTTTTGGCTGAGCCTTTGCTTTGCCTGCAGGTTGACAATGATGCACTGGGGCAGGTACACGGGTAGAAGACGCTAGCGTTGCCGTTGGTACCAATGGTGCTTCATCTTCAAGATCTGCCCATGCCAAGGAAGCTGCAGCCTTTTGCAAGTTACTTGCTTTCTCTGACGGGTTTGCGGTCGAATCCTCCAGTTCGTGTCTCACACTGTTGTCCTGACCGAGTTTCTAACACACAGAAGGTCATGGCCGGTCATGGCAACATTGTACAGTGTGATGTCCTTGCTTTGAGCAATATCATGTTGTTTAAAACAATAGTACAATTACAATACAATAACATAATAACAAATAACAATGTAGGATTTGGTATGTATGAGATGTATTGGTTCGACTGTATTGAACATGTGTTTTGCAAACATTGAGAACAAAACAATTGCTTTGCTATTCATGTGAAAGATATTTTCGATTCCACCCATGCCTGATACTGCACGTCAGCTGCAGAATCTCCCATGGAAATCCATATTCGCCAGACCTAAGACATGTAATGAAGCCGCCGAAGAATTATTGACCAAACATACGCAACATTACACGACAAAGTGGCCCGCTGGTTGGCTGATGATGATTGGTTGGTGGCCCGCTGGTTGCTGATCTTTCTCATTGAAATTACCTCTGATTGCAATGATTGCAGTTGAATGAAATCGACTGAAACTGAGGACCGATCTTTTCCTATATTCACTCCTTCTTCGGACACAGCATCCACTTGGTCTTTCCTTGTCGCAGGCGATGTAAAGAGTTCCTGCCATTTCCTTTGCGCTGCAGCTTCATTCAAGCCTGAGGCTCACAGTTGGGTTGGGTTGGTGTTGGGTTGGGGTGGTGAGTGGTGGGTTGCAAAAAAAAATCAAGTTGTTGATGTCACTGATCCAATAATATGATCCAGTATAATTATATATATGTAATTTTGGTTTAGTCCGATTTGGTTGGTTCACTGGATGACCATCGATTGCCTAAGATCATGTCAAAGAACGTTGATAGCTTGGCGCTTTGTTTTGGAAGTAATCCAAGAAATCCACTTTGGAAAACGGCTTTCTCTTCTGGATGTCTTCAGCGCGATTCCCGGAAGCAGCAACCGACTTCAAGCGGGAGAAATCCCATTGCTTTCTTCTGACACCCTTGCCAGGATTGGGACACCTGAGCCGGTGACAATGGATTGGTCGACTAGCCTTGCCCGAGAGAGGGAGAGAGATAGGATGGGCATGTTGGAGCCGATCTTGTTTATGTATGTAAACCACACTGAACACTGAACAGGAACACTAGAAAAAAACTGAAGGATTGTGATCAGACCCTGGTCAATAAGATGTATGTAACAAGTATATATATATATATGTATTATGTTTATACTATGTAGACATGATATACTTTTGACTTGTGGTCATCTGGTTCTTCGCCAAATCCAATCGAGATACGAAACCGAGAAGTTGTCAAGATGGTCCAAAAACTCGTCAGGTTTGTCCCGTTCCATTGTCTCCAGCTTTTCGAGCAACTCCTGACCATGTTTCGCCTTTCGTGCTTGGTCAAACAAGCCCCTTCGTGCACACCCATGTGCACCGCAGAGGGACAGCCTAGACAGCCGAAAGGAATTCAAAGAAGATACATGTCTGGTGAAGGTGGCTTCCAACAGGGTGACCAAAGAAAGTATGCGAATGATGTGGTAAATAAATGTATTGTCAGTCAGCCGTCAGCCGGAAAACCCAGAAGAACTAGCTAGTACCTGTTGATTATAATAATCTTTGTCACTCTCTCGATATCTATACTGCTTTCGTTCTCTACTATGTCATTCCATCTACAATTGATGATCTATTTATCTATATATCTATCCAGGTATCTTTCATTATCTATCTATCTATCTGATTATCTACCGTTATATCATATCTATATGTTTATCGATCTATTTATCTATCGATCTATCTACATACCAATCTACCTTATATACCTTGTCTCCCAGTCTACCTATCTACTTAATCTACTTTATCTATCTATTGATCGATCAATATATCTATCGATATCTATTTATCTACACCTGTCTATACACCTATCATATATCTACTTATTTATCTATTTATCTACTTATCTATTTATCTATTTATCTATTTATCCATCTATTTATCTATCTATCTATCTATCTATCTATCTATCTATCCATCTATCTATCTATCTATCCTTCTTTCTAGCTACATGTAATAGTGTCTATGAATTGATCTGTTGATTGATACATCTGTCTCTCAGTCTCAGCCTATCTATTTGTGAAACCGTTGACCTATCTAGGATGCCGGACCGGACATCGTTTGGGACATTGCGTTGGCCGACATACAGTGTGATGATGATGATGATGATGGTGATGATGATGGTGCCTACTGTTTTCTCATGTTTTCCTATGAATTTGTTGGTGAATTTTTCCCATAAAGTTGATGGTTAACTCCTTCGACCCCAAATCTCAGCAACCCAAATGAGTATTGATCATCATAATAAAGGTTACATCTTGGTTGAACATGTGTCGTCCCCCCGGTCCCCTGACCAGTGCCCCAGCCTCCCATCACGTTGGCGAACCGTCATCGTCTTACATTGTTTGACCTGACATTTCACCTGCAACATCCCAAATCCTTTCATCACACTTGGGTCTGCCCCGCTTGATGCAGGCGCCAGCTCATCTGCAGGTACCAGCTGGGCGGAGAAAGGATCCCCCTGCATTGCCAGTGTCACCAAATGATGAGTCAATAAATCAGTAGATACTACGTGGAACTCCCAGCAACTGTATGGCTCGAGCAAAATGCTGATGCGCCATTTAACGAATAATGCGAGTGATGTATGACAGGCACCAACTGCAAACCCCGGGAACCATAACTGGATTGGTTCGTAATTCGTTGCAATAGAATAGTACACTGGTAGCTGGTAGCGGACAGTGTAAAATAGACAACCCAGTTTTGTTACATGTTGGGTTAGGAACCAGTTGAGGTATCTGAGTATAATCATGTATGGAATACTGTACATTGTCAGGATGATTCAACTACTATGTCGTTAAAGAACAAGAATGGTTTTGAGAGCCGGTGTCGGTGTTCATCCTGTTTGGATGTTCCTTCTTCCCATAACGTTTCCCCCAAATATCCCCAAATCAAACAATCAGTTCTCCAGACATCTCCAATGAATCTCATCGCCTGCGGGCCGAATCCCCACCCACACACACACACAATTCGACCATTTGTTCGTGAAGAACAAAGCTGAGTACAGTTGAGTCTATGTGCAACACTTCGGTTCGTGCGCTGAAGATTCCTGAGCAGAAGTAATTCAGAGTCGCGGTCACAGCTTACAAATGATTGGTTGAATTAGAATTTCAAAATAAACATCCATACATTAGGCTTCTATGTTCAGCTGATAGTCAACAGTCCTTAGTCATTATTGAATACAAATCATCTTGACTGATCGCAATTGTGACCATGACTCAACCCCATTTGCCAATTTGGATATTGGGCATGTGAACCCTCGAAACACTCCATCTCCACTGTCTCAAGTGTGTTTGAACGAACTGTGTTCATTCACGGATGGAGAGCGTTGCCAGGACAACTGCATGCACAGCGCCCACAACCGATGCGTGCATTGCCTCAGTGTCAGTTGTCAGCACCCAGCAATGTCGGACTAGTTCAAGTTCAGGAGTCAACACATGTAAGTCAAGTCAAGCAACGTTCCCCGCTTGACTTTTCATCGCGGTCTTCGGAGCTTTGTACGAGTATACAGGAAACGGATCGCTACACGCAGGAATTGGCCATTGAGGACAACACATAGCATGAAGGTGCTCCTAAGACGGCTGAGTCAACAATATAATCATCATCATGGTTGCATTCATAAAGACCTTTGATACCAAACACAACTCACAACTTATTGGTATTCCACTTCGACACATGTCAACTGTCAACATATCTGATAGCAAGCAAGAGACAATGTGGAGGAGGTAACGTTCCTCTGGTGATCCATCACCGTCTTGGTCGTGGCCGTCCCCTTTGATAAGGAACATAGTTCCATTTTTCAGCAATGCCGGTAGGAAACTTGAAACGATCGGTCTCCTCAATGGATTTTGCTGTAGATTACACACCATCATGTGACGACGTCCTTGGTTGAAAAGAGTGAGGCACTGATGGACCCATGATACCATGCCAAGATAAGACACTTGTGAGACTCAGCGGGATGTTGGTTGGAATCCGAACATGTGGTCAGAAACAAATGGGAAAATACAAAGCGCATATGTGTGTCCACAAAAGGAATTAGATACACACGTGCACACATGATAGCCACATGCGCACACACACACACCGTCACCGAAAGGAAAAGAAATAACTTACAATTTAATACTTGGTTCCATGTGGACTTCGAGAGTTCTTCAGCATTGCCTTCTTGACTTTGGTTGACGTGCGGTACTGGTCGAGCCAGACTTTTTTGGTTCCTGCGGCGGTCGGTTTGAAAGAGTTCAGACTTTGACCCAGGAACTATGTGCAATGAAAGATCCTGAAATCCAAGATACATGTCCATATTGACTATCCATGATGAACGTCACAAACTGTTTATCAATGCTGATTATCTCATCGTTGCTGAATAGAACATATCCAGCTGGGTACCACCGGCGCAGGATGAGTTCAGACTGTTTGATCCTGGAAGTAGATCCACAAATTTGCTTCGCAAAGGTTTGCACAGTCGATGGGCCATCGCTTCTCGCTCTTTGTCCACTAATTCCTTCTCAGGGAATCAGGAAGATTGGACATACAATGAAATATATACACATGATAGTAAAAAAAAACAGAACCAATTGATCATGTTTCAAAGCAATAGCATTTTGTTAGTGTCAACTGCAACATGTGGTAGCCTTATGTTTCAATTCAGTCCTGTGGAGCGGAAAACAAGGAGCCCACATCAATCTGCGGCTTCCGGAACAATTCGTGCATAATCTGAAATCCTGGATCCTTCAAAAAGCAAGTTGCATCTTTTGTCAACACGCAATAGGATCTTGGCCGGTGCTCAGGCCAACCATACATGTGCTGACTCAAGGACATTGGGCGACTGGTCTCCGTTTGTGGAAAGTCGAAAAGGTGGTGCAAGGTGTATCCTTTCATGTAGCGTAGGAACAGTGTTGTATCGAAGCGAGGAGCACACTCGTGCACGCACCAATCCTTGGTTATCGTTTCAGAAAAAAGAATAACATTGAACGTTTGGAAGTGTTTCACAAAACCAGGAAACAGAATAAACAGAATGACAGTTAAACAGGTAAACAGTTCCTTGATGAATATGAGTCGTCAGAATGGCTGTTGATTTCAATACTGAAGTATATTCCTGGATACTTGAGGGGTTCCTGGATACTGGATACTTGAGTTCGATATCTGTTATCTCAGATTGTTTATCTAGTCTAGATTTAGATTCCACACATTTAAAATATCAAAAGAGAAAAAACAATAATGTTGTAACAGGACTAGTCGCTTCACCAGTCATAATCCTTTCCGCAATCCAAATTGCTAAGGGGATTCCAGATTCCCCTAGCAATCCACTTCCCAATCCTTAGCAGTGGCATGTGGCATGTGGTGTTTTTGTTGAATGAATGAACTTAGAAAATTTAGAAATGATATCTGATATCTGACATGATATACTTGAAAATTCAATGCTGCTGAACTTTGAACTTCTGATTCTGATCCAACTGCAATCTGGATACCTATTGCGGAGTGGTCGATACATGTCGACCCTGCTACTGCACATAGCAGCCTTCGCCTTGCTGGAGGATCAGTGTCAGCTTCCCATGCTTTTTTTCGACCGAAGGGTGTCAGGCAGGCCTGGGGTTGGGGCCAGGGATGGCAAAACACCTTTGGTGGGTTGAATAGTTGAATGGAATGATGGTCGAGATGTAAGAATCTTGGCTGACATGTAATTGCCCAGCCTCAGTTCCTTTCCCTTGTCCACATTTATAGCATGGTGCCGTGTAGTGGAAGTTGGATTCGTCAGCCAACAAACATTTCATGTAGGCGTCGAACAACTCGATTCCAATCTTCTTCTGTAGAGCAGCTTCTTCTTCTTTGGAGCCTTCAACCAAATAACCTTAGTAGAATAAGGAATGAAAAGAGTCTTTGTTCATCTTGGTCAGAGTCAGAGTTGTACTTAGCTTTGTACTTGCGTTACTTGAATGACTTGGGTTTAGATGGCTTTGTCAACACGATTAGTTCAATGATGATCACCCAAGCAAAATCAGTCAAACAGCCGAACCGTACAAACAGCACAACCACAAATGTGAATGATGGTCTGATTCCAATGTATGTTGCTATACCACTGATCAGTGACATCATTGACCACATTTCTGGGGACAGCGCATTTCTGTTGCTCAAATTGGGCCACTGCCTTCACCCGAAGTGATCGCAATTCCTGAAGAACTTCTGGCTTAATACGATCTTGAAGGAAAGAACCAACATGTTCTGGAGCATATGCCTGGGGAGTGGTGAGAATGAATTCACTGTGCGAACTGAAAAACAAAAGAAAAACTATATGTAATTTGAATAAACACATATCAGGATCCCCCAAAAAAATCAAATTAATATACCCGGCACAAATTCAAATGATTGGTCCATAATCCAGGCCTCGTTCAATGATTTCAGAACCCCCCGGCTGTGCGCATCACAATCGCAAGTGGTTTTGGTGGTCACGCGGGCATGTTGACCTTCATCAAGAGGCTGTAGAACCCCTCAGAATCATCCAGGGATTCAAAGGTAACATGAAGCGACGTTAAACGGTTGAACCCCAAAACACAATTTTCATATGTGCATAAATGCGATATTGCTGGTAAAACTGAGCCCTGTACTTTTCATATGTGAATGCTGAAGGTGTAATGTGTACGCACCGGTTCCGATCCCACCATACGCTTCATTGATGACAATGTCATGCTTCAGTAGCCGGGAAAAGTTGGATCGCACATCGTCCTTCATATGACAATGGTTCAGCAAAATGTCTGCATTGTAAGCAGGCCAATTGAACAGGTCGTCCAATGTGCTCGGTCCCAATGGCCATGATGTCGCAGCCACCTGATATCGCAGCACCTACCGCCTACCACGGAATGGTGCTCCCGCCAAACAACCCTGAAAACATACAACAAATTGATGATCATCAGGTGGTACATCTTGAGGGGGTACCACATATCGCATGCAGCTGGTGAACCAGTGTTTCTTGATAGTGTTAGGAACATCGGGGTAATTGTTTAACCATAAAAACTATCTACAACCAGTCAGCCCACTACAGTAAATAACCATTAGCGCCAGTGACCAATAATTAATTGTTTTATAAATGACAAGTAAACATCAGTGATAATTAACAATACTATTAGACTATCATGTTTCGATTAATTTGTTGGATCGGCCTTACCCACCTAAGCACATCCATGAAAGGGGAATGAAACCATATGATATGACAAAAAAAAACATACAGACAAAACAAATTGAAAAACAAAACACACATTGGACGATGAGTGACCTTTCTGTAGATATAATTGGCAACCTCGACACACTCAGAACCCTGCATCTCTAGATCATAGACTGTATCGCCATCATCGTCGCCAGGATGAAATTCCTACCAGTTTGACGGAGGTGTGATGATTGGGTTTGGGTTGGCAGTGGATGGAACATGGTGCACCCCATCAGCAGAATGGCCATATGTTTTTTTTTCTACATTGGCATTTGTTTTCTATATATTCAACAACTGTGTTGACGGAAAATATCATGCAGTCCTCTGAAGATGGATATTCAGATTCAGAGTCCGAAGATGAGGAACTTGACGAGCTGTCACTCTCAGTGTCACTGGCCATGGAGTCACGCGTGTGGGTGACCGCGGAGAAATCGAAAAGGTCTGAGTCCATGTTCGGTCGTCAAAAAGTGCATTTGTCCAGCGATTCTGGTTTGAGATATCTGGAGCAACCCCTACTAACAGCAATAGAGGTTGTGTGTTCAATGGCATCACCTCTCCACAAAAAAAAAAACACCAAACATGTGTCATCACCTGCCAGTGTTGGAGCCAAATCGAGGAAACACGTAGCTAATGTCAAAAAACAAGTGTTGATTGTCAGAACATACTCACAAAAATGTTCAGTACCCTCAGAACAGTTAGGGAACCACTGTCAATCCCAGCAAACAATTTCGGTCCCAAAAAAACGATTTCAAACATTTCAGTTCCAAAAAAAAAATTCAGTTCCAAAAAAAAAGTTTCAGTTCCAAAAAAAAAGTTTCAGTTCCAAAAGTTTGTTTCAGTTCGTTTCATTTTGGCACCGAAACTTTCAGTGCCAAAAAGCATGGTACTTTTTTTTTTTTTGGAGCTATTTTAGCTTCAAAAAAAAAAGTACCATGCTTTTTGGCACCGAAAGTTTCAGTGCCAAAACACATGGTACTTTTTTTTTTTGGAGCTATTTTAGCTTCAAAAAAAAAAGTACCATGCTTTTTGGCACCGAAAGTTTCGGTGCCAAAATGAAACGAACTGAAACAAACTTTTGGAACTGAAACTTTTTTTTTGGAACTGAAACTTTTTTTTGAATGTTTTGGGGTGCAGAATTGTTTTTGAATGTTTTCCTGTGTCATAACTGTTGTGGTCTTTGCTGATAGAGAATATTTGGTTGGAACTGCTAGTGGTTTAGTATGGATTGGTGGTTGTAGAAGTTTGTTTGAGTTTGTTTCATTTTGGCACCGAAACTTTTGAAACGTCACCCCTCCCAATGTTTTTGATCACGGAAAAGTTTCGGCGCCAAAATGAAACGAACTGAAACAAACTTTTGGGACTGAAACCTCGAGGACAAATATGATTTTTTTTGGGAGGTTAAATTTTGAAGTTTTTTTCTTTAGGAAAAAAAACATAGGCCAGAAGTTTGTTTGAGTTTGTTTCATTTTGGCACCGAAACTTTTGAAACGTCACCCCTCCCAATGTTTTTGATCACTGAAAAGTTTCGGTGCCAAAATGAAACGAACTGAAACAAACTTTTTGGACTGAAACCTCGAGGACAAATATGATTTTTTTTGGGAGGTTAAATTTTGAAGTTTTTTTCTTTAGGAAAAAAAACATAGGCCAGAAGTTTGTTTGAGTTTGTTTCATTTTGGCACCGAAACTTTTGAAACGTCACCCCTCCCAATGTTTTTGATCACTGAAAAGTTTCGGTGCCAAAATGAAACGAACTGAAACAAACTTTTTGGACTGAAACCTCGAGGACAAATATGATTTTTTTTGGGAGGTTAAATTTTGAAGTTTTTTTCTTTAGGAAAAAAAACATAGGCCAGAAGTTTGTTTGAGTTTGTTTCATTTTGGCACCGAAACTTTTGAAACGTCACCCCTCCCAATGTTTTTGATCACTGAAAAGTTTCGGTGCCAAAATGAAACGAACTGAAACAAACTTTTTGGACTGAAACCTCGAGGACAAATATGATTTTTTTTGGGAGGTTAAATTTTGAAGTTTTTTTCTTTAGGAAAAAAACATAGGCCAGAAGTTTGTTTGAGTTTGTTTCATTTTGGCACCGAAACTTTTGAACCGTCAACCCTCCCAGTGTTTTTGATAACTGAAAAGTTTCGGTGCCAAAATGAAACGAACTGAAACAAACTTTTTGGACTGAAACCTCGAGGACAAATATGTTTTTTTTTGGTAGGTCAAATTTTGAAATTTTTTCTTTAGGAAAAAAACATAGGCCAGAAGTTTGTTTGAGTTTGTTTCATTTTGGCATCGAAACTTTTGGGGTGTCAACCCTCCCAGCATTTTATGAAACGAACTGAAACAAACTTTTGGGACTGAAACCTTGAGGGTAAGTCATTCTTTTTTGGGGCGGCTGGCCCACCACAACAGCTCCTTGCATGGGAAATGCTGGTTGCACACAATTTGCACCAGTTCAATCCTAGAATCTCGCAATGTGAAGCCACTTTCAGCCTAAGAAACATAGAGTTCATTTTATACTGTTTCTGATATCCATATATGGTTGCAGTGGATCCTCTGTTCTCGCGAAAACTGAATGTCCAATGAAAGAGACTGCATTTTTTTCTCCCTATTGCTGATTACCAGTGCAAGATTGAACTTGCCGGTTTGTTCTCGCAGATGCTCTAAGTAGTTGGCGAAAACTGTCCGAGACACCAACTTTGCATTGATGCATCTGTACATTGGGTATGATGTGGGGTGTGGGATCATTCAGCTTCCCACACTGAAACAGAACATCTAGAATCTTGAATCTAGAACTGGTTGATGGGATTCCTTTGGGCTTCTGGAACGCACAACAATAATGACAATGATGATTGATTCGTGATTTCAAAACAAAATGATAATTCATATGGTTTTCAGGTGTCCATCATCAATAATACTCTGTAAGCCATGTCCCATCAAAGCCTATTGGTTACGGTAACCAACGGCACAATTATGCCAGAACTGTGCAGCTGCCCCAGGCTGCACAGGGCTAAATTGCATTGGCGGTTCATCCCCCTCAATGAAAACTCGAACCCCACAACCTGGAAGAAATCCAGGATTCGAAATGGCATCGAGACTCATCGTGGGAGATCGAGTCGGATCGCGGGTGCCTCGGACCTCTGCTCCTGTGGATGCGGGATGCTGGCGACTGATCAATGGATTAAACAACCCTCTCTAAGTACCGAGATTGAACAACTTTTAAGAAATTTGTTACGTTAGGGCCGTTAGGGCCAGGCTGACTGGCTGGCCATCATCACCATCATCGCCATCATGTAAAGAGTGACCGTCATCATCATTACCATCATCAGGGCCACCATCCATGGTTGTGTCAGAGTCCATTGCATCGTCGGATGACATTGATACATAGAATGACCTTGTTGAAGATAATGTCAGGTCCATTGTCATGGTGGCTGTCGATGCACGGGGTAGATATTCTTGTCCTCTCAAAGTATCCAGTGTTGCCATGAAGCCGTCTTTGACGAATTCCACATAGTTCGTCATGGGTCCGGAAAATGATAATGATAGTTCAAATGGATTCACCACGGAAAGTACTGGCGGTGACAATGGCTGGATGGTCGTAGTTGAGCACATGGTGTGCCCGTTGCCAAAGTCGAGCTTGAGGATGAGTGTGACGTTTTGCTGCCACACAAAACCCATAGCGTGAAGGGTGTTGACCAATTGAATCAAACCATTTCGGACCGATTCCACATAGGATCGCACAACCGTAGAGTGGGTACCATACACCGACCGTTCTGTTTGGTGTGCTGGAAATGAGGTAGCAGCACCACTCATGGCAACTACTAGGATCAGAACGAACACTACACTCACTGGGCCCGCCGACAAGGAACCTTGAAACTCAAGTATCGGTTAGGAAACTTGCAGTGACCTGTGTAAAACCTGAGAGCCTGAGCCAGTGGATAAGCACATCAGTGAAAACATTGTAGTTGCAAAATCTAAAGCATGTTGTTTACCATCCAACCACCAATCCGTCTTAACCATCCAACCATATCCAACGACATCAAATCACTACAAAGACTCTGACTCTATACAATTCATAGGACAGCATCAATGGGAGGCTCGAAGATCCAGATTGCCCTTTTCAAATCCCAAGCAAACAAAAGGTATGTTCAACGGTAACTGTGCAATGTTCTTGAATTGATCCGAATTTGCAAACGAATCATTAATCTACTATCCGAATTAGGAGTTCATGTCATTCTGACATGATGACGGACCACTGTGATCTAGCTGGCGCCAAAACCAAGGAGATTCAACTTGAAGTTGAGTGAGTTTTGGAGCTCTTCACGTGTGGGGAGGTCGGCCAGCGGGGGAATGACCTTGGTGCGAATGAAATTCGATCAATTTGATATGTGATCAGAAAGAAAAACATGAAACATCAGAGTAGTGGTAGTGGTGGTGGGGGTATATATATATATGTGGTATTTCTCTGAGGGTACTGGAAATTCGAAACCTGAAACCGAAACCGAAACCCAACCAAGAAACGACGTTGTGCACATGTCTTCTTCTGACATCTTCGTCTGATTCAGTTGGGGACTTCACGATTTCAAGACCTCTGCCGATTTGCGCTGCAGATCATGCAGGGTTGGGGGTGCATCATGTTCAAAACAATGAATACAGTATGTTTCAATCTCCGAATTTGGTATATGCACAATGTGAGTGTGAGCATGTGTGCCCTTGCCTTGCAGTAGCCAATACATCAAGGAACGAATCATTGCATCGTCTGTTGGGCGGCTGATCTGTTTGGTGCAACTTCTGCTGCCGGTAGCATGGCATGGGCACTTGACGTAGAAGCTTCTCGCCTTAAGGCAAACAGATCATATTAGCAATCATCATCTATGGTTCATCATGACTCATGCATCAAAACATCAAACTAACTTTGAAAGACTGAGTGCACTGCATGAGTCAACCTATCAAGAATTGAGTCTTGCACGGATTGGTCAGTGCGTTCGACAATCGGAATGTTGCCAACCCAAACTGTACTCAGGTTCCAGAAGGAACTACCGACTCCTCCTCCTCCTCTAGTGATGTCGGATCGAGAATGCGCTGCCCCTGTCGCTTCGCGCTGTCCACTGGGTCGCTGCTGCTGCTCAGTCATCCTTGGATTACCTGAACCTGAACTCGATGCTGAACTAGATGCTGCCGGTGTATACTCAATTGTATGACTATGAGTCTGAATTTTGGTTTTCCTTGGTCGTTTTGGTCTGCTTGTTGATGTCTTCGGGCGGTCAACGTTTTCATCAGCCTTCTCATTCTCAGAATCGGACACCACAACGTGTGGCACAGGCACAGAGGTTTGAATGTCGTCTGGGACTATTCTGTTGACATCTGCATCTAAGCTGTCATCAAACGATAGCATAGAACCGACATCATCATCATCATCATTGCCACTGTCATCAGACCCTTCATCTAAAGGATCTGGTAGCATGGGCCGGCGAGATTTGCTACCGGTCGGCAAATGACCATCACTGTCATCATCAATCTCAATCGGTTCATTGGTCTCAGCAATAGCTTGTGGGTGGCTTGGTACCAGACCTGTCAGGGCGTCATAGCTGTAATCATTACCATGTCGTTACAATGGGTAAAAAAACATGAAAAACAGATAAACAGTTCAACAGTCTCAACAGGTGTGCAACATTGCATTTGGTGATTTGGTGATGATTGGTGCACCTGGTTCATCCTCTGTGTCCTGAAACTTTCTATGGGTGGCCGGAGCACGAGCAGCCGTGGTGTTCTTTTTCTTGATGTTTTGTAGAAGAAGATCATAATAGTTTTTGGTCTGAAATGGAAGCACTTTTTCAAGCTCTGCATCCGGAACAGTGAGCAGGGCCCGGTAATAATTCACCAGCTGGAAATGGAATATCTTGGTCAAGCCCCTTTGAAACAATGTGTCAGAAGATAGAAGCGTCTCCAAATACTTCTTGTTGATCCCTCCTTTTGCTGTGAGAGAATGGTAAACCCAGATCTTTTCACCAGATGGCTCATATGGCGGATGCTTGCGGCTAGGCTTGGCAAACTTGTAGTCCCAACCTTTCTTAGCAAGGGACAGAATCATGTCGAATTCTGTCTCGGATTTGTGCCCCGTGCCAACATAGTCTGTTTGAACATACTTCTCCAGCAAAGAAAACGATGAAGATGTCTGTCTGATTGCCAAGCAAGTGAGACCATATGCAGTTATAGTAAATGTGTCAATGTCGGAGCCGGGCTTCTTTCCCACCTTATCAGAAATGGAAACCACAATCACAATGCGTATAAAAATGTCATGATCATACATTATTGAATTAGACCAGTTGGGAAAATGAAACATGACTGCCAATTATGCCAAAGGTTCCAACTGGTGCTTCAACAAGACATCAAGGTCAGTTGACTCTGGGTTGACAAAAAAAGATTTGCCACTAGAGTCGCCCCAGAAAGCACCGGCTGTTGCCATTGAATGGAAAAGAGATTCTGAAGATTTGGGCCTCAGAACGTGTAGCGGCTGGAACTGTCTACGCAGTCATATAGTGTGTTACCATTGGAGTGTGTATGTATGTATGTATGTATGTATGTATGTATGTATGTATGTATGTATGTATGTATGTATGTATGCATGCATGCATGCATGCATGCATGTATATATCTATGCATGCATGGTGTTTTGTTTGTTTGTTTATTTATTTGTTTGTTTGTTTGTTTGTCTGTTTGTTTGTTTGTTTGTTTGTTTGTTTTTGTGTTTGTTTGTTTGTTTGTTTGTTTGTTTGTTTGTTTGTTTGTTTGTTTGTTT
>VSDK01015717.1:512762-524823 GCA_009767595.1 Symbiodinium kawagutii
AAAAAGTCGATGTTTTCGGACACGCTCATTTTGTGTGCGCCTGCCAACGTGTTTGCAAGGTCGCAAAATCGACGACAATTACACGTTTTGTGAAACATTGCTTGCACCTGCCACAGATTCCTAATGCCCAAGAGGGACAAAAGTGAGCTTTCCCTTGCACCTGCCACGTAAAATGCACATTGATCAAAAAATGGACACGGCACGCAGGCGAGAATGCAGCTCCGGAAGAGAGGTGCCGCGGAACCACGTTTCGTGCGAGGCTTCTGTCGAAAACGGAAGATGAGGGAACGTTTTTGACGAAAGGGTACACGAATTAGCCGCGCCCACCGGAGAACACCTGGATCTACACCAGGAGCTTTTCTACTACCATAAGAACCCCTATAGTGCACACACTGTTTGGGGAATAATAATGGTAATAATAGCAATAATAAAACTAGTAATAATAGTAATAGTAGTAGTAATAATAATAATGATAAAAATACATATATTAATAATAGTAATAATATTACTAGTAATAATAAAAAAACTAGTAATAATAGGAATAACAATAATAATAATAGTAATAATAAAAAACATTAATAATAAAAACAATATAAAAAATAAAAATAAGAATAAAAGTAATAATAATAAAAATATTAATAGTAATAGCAATATTGATAATGATAATATTAACAATAATATTAATATTTTGAAAAATAATACCAAAAATGATATTAAAAAAATACTAGTAATAATAGTAGTAATAGTAATGATACTAAAAAAAATACAAATAAGAATAATAATATTAGTAGTAATACTAATAATTGTAATAATAATAAAATAAAAACAAAAATAATAATAGTAATACAACTGATAATAATAATGATGATAATAATAATGCTAATCAAAAAAATAATAATAAAAGTAGTAGTAGTAGTAATAATAATAAAAATAATAGTAGTAATAGTAATAGTAGTAGTAGTAATAATAGTAGTAGTAATAGTAGTAGTAGTAGTAGTAGTAGTAGTAGTAGTAATACTAGTAGTAGTAGTAGTAGTAGTAGTAGTAGTAGTAATAATAGTAGTAATAGTAGTAATAATAGTAATAATAAAAAATAATAATATAAGTAATAGTAGTAGTAGTAGTAGTAGTAGTAGAAGTAGTAGTAGTAGTAGTAGTAGTAGTAGTAGTAGTAATAGTAGTAGTAATAGAAGTAGTAGTAATAGTAGTAGTAGTAGTAGTAGTAGTAGTAGTAGTAGTGGTAGTGATAGTAATAGTAGTAGTAGTAGTAGTAGTAGTAGTAGTAGTAGTAGCAGTTGTAATACTAGCCTTTACACAAGGAAGGAAAATTCAACTTGGAGAAAACGGAGCTGGATGGACCTGTGGTCAATTTGGGACACGTTCAAACTCGTTTTGAACTCGTTTTGGAACTCGTCCTGGGGCATGCAACTTTTGGGAAACAAGGCACACTTGCCGCGATGCATTTTTCGGAACAAAATCTCTTATTTAGCTTGCGTTTAGCAGCTCCGGCGATCAATTTTTTGCAACAAAATCTCTTATTTAGCTTGCGTTTGCAAGCTCCCGCGATCTATTTTTTGCACCAAAATCTCTTATTTAGCTTGCGTTTGCTAGCTCCGGCGATCCATGTTTTGCAACAAAATCTCTTATTTAGCTTGTGTTTAGCAGCTCCAATGATCATCAATATGGAAGTTCCAAACGTTACATGTTAAATGCCTAACTCGTTCTCGGGAAGTTCCTGACTCGTTTTACATGCGAATTCTGGATATTTGTGCAATGCCTACTTCCGCCCGAAGATATAGCTCTTCATACGTAAATAAAAGCCGTTGCTCATATAGCATCAATCAATCACTGGGGCATTAACAAAGAAAAGTTGTTATCGCCATCGTTTTTAACGATGATTTGAGATTTCATGTAATGCTATGCTCCCCCCCCAGCTCCCCCTCGCAGATGTCTGCGGATTTAAGGAATGTGCTTAAAAGCAAGGGTGTGGCAGGGATTAAACTATTTGGTGCCTAATAGAGCGGAAATGTTTACTTGGCATTTGTGTTTAGGATGAGGCGTTTGGGACTCCAATATGTGATTAAAAGTAGTTCAGGCGCTTGTGATTCTAACAGGGGATCCAAGTAAGTGTTTGTTATGTTTGTTTTTACAACGGAAAAAAAAACTCTTTGACTTGCTTCGGCGCTTGGCGCCAATCTATGCTGGAAACATCAGGGAAAGCAAAACCATTTTAGGTAACGCAATTGTGGCGCTTGGTGTGCCATACAATTCGCATAGAGCGAAGATGCCATGAGGAACGAACGAACAATGATGGCACGCTGCAGAACAAATGCGGCGCGTATGTTAACAAGCAGCTCAATCACAATTCTTCGCCCAACCCTCCCACCACTTTTCACGTGTGTTGGGATGCCCTCTCAGCAATCCGGCCTTCTCGTTGTGCAGAATGTTGGGGCGCCCATCTGGGAACCATCCCCTGACCTGTCCAACAACGCGGGCAGAGATCCATGTCTCTCATCCCTCATGCGGTGTGTTACTAACCAGCACCCCCTGATGGAAAAGGGAAACCAGAGTGAAACGAAGGGGGTGGGTGGGAATTCATCAGGGGGGTATCTACATGTGGGCTCTTGAGCCCAAAATGGCAAATTCATTAAACAATATCCCACCCTACCGCCCTATGACGTTAATGAGCTTTATTGTTACTTCAGACATTCTGTCTTTCTCAACAAGCAGCTCAATCACAATTCTTCGCCCAACCCTCCCACCACTTTTCACGTGTGTTGGGATGCCCTCTCAGCAATCCGGCCTTCTCGTTGCGCAGAATGTTGGGGCGCCCATCTGGGAACCATCCCCTGACCTGTCCAACAACGCGGGCAGAGATCCATGTCTCTCATCCCTCATGCGGTGTGTTACTAACCAGCACCCCGACCTACACACAGCAGTGGCGTTGGGCGTTCTCTGTCAGCAAAGTTTCGAAAACAGGTTAATGCAGCCAGACGCTTCACACTTGGAAACGTCTTCTGGGATGCTATTGCAGAACTCAAACTCACAGGAGTTCCGGAATTCAAATCCGCAACACGAAAAATGAGAATCTTTGATTGCGTGAATTTTGTTGGTGGTTCTGTTGATGACAAATTTTGGCAAAAATTTCCTAGCCAACTCAACAGCCCATTGCTCATTGATCTCCACCTGCTTCTCACGAAGTTGCTTCATGATCAGGGAAATGTCTGTCTTTGCTGCTGAGGCTTCGGCCATGACTTCAGACATAGTAGCCTCCAGCGTATTCAAGACTACTTCCTTGACTTCTTCAGCGCTGACATGGGGGGCACTTTGGCGCAGGTACCCTGCGGTTGAAAGCACTATCTCTTCCAGCGACGAACTATTGGCGGCTTCGTTCAACCACTGATCGGACTCTTCCAGCGGTACTTCCCGCAGGGAGCGCAAAATGGTGTCGCTTCCCCAACGGCAAAACAATTGAATCTTGTAATATTCCACTCCCATCCTGGCCATGTACTGGGCCCCTGTAGGCCGCAGCATGTGGCCAGTGATAGCCTGGGCATCAGCTGCTGTCATCCCAGCCGCAACTGCAACGTGGCGGAAAGTCTTGATCATCATTTGCTTGGTGGGGGCAGCTTTGGTCTTTCCTACGACTAACAAGGGATCGTCATCGCCATGGCCTGCTCCTTTCGCGGCATCAAGCAAAATGCGCGCAGCTTTCACCGGGCACAACTTCACGCTGCGCGAACAACCACAGCCTTGGCGCCTGAGTACTCCTTCGCCTTTGAAATCCGTTTTGGTAACTGGCAACTGAATCCAAACTGTTCCACAACCTTGCCCAGGTCCGATGCCCACTTGCTTGACCAACCTAAGAGCTGCTTCCATTTCTCTACAGGCAAACAAGGCAAAGAGAAGCATCTCGACCGGGCACGAAGGTCCTCCATCAACAGCTTCCAGTTCCTTGATGTTTTCCAAGTTTCTAAGATCCAGAGAGGGGCAAAACTTGTCAGGCCCTTGCCCTCTGGTGCAGGCACGGACCGCATCTTTGATAGCCAGCGACAGCGAATCTGACCAGTCATGCCTTTGGGTGATGTGCTCCCTCTTCATAGCTGCTAAATATTGCGCCGAACTCCGGTAGCCTCCTGCCCTGAGCAGCGCACCGGCAACATTGATGTGATGTACTGTTACAGGAAAAGCTTGCAGGGCGTGCTCCACAGCTCTTTCAGTCCACCATTTCAATCTGGCTTGTTGTGAAGCCACATTTGACGCTGCAAACTTGGCGCTCGCGAATTCTTCCATTGCCTTGTGGAAGGCTGCCTCATCTTCTGCCAATTCTTTGAGCTTGCTTGTAGAGCCAGTGGTGTACTCTCCTACGAGGGGCTGAGTCGCCCTCAAGGGCCGCCCTGGTGTTGCTGGAGCCGAGCTTGGTCTGCTAGGCTGGGATGCCAATGAAAAGGATTGTGACTGTCTACAAAATCCAACCAACGACTGCTGAGCCTGTTCGGCGTTGTGAAACCGAGGTGCCTTCACGGGCGACAAGACTGGTGAGTCTAGGACTTCTATCCCTCTTTTTCCCTGAAGATCACTCTGCTGCAGTTCATCATCGCCAGAATTGCTATCCCCCCCTAGGAGAGAGAACTTCAGGCACAGTGGCAGTTGGACACATGTGAGAAAGTATGCAAGCATCATGAAAAGGGCCCTCGTCACAGTGAGGGCAACAACTAGATCTGGCAAGTTCCACTTGGTGAAAGCACCCTGCGCACATAGCACTTGTGCGCAATGTCTGGTCGACAGCACTAGTTTGCAACGGCTCCATGTGGGTTCGGTTGGCGCAAGGGTCAACTGAGATGCCTGGGCATGAGCTCTGCGCTGCTCCAGGCGTGAGTAAACTATTTGGCGCCCACATCGAAATGTGGCAATTTCTCAACCGAAACCAAAAAAAAAATTGAGGAAAAAGGAAACGGCTGCGGACATGCATTGACCACTGGACATGAGCGACACCTTAGTGAGTGTGACCAAACACCTTAGTTAGCCTTAGCAGCAGCAGTTGCAGTTGGCACAGCTTGCAGTTCAAGTGACACACTAACGGGCTCCAGGCTGTTACTGCGTATTCCCCCACAACCAAGCACCGACAGCACCTATTTTGTGAACCTGCGGGTTGATGGACATTCCATCACATCCCGGCCTGCTGGGCAGTGATCCATCTCGGATCGTGCTGCAGCTGATCCTGAGCGGGGCGACAGACTGACGACACAAAGGCGTGTGTGGGGCGCTGTTTTGCTCATGCACACTCCTTGCCCCCTGCTGTGGCTAGTGACAGTGCAACAGTGCGGACCGTGTCCCAACACCGGATGTTTTACTCACTCATGCCACTGTACCCGTGAATCTATCACGGCAGGAAGGTGTGCTAGCTCGCGAGGGCATTCTCCTCGCGACAGCTCATCTGCCCACTGGTTGTTTTCACTCCAGACGTGCAACGTCTCGAGCGAGGCATGGTGGTAAGCCAAAGTCAGGGCCATTTCACGCACCACCTTGTTCAGCAGTGGCGATGCGGCCGAACGCTTGACCATCGCAGCTAAAACGCCTTGAGCGTCACCACGAACCTTAATGACACCTTGACAGTTCTTTTCCAACCATTGCCAGAGACACCTGAGTATCATGTAGGCTTCCCAGAGTGCTTGAGAGCCTGGGTCACCTATAACTGCTCCAACCCTTGTTTCATCTTCGGAGTTCCAGGTTAGCGCAAACGTTTCCACAGGTCTACCTGCTTTGTCTAGCTTGACTGCACCTCCACCCCATGGCGAAGCATCCACATAGAAATCCAGACAACAAAGGTGCCGTTTGTGTGCAAAAACTGTTCGCGACAAGCCACCTGACCAACCAGCTAAAAACTGCCGAATCCAATTCATTGCAGGGTCGATTTGGCGCGTGTACACTGTGTCAGCACTGTTGCTACCTGACACGGCCAGTGCTGCGTACAACATGCGCACGAAAGGTTTCAGTTGTGGGATGAAACCTCCCGCCCAGCTCATCTTGCCAGTGAATCGCCTCAGCAACTTACGAGATACCAGCGGCCTCACGCTCAACTGTTTGACCATAGTTTGCCACTCATCCAGCTTGGCTTGTGTTACTGACACTGTCACGGACTTGGCCACGTTGTCCACTTTGATATGGGCACCGATCCATTCAGTACTGACTCCAGTTGAACCCTTCTTCCACGCCAGCTTCAGTCCCAAAACTTGCCAAAGCAACAGAACCTTGTTTGAATATCTTGCAACTGTTCAGGTGTGCCACGAAACGCCATCAACGGGTCATCCACGTATAGTTGTAACCTGAAACGATCATCGCAAAACAAAGACTGTGTGCATCTTGAAATCAGTGCTGCCACTCGGCCCCAAACTAAAGGTCCTGTCCGCACCCCAAACAAAACTTTGTGGTACACGAAGAAGCCGCCCTTTGCCGTACCTGCCAAGAACCGTTTCTCCCTGTGTAGAACTGGTAACTGTTTAAAGGCATCAGAAAAATCTGCTGAGGCCAAACACACCTGTTCATGAGCTGCTGCTGCTTCCAGGAGAGTCAGGACATCGTTCATAGCGTCCTGCAGCCTAGGCAGTACTAGGCGCTCTTCAAACACAATTTCGACGCAAGTCATGGACAAGCCTTGCTTTGAAGCTGCCATCCGGCTTTGACTTCAAAATCAGCCCCATTGACGAAGGGACCAATGGGCCGTAGATGTTCTCCAGCTCTTCCTTGGTGGGCTTCCAGTCCAAGAAGCCTTGCTCCAGCTCTTTGTTGATTAGCTCCTCTGCTATCTGCTTTTCTTGCTCGTAGGACTTGTAGTTGCCGTCCATACCTGCAATGTCCTGCAGCGAGGCTAACCTTTCGCTTTCTTGTAGAAGCTGGTCCTGTTCAATCTTTGGGAACACGCCACCAAAGGGAATGGGTTCCTTGATTCCGAGCGGTGTCCCCATTTCTGGCCACTGTGCAGCGTGGACGTCAGGATCACCTGACAACCGTACCAACGAAATCAGCAGAGAGCTCCACAATCCCTCGCCCGACCAGCGCTGGCAGCCGAAAAGCTCAGCCAGCTCTGATTGGACCAGAGACAGCTCAGTGTCGACTTTGAGTGTTGGGCTTGTTCCCAGCCAAGTCCAAAATTGCTGCATGCTGGGGTGGTTATACAACTGCTTGTCCAAAAAGTTCCACAGGCAACGCCCCACTGCACGCCATCCCGGTAACTTTGAAACGGATTCAACAGGGTTTCGAAATCCTCCAATGCAGCTTTGGTTCTCGAACTCCACCTCAAACCGCTTGGACCCGGGTAGGTCCAACTTCTGACCGTCGATAGCTTTCCAACACCAGTCACCTAGACGCTGAGGTTGTTCCACCAAGTGTTGAATGTACGCCTTGGCCAGCTCGATGCACAATCCTTGGGGGTACTCTGCTGCTTCTGAAGTTTTGAACACCTGTTTGCCCTCGAAATCAGTTGTGAATCCTATCAATGGCGCATGGCAGTGTCCCTTTCCACCAGGACACCTACGTTCCAAACAAACCAAGAAAGGCGCATTGCCTAACCAACCTGTAGGCTTGACGTACTCACCCATAAAGACACACTGATCTCCTTTGAACATCCTGACACCTGTCAGCTGCAGTAAACTTGAAAGGGGTTTGTAGAACCAAATCAGAGAAGACTCGGGATTTTCCACTGAAAAATAGCCACCCGTTTTCCACTGTAATCTGCAAAGCTGCGCTGTGCGAGATGCTAACAGGTTAGCCTCAGTGACCACCGCCGGTTTGGGATCTAAGCCCTGGGGTTTGAGGCGCGTCCGCAAAATTTTCACCTTGGCAAACTTGTCCTTGCGCCTGGCTTTGGAGAAAGTGCGGCAGGGGGGCGCAAAGTGAACCCATCTGTAACGCTTCTTCTTGACGTCCGACTTGAGCTTCTTGAAGGCGCTGTTGTTTAGCAAGTCAAAACTAGCCAGTACTCGCCCTGTAGTTCCGATTTCACCTGGCCTATCAACCTTGGCCCCAGCTCTTTCGACCACCAACGTCAAGCCTGCTTCACCTGCGAACATCTCCAAAAACCTGTCATCTCTGTCTTCAACACGAGTTGCACTTGAACTGGATTGTGGTTGTACTTGAACTGCCGAAATGTCACTTGCACCGAATTCATGCCCGACCCACCTCTCTCTGAGTAACGCCCTCAGCTCCACAACCTTAGCCTCTGCATCGGCTGGAGCTAATGACGATGCAGAGACAGATGGGTCAGGCTGTCACATGTGCTTACGCTTGGCGCCTCGGCCCCTCCCTTTGCCACTGCGCTCTTGCTTGGCATCGGGATTCCAGTTTGGCACCTTGGGGCAATCTATCGACTTGTGAGGTCCGCGGCACCATTCACAGACATGCGCAAAGCCCTTCTCACAGTAATCATTGCGACAACCGTCATGGCTCCTGCTCCATGCGAAACAAATGTTGAGGCCCTCCTTCGACTTGAAGTAGCGTCCGTCTTTCCTCTGCGGATCGAAGACCTTCTTCTTGGGCTCAGCCTTGAGGGAAGCCAATCTCTTGGCATAGTCATCACTTGTCACTGGAGGAGGTGGCACTGCTGGGGACGGCTTTGCTCCCTGCATGGCGTGGAGCATTGCTGGCTTTTCAAACTCCTTGGACCAAAACTCCTGGCTGGTAGCACTCAACTTGATGACGCTGTTCCATGGCATGCTCGGGTTGTAGGCGCTCAAGGTGGGGTGTGCTTGGTGAAAGGATTCTTGACGGCGACGTTCCTGAGTCCAGAACTCAGACCTGCAACGAATGTCGGCCTGAGCTGCCAAGAACCACATGTCAGGATGTTGGGCTACACGTGCCCGAAACTCACTGGCATATCTGCCTAGCACTGCCGCCGTAGCAACTTCCAACATCAAACTTGCTGTGCGAAAAATTCGCCAACTTTCTTCCCATGCCACCATGCTGACTGCCCCTGGTAACTCAATTGCTCGCCACGTCCGTCTTTCCAGTGCTGTGAGACGAACTTCATAGCTCTTGCAATGCGATCACCGTAAGGCCCCCACACGCCCATGTCTACGAATGGCGCCATGCCAGCTTGCAGCTTGGCGTGGAGACAAGTCAACCGTGCATCTGTCACTTCTTCCTTTTCCATCGGCGTGTCTCCTTCAGAGACTGCGTACTTCTGCCTCATCTTTAAGAGTTCGGCATATGGAAGTTGTTCAGCTTCTACATCACATGCTTGATCAATCACTTGGCTGAGTTTGATTTTGACTTTTGTGGTGGTACTACTAGCCGGCGCAACCTGCTGCACAACTGCTGCTGTTGCACCTGTCCCTGCTTCCGAAGGAGGCGCCACTGGCAAACCACCATATTTGACACGGACTGCATTGTGCAGCAGCCGCATCTGCACTTTCTCTGTTTCATACAGCTCACGTGTTCCCCGCCTGGCCTGGCTGAGTGCAGCTTCATAGGATGGGACTGGCATTGCAGCTAACAACGGTAGGCTATCAAGATGGGCATCTCCCAGACATCTGAAAACAGATCTAGCTAAGCCATCGTCAATGCCAGCCCATCGCAACCCATCGGCCACAGTTGTCCAAGCCCCTAACACCGCTGGGCCTGGCACCAACCCTTGCCAAAGCTGATCCATCACCCCCCCACAATGGCAAATTCATTAAACAATATCCCACCCTACCGCCCTATGACGTTAATGAGCTTTATTGTTACTTCAGACATTCTGTCTTTCTCTGAAAAAAGAAAGACCTGACTTTCAGCAGCGGAAATTGAATCATTGCCACCCTTTATTCGCCTTGATTTGCAGAATCAGTTTCGGTTGTCTTACAATCAGCAATTGAACCATTTGTTGTTCATGTCATCGATCTCTAATATGCCACTATTTGTATTTTGAGCCCATGCCATTGCTCATGGCTGGTGATTAAGCAATTGAACACCTATCAAAATATGAACAGCTTAACACGCAAGCATGCATGATGAATAAGCAACCGGACCCCTAAAAGTGCAATATCAAGTGGTCGCTTTTTTTGCCTGCAATTAATCCGCTGATAGGGCGTCTTTTAACCAGCTCATAGGGCAATCCCTAATGAGCATTTATTTGTATTCTGTTAAGCGGTTGTTAGAATACAAATATTTGTATTTTAGCTTAAGTGCTTAAAAACAGCCAAGAGGTGGAGCTTAGGGGAGGGAGCATAGAGTTACATGATGATTGGATATCAAAACCTATCAACCGATAATTAGAAATTCATCCCTCTGAGGGAATAATCACCGGATAAAACCGCCAGAAAAAGTATCGCCCGAACTGGGGGCTCTTGATCACCATGGCCCGTAAGCAATTCCTGAGTGAGCAACGTTTTTGCAATCTTTGAGCCTTTACTATTTTCAGGTGCCTGCGCTGGAGCCTATGCCGGCTTACGCCACCACAGCGCCAGCCTACGGCAGGACTTGCGTATAACAATTGGCTGTGTGCGTACTATGCGCGTGGTGTTTTCGTGCGTCCAGTTTGCCCTTGTCTACGCGACCCTTGGTTTTGTGGCGCTAGACGGTCCTGGGCTCGCTCGGCCATGCCTGTGGCGAGTCCTCTGACATTCAGCGTCGGCACTTTCAAGCAGTGTCCGAGGTATTGAACAATGCGACTCTCGGACGTCCACTCTGTTGCAGGCTGCTTGTTCAGTGAGGTGATGGTGTGGTCGGCACGTTCTGCCAAGGGGAGACGGATCGCGATGGGGAACGTGGTCCCCTAGCCAAGGTTCGCCTAAGCGCAGCCTACGCGAACCCTAGGCCAAGCCTACGCTTCGCAACAGCCAACCAACCAACCGAGCGGCAAACTGACTAACTAACCTTAGAAAAATGAAACAACCAAGCAAAAAACCAACGAACCATCCGACCAAGCGAGTGACCAAAATCCACACACTTGGTCAAAAAATGACCCCGCGTTACTTAATTCAGCGCCCGTCCGACATCCTGCGCCATTTTTTAACTGCCCACATCCCCTGGGAACCTTAAATCTTGATATTGAAATTTGTGCAGGATGCATGGCCAACATTAGATTTGTGAATGGAGGAAATCTTGCATCACCCACCTTGTTACCACAACATTGAGATTAAGGAGTTGCAGAGGATGTCCTTACACAACCTTGCTGGGAATGCCCGCTTGGGTGGTGCAGGATTTCCTCCATCAACAGTGCCAGTGCCATGTGTTTTGAATTTTATTATTCCAAGATTTTTGTTCACTGGTGGCCTGGAAATTGATCGCGCTATTTGTTTTTCGAAGACTAAACTCAATAAACATCAGAAGGAACTTGTCCTGGAGGTGTGTTGCGCAAGCACTGCGGCATGGGAGTGTAGGCTCCCGCAAGCGCTTTTGAGCCGCGGATTTCCTCCATCAACACTGCCTGCGCAGGAATGGCGCAATTTTCCCGAGCTGTTGATTGATAGAGATGACCACATTGTAGCAGGAAGGCATCCGGGTTCACTGCGGACGCGCAGCGCACGGAGTTCACTTCGACCACAACGTATAGACATCAAATTCGCCCAGCAACTGAACTCCATCGCTTCTCTCTCACATACAGACCGGTGCTTTTCTTGGCGCACTGCAAATGAAAACTGCCCCTTTAGCTCGACTGACCGAAACCGAATTTGATTTCATAAATATCACCAAATTTCAAACACCAATTCATGGACCTCTGCAGTACCAGTACAAAGGGCAACACTCTCTCCATCAATGTTTTCAAGCACCGCGTCTATCGCTTCTTCGCTCATGGCAGCCGCATATGGCATCCACCACCCGGGGTTGTTACCGTATTCAATCTTCTTCTGGACGACCTTCATTCGTTTTAGGAAGAGACGGTCCTGGAACTGCAGAGCTAGGACGAAACTGTGCTTTTGGAGGACATCCTCCCATCTGCACAAGGACTGGTTCATCGGAGCCGTGCTTTCCACCCCGATCTCCACCCAGCACAGAGGTCCGCAACGCCGGGATGACTACCAACCCATCAAATGAACACTTGCAACCGCAAGTAATGCCCAGCAAACAGCTTCTTGAATTGACA
>VSDK01015717.1:524851-613882 GCA_009767595.1 Symbiodinium kawagutii
AGGAATGGTTGAAGCTTGGGACGGTCGTGCTGCGAATTCGGCCGGGCTGTACTCATCCCAATATATGAGCCGCGTGCCACGGGTAGTTGCCGAGGAACTCAATGCCATGGAGGCATCGTGAGCAGGACAAATGTCAACATGCTTCCTCCCCAAGACATGCACGACCGCGTCCAAGGCCAAGCTCTTGCCAGCGTTGGTCCCCTGCCATGTTTTCACGTCCTCAGCAATCAGGGTGCATTTTTCCCGCGGCTTTCGGAAATACATGTTTCTGGCACGCGAAAACTCCAACATCACCCTGGTGCTGGCGTTGCACTTGGTGAAGTCTTCAGCGTTGCAGCAGTCACAATCTTCGTTTCTCCGCAATAAGTCTACATGGGGCTTCTGGAGCAAATGGGAGTGGCCTTGCCGCGGCTGCGCCCGTATGGAAGGCACAAGAGACGGGTCAAACCTGATTTGTCCCGACCCAAGAGCTCAGCAGTCTCGGACTTGGCATGACTCGGCTAAGCGAATCTCATCTGGCGAAAGCTTGCTCCAGCCCTCGGGCAGCATTCTCCAAGCAGGCGGCAAAATCAAAAAAACGAAGCCTGCAGAACATGATGGAGCGTGACTCGCTTGACCAGCATTGCAATGTTGGAGTCTTTGAATAGAGATGGCCATTGAAAAAAAAATGCGCAGGCCTTGAGAAAATCCTGGCAAAACATAATTGAAAACTCGTTACCTTTAGTCGGTTGATGGAGGAAATCCTGCACCACCCAAACGGGCGTCCCCAGCAAGGTTGTCTGAGGACATCCTCTGCAACTCCTTCATCTCAATGTTGTTGGTAACAAAGTGGGTGGTGCAAGATATCCTCCATTCACAAATCTAATGTGCGCTATGTGCCCTGCACAAATTTCAATATCAAGATTTGGTGTTTCCCAGGGATGTGGACAATTAAAGTGGTGCAGGATTTCCTTCATCAACAGTGGTACTGTATAAAGAACCAAACTGTTGGTGCAATGAGGGAACACGATGGCTCCTGATGGTGGAACCTAGAAAAGTATTCATTAGCTCCAACCTGACAAATGCATGCTTTGTGACACACGCACACACACACAGGAAAAACACATCAACAAGAGGAGGACATTGTCCGGGCTGTAAATAAACTGATAAATATCTATATAAATAATATATATATATATTAGAAATATAGTGTAAACGCATATTCCTTAGATGCACGTATGGTAGTTTCCTGCTCCGTGACTACCTTTTCGCCTTTTCGCATCGGAAAACTGTTGGGATCAAACGTGTGATCTGTTTGCAGCATCATCCATCATCTACCCATCCATCCAACCATCATAAACATATAAACCACGAAATTCCCTCCATCCTATCCAGCTTCCTATCCAATCACCCTATCGTTGCTGCTGCTTCCTATCCGACCATCCACTCCAGTACGCAACTGTCCTCGATGTGGGCTTTGTGACCTCAAACGACCATCACCTGTGGCAATGTTACGCTGGGTACTGCCTGACTAGTGATTAATACTGGTTACTAGTGGTTCACCATGGTTACTAATGGCCAAAAATGGTTGATTGGCCCAATGATTAGGTGCTCTACTAGTGATGAACTCAATGATTGAGTGCTTAACTAGTGACTGACTATGATTAACAAACCGGTTAACAATGGTTTGTCAGTTTGTCATTTCATCCCTTGCTCTGTATGGGTCTACAAGCAGTCCTGCTAGCAGAAAAGTGGTGAACAATGGTTAATCATGGCGAATAATGATTGATTAGCTGGTTTACATATGGCCAGCTGAGTCATTGCCAATAGCTGGCCAATTAGCTGGTTACTTGTTGACAATAGGATAGGTGATGATCACCAACAAAGTTGACCAGCTAATCAACAATCACTAACTACATCATAGCTGGCAAACTGGCTGGTAACTAGTTGATACCAGTTCTTGGTAATAACAAACAACGGTCAACACCTCTGGTACCCCTGGCCCCGCAATGAGTTACCTGTTCACTGCTGAGATGGGTTCACTGCTTGGTGCCCAGGGATGTCGAACCATCCATTTGGTCTGCGCCAAAGCCTACCCTCGGGTAAACTCTGTGTAAGCCAAAACCCACCAGTTTTAAGAAGTACACACATTACATATAAGTGGTGGGTTTTCATTTCCAAATTAATTTACCAGAGTGCAACTGAATCTTGAAAATGCTGGGTAGGTTTACGATTGTGCTTGGGCCCGCGCTGATCTTCTTAGAAAGTTAAACAGATAGAGCATCTTGTCTTTGATCCAAGATCACATGGTGGTTCTCAAAAAAAGGGTTCCCCCCAAACATCCAAAATGAATCATTTATGGGAATAAACCAACCATTTTATGGGGTCCCCTATGGCTTGAGGAACCACCAAATACGTTTCCAGGTCAATTCAAGTCATTCCAGGTCATTCTGGAAGCCCAAATATGAAACACGGGATTGAATCCTGAAATTCCCACTCCTCAAAAAGTGTAGAATCTAATCCCGAAAAGAAATCAGGGGATGAGCTTCATGTAGTGTCAAGATGATTTTCAGCAATCATGAAGCAAATTTTGAGCTAGAATTTGGTTCCCATCCATTGTAGCTCGTTCCTTGCAACCCTTGGCCAGCCTGCACGACTGCGATTCTCTCGCATTGTGCCTGGACCAAGAAACAGAGGTTGTGAGGATTGGGAGCCAGGATGATCTGTTGCCATTCCACCAGGGGCCATAGCCCATACTGTCCAACTGTGGTTTCGTGAGCGTAGTATTCTCAATAACCGTGATTAAAAACAATGGTTGAGAAGTAATAACTATTAATCAACTAGTCAACGGTGGTAAGTAACCTCAATGACAATGAGGAACACACTAGTATTGACCGTTCTGTATGCTAGGCGCAGTACATGACAAACATAAATTTTCAACCAAAATCAGCTATCCATGCTTCTCAAACATCAATCACTGTGCTAAAGCACTCTTTAACCATCATCAATCATTGATCTGGGGTACATGGCACGTCCACAATCCTGAAACAACAATGGCGGATCATTTCAAGCATCAGTCACTGGTCATTTGTGAAAAATTGGGATCAGTTGGCTACACCATTCATGTACACCAGCTGCTTGAAACAAAACCGGTTGGTGATATCCAGAATATGCCACTAGTGTCATCACTGGCTTGGTTGAAGGTATACTATTAAAAAGGGGCATCCATCATTGAAAACATTTTAAAACATTTCATCGCCCCAAACGGTGATCCCCTAGCGTGAACCATTTCCCACTTCCCATTGCTAGCCACCAAAACTGACAATCCAGCAGCTGGCATGGATAGTTTCCCCCATCCCCGCAGTACTCCGGTCTGCTCGGTGAACCCTCACAGGTAGCAGGGCTGAAATGATTAAACCACATACCTGGTTGGTGGTTGAACCCCGGTCATGAAACATATGGTCATGAAACACATGCTTGCCAACCAACCAAGCATCCCAAATACTAGGGAACATGTGGGTGTTACTCAAAACAGGGGTACCCCCCAATCATCCATTAGTAGTCATTTATAATAATAAACCAGCCATTTTTTGGGTACCCTATTTTGAGAACCCCCCATGTGAAATGTTAAAAACCACCAACTACATACTACGAGCATCAACACTTGAGCAGTGCCAGTTTTTTCACCCGTGGAAAAACTGTGCGGTTCCCGCAGCACACCAAAATCAACTCAGATTGAGAGCCAACGTTATGATTAAGCCATATTAATATGATTATTATGAAATATTTCATAACAGAGCACACCAAAATCAAGTAATCAACTCAGATTAATAGTGCTTTGTTATGAAATAGTAGTTAATTAGTCATGATATGAAACAGTGAGTACAACGGCTAGTGTAAAACCTAATGTCAGTTCTAACCGTTAGACAATATCATATACAGCATTCTCATACTTTTATTAGCGGTTCTCAAAAGCAAGAATGAAAATCATTCTTGTAGCTAGTAACGAGCTAATATGATTAGAAACTATTAGCTAATCTTTTATCAAGCCAAAGTCTACAATAGTATTAGCTCATTCTACCTTTCCTCCCGGTTATGGTGTGCTACGGTAGGCTTTCTTCCTGTCCCACTGCGAGCCTCCCACCAAGCGCGACACTGCTGTGCTCGCTGGGAGTCCAGGAACGTCCCAATGATCTCCGCCGATCGTTGAAATCGAGGGCGGCCTGGAACCGAGCTTCAAAAGCAAAGGGAAGATCATACGAAACAAAATAGATCAATGGCAGGAGAGTTAAAGATTAATTTGGCAGGGGATCTATGGAATTATGGAGGCACATATCGAACAAGATTAGCTGGTAACTCATGATTGTTTCATGATGGTTTGAAATCAAACAATATTACTTGGTGACTCATAGATCCCCTGCTAAAGGTTCACTTTTAGCGGATAGATGGGTAAATCCTAGATCCCAAAAACGCTAAACATTGAAGTTCGTGGAGAAATGTATCCCAAATAAGTGATAGGCGAGTTATAAGTTGGCTAAGATTCGCCCTTTAACTAACCTCACTTACATCTACCATAACTGATAGTTTCCCTAGTTAAAAACCATATCTACAGGGTCAGGTATTGACCCGCAGCCACATCAAGCAAATATGGATGATGAAATGAACAAAATGTATAAGTCACCATGACTCAATGACAAAAACAGGGATGATCATAGGGGTACAAATGTACCAAACAAATAGATATCCTATGATCAGGCATAATTAGGGTTGTGACAAGGCAAATGTGACTGATCGCAGGGATGTGATGAAAAACAAAACCCTGAGTAAGTTGATGGAATGAATATGGCAGGGCTATGCAGTGCGGACGAGACCAATAGAAATGCGAGTCAAAGACTCACCAAACCATGCTTCTATTGGACTTTATTGGTTTCTTGAAACCCTACTTACATCTCTGCCACTTGGTTCATAACTCACCAAACCATACTTTCTTCTCTTGATTCAGTGAACCCCGACGAACCGCCTGGCATGAAACTCTGTACTCTATGAGCAATGAGGCAACCAACTTCAACGAAGCAGTTTCCCAGTAGCCCCACAGATTGATTCTAGTGGTTATGGCTGGTTATGGCTGGTTATGGCTGGTTATGGCTGCTTATGGTTGCTTCTTATGGTTGATTATGCCTACTATTGATCATGGCTATTGATCATTTTGCCAACCATACTATTGATCATGGCTGGCTATGGTTATTTCTTATGGCTGGCTATGGTTGCTTCATGAACCATAAGCTCAACCAAACAAGCTTGGAGAGTCCAATTTGGATATGCCACCATTGGACCAACCTTGGCCGACGGCCTTCGGACACCGATTTCGTCGGGTGTCAGCGAGCCTTGCCATGCACTCTTGAACTTTGCAAGAGAAGCATGTCACATACACCGCGCGTTTGAAAAAGGTGCAACATGGGTCGTGCTATGTCGTACTCACAGTATTAGTGTCCGACTGAATTTGAAATCCTGGTTGTGATATCTACAAAAGCCTCGTGTGATCCTGTGGTACAGAATGGCTGACGTGCATATCAGTCAAAGAAATGACTGCCGATGCCAAGAATCAATCGAGCTAATTTGCTTGTAGCAGATGCTATTTGACAGTCACAGGTTGCAAAGATTAATGACAATCATTGGTGGTTTCTCAAAATAGGGGTACCCCTAAATCATCCACTACTAGTCATTTATAGTAATAAACCAGCCTTTTTTTAGGGCTCCCTATTTTGAGAAACCACCATTGACAGCTTGAAGCATTAGCAGCCTGGCTTTACAGTGGGAGTGCTTCCACCTGATCGGTTATTGGTGTCTTAACATTAGCAATCCATGGGTATCAACCCTTCAGAAGCCATTAATCAATAGTACTTCACCAACCATTAACCAACCATTGAGTAACCATTCACCATTCATTAAGGAACCATTCACCAACCATGAGCTAACCACAAACTGACCATTCATCAACCCAGCTTCTCCGGGTACTCATGTCCAAGCCCAGCAAAAAAAACTGTCAAAGCCATACGGCTCGCGGCATGCAGTGCTTGTGCATTGATGGGCAGGTTCCAGCCAACGGCTGATGAGGTCAATGATGGTAGTGGTTAATGATAGGGAAAATCTGAACACCTGGGGATTTTCCAGGGTTAAGGATAGTTGACAATGGTTCTATATTCTATAGAAAATTATAGTGGCTAATGATCGGGGATAGTCAACGACAACAATGGTTACATAGCTACTAAATGGTGGCTTCTCAGAACAGGGAACCCCAAACATGGCTGGTTTATCGTTGTAAATGATTTAAAAAGGATGATTGCGGGTACCCCTATTTTGAGCAACACCCATATATCAAATATGGTGGTTAATCAACCATACTGGCTACCTCAGAATGCTTGATAAAATGATGAATTTGGTGCCTCAACCTGGCTACAAGTGGCCAATGTATGGTTGGTACCGGTTGCTAATGGTTAACAAGATTGAGGTTCATTCACTATACTGGTTACTGCAAATGATTGATAAGGATCATAAATTGTCGATGACCAATGTATGCTTAATTCTGTTAGCTACAGTAATGGTTGACCTCAGTTACGGCCATTGTTGAGATAAAATGAATTTGAGATTCACCATTAGCAACCGTATTAACCATACATTGAGATCAATGTTTGGTTGTATTCTCAAGTACTGGCCAAGATTGAGGTTAAATATATAGACTTGAAAATAAGGATACGGCCAGTACTGATTGAGAATCTCAGTCGTGGATAGTCTGGTTCTTGGTGAAGGGAAAAAACATGGGTCAGTAATGGCTACTTTCAGCCGATCACTGCTGACACCGCCAGGCCGCTGTTGATCATGATTCATAATGCTCTATACTGGTTGTTGATGACACATTCTTGACCAAGCGCTTGTCACCAATGAGCGTTGGATTTAGGCTACTTGATTCTTGAGGCATACCCACATGAATTGGATACAACCTACACATGATGGGGTTGTACCGAGAGTCTTTGCCGCACATGCCTTACATGTCTGAGATCAAATCAGCTTTGTGCTGCGATGGTATCGTGTCCTCATGCAATCATGCTGGCTATTGATGGGCCCAGCATGGAATCCTTTACAAGGGATCCTTGAAGAGTCATTGATCCTTAAAACAACAAGTGACCCTATGACCAACCATTACTCTGGTTCTTCTTGCCGCTTGCTGTCCATATCCCCTGTCGTTGACCATTGCTATGGAGCCACAGGAACCGCAGCAGAAACTGCTCCATGGATGACAGGAGGCATATATGGACTCATGGCAAACCTGTTCATGACCCGTCATGAAAAATAGTGTGGCAACCAACTAGCCATGTGTTAATACTAGGGAAAATACTAACTGGTTAACACCCCTAACCAGCTGATGACGATCAATCGTCGCAAGAACCATAGAACCATGATTATGACTAAGCAATTGAACCACGATGAACCACGATTAACCATAACCAATGGGACCATAATTACCATTTTGTTGGGCCGTAAGTCATAGGACCACAATCATGTTGAACTCATTTTCTTTCTATGGTTTCATTTTCAGAATGAAGTGAACTGTACACTTCCGTGCTCATAGATTTGTGTCTGTATACATATTAAATTCCACATGGAGCTTTAGGTTGCGAGCATGCCAGGCGTGTTACACAATAGCAATGATGTGTTATAGTTCTACCGTTCTACTGTTCTACCGGTATAATGATGGTTGGACTAGTATCATGAAGCTTATAACATGATAATCATGGTTCTACTACAATAGTTTTTTTAAATCTGTTTTGCGAGGCTACACTGAAGAAGAACAGCAACCAATGATTGATACCTGGCTCTTAACCGGGTGTTTCTGCTCGTTCCCATGGAATCATAGCTTCCAAACGAAGTCCGGAACAAAAATGGATGTTTTCGAAAATAGGGGTACCCCCGAATCATCCACTAGTGATTATTTACTGTAGTGAGCCAACCATTTTTGAGGGCCCCGCCTTTTAAGAAACCCCGCACCCGCAATCAGCGTGCAATGAAGCATCAACTCATGGTCAGGGCTCACCAAAGAGGCCCTTTCAGGGTAGATATCACTTGATCCCACAGAAAATCAACACCAAGTCTTCTCTTCGCCGCCCCATGGCAGCAGTGTAGGACTTCACCCAAGCCTGTTGCTGCAACGCCTTTCTCTCGCTGCTTGACAGGGTCGAACTTTGGACCCACGGACTGAGCCAGTGGAACAGCGCTACTGGTGAAGTGCATGGTTAGTGAGGTGTTCTCACCTGCGGCGGGAGGTGAGTCACTTAGCTGGCTCTTGGCCCAGCTGATCTACTTTTTTCCAACATTGACTTGTACAATGACCCAAATTATAAGCAAATAAACTTACCGTTTCACTTCTGCAAATATACCGTTTCACTTCTACCAACATTGGTAAAAAACACCATTTCCCGGTTCACTTCTCCGTGCACTTGTCATTTTTCCACTCACAAGAAACGCCATGACTGCCTTTGCAGCGGGCCTCGTCCATCACTGAGCACCTGGAGGTGGCCACCAGTTCTGTTGGACGGTGAGGGATCAAACGACCCATGCCAAAATAGGTGGTTTCTCAAGGCATACGGAGCCCAAACAATGGCTGGTTTGTTACTACACATGGTTACTGCTGGATGATTTGGGGGCCTGTGACTTGAGAAACCACCAAATAGGTCGTATCATGTTCATCATGTGAGACGCACAGTGCGTTAAAAGTTGCCCCCAAAAAAAACATCTGCAAAATGCGAATTTCAATTTTGCCCTCTCTATACGTGAAATCAAACCATGACTCGCAAAGGTGATTTGCACTTCGGACTACTTTCCACTTGCAGCTAAGGACAAACATGACCTGTTCCGAGCTGAAAGTAGCAAACCATGCACTCCTGTCAGGGAGAACCACATTGTTTGGTAAAAATCGACCTGCGATGACCTTCATGACATCATGATGTTTGATTCGTGATCATATGTTGCTCAGAGATGTTATTTTTGTTTTTGAAACACACAAAAATACCAAAACGACAACGTCATCACCAATGCTACCACAAACGAACAAATGATTCGTCAAGGACTTATCATCCGATTCCCCTGAAATAACAATGTTGTTCTAGCATGAACAGCTGCTTCGCTAAACCAGTTTCTGATGGAAAAATATTGATCTTTTGGTGTGCTTTTGCGGGGGGGATTGACGAAATGATTCATACTCGGGAATCACCACCGCCATCAACGATCACAACTACAACTACCGGAAATGCCGGATGTTCTAACACCACTTTTGTTGGATAGGTATTACGAGCTGGCTTGAACTCGTCTTAAGGCAGGGAAAGAACCCTCTCTGAAGGGGAAAAAACTTGCCAAACTACAGGGAACCCACAGCCTCCATCTGTTCTCGGAACGAAAATCAGGTGGTTCAACATGTCGTCGGCAGTGGTATAATGACCTCTAAACAAACCTCTCAAATAGTCCTTGAGAGCCGTGGTGACCGTGGTGACCGGTGGGAAAACATCTTGTAGGACTGTCCAAAGACCGCCATATCGCCTGACTGGCAGGCCAGGTTTGAGGTTCTTGGAATTGCAGCAGCGTTCTATGTTTGAGAACACATCGTAGTATGCTCGTTTCAGAGCACTCCACAGCCGCCTTCGGTTTAAGCCAGAGAAGACACAGACAGAGCGGGGGGTCGTCGACTCACTCCATTTGTTTGATTGACGTGGTGTCGGATTGATTCATCATGTTGAGAAAATCGCATGTTCATAGTGTTTAGACTCAGTTTAGACATGTATACTGGGTCTATAAAATAAGATCATTTTCAGACATGTTCAACTAGTGATTTGATTCGTGATTCTTGATACCAGATCACTAATGATTGTTCTTCTGGAAGCAGCATACATAAACCCTGCCTTTGGGGTGATTTAAAATTTGTTTCTTAGTACCCTTTGGCAGAAATCCTTGTTCGTTTTTAAGGGGTTTATTTTGATTGGGTTGTTTGGTGCAGGGAACATGCTGTTAATTTCTCATAGCAACCCATCATCAGGACTATAAATGCAGCGGTCAAGAACCACAACTATCACCGCTGTTAACAACCACTGCCAACAACCACCGCAAAACATGATGAAACATCACTAGTAGCCATCAGGAATCATTGACAGCCGTCAATATCGATTGAAGATCTTCAATGACAATCAGCTAACCATCGAATAATCATCAATCAGCCACGAATCAACCATCAATTAAACGTCAATTTGCATTGACAAGAAACAATAACAATGAATAGCCACTGACAATCGTCAATTACCCATTAATCCACCCTGAAATAAGCACAAAACAGCCATCAACTAATGATGAATTTAGTATGAACTGCTACTTACTACCATTTGGTAAGGGCACTCCTGGTAGCTCATTGGCTCCCCCTTTCAAGGGCTAGAAGGATACCTCCCTGTCTCCAAGCAGTTCCCCCCCAGCCACAAGCCAGATAAGTCACCAGTTAACATGAATCAATTAACTACCAACTATAGTCATTCATGACTATAATAGTCACCACCAACTATAGAACCTATTATAGAACTTATTGTTAGGTGGTTCTACCAACTATCATAATCAATTATGAATAGTTGGTGGTTCTATAGTTGGTATCTATTATAATAGTTGGTGGTTCTATTGATTACAATAGTCTACCAACTATAGAACCACCAACTATTCATCACCATCCTTCTGCACCATCCGAACGGCACCCTGAAACCCACCTCATGAGGCACGCCTACAGGCAGAGCTGCGCTAAGGCTTTGGTGGAATTTCCAAACAGTTTGGCTTCATGTTGACAGGTTGGCAGTGGCCAGTAGTTGGTCAAGAGATGCTAAAAATACGTTGATTGAAGCTAATTTGATGGTAGATGATGGCTGTTGGACAGTTACCCGGTCAATGATGCTGACGAGACGTTTAGGAATAGGTTGATGACGATCTAGAGTTGAAGATGGTTGACTAATCCAGTAGAAATGGTTAGGAGCGGTCAATACTGGTTCATCGAGCTGGATAGCAGGAGGAAAACATACGACATACATTGTGCACATGCGTATATGTGAATACGTGGGTCAAAAAACTATGTATATGCGCATCTGCAAATACATGCCCACCGGTATCTTTCAAATATGCATGTGAGTTTGTCCTTCTTTTTTTTGCTCATGTTGATCCGTAATGAACTTGGTATGCAATCAATGAGACTTTTGAAATCATACAGTGACTGCAAATCGACTGTTCAGGGTGCCACCCTTTCCACTACAGGCACCGCCGCAAATGGCAAATTGCTGCAAACTGCTGTTGAAAACGGCCCCTTCTGCTGCTGATAGCAGGTCTGCTTGGACCACAGCACACGTCATCATCTATCCTTCGATGCCACGTGAACCGAACCCATCGACAAAACAACGGCAATCCAGGAAGAAAACTTGGGAGAAGTGTTGCCCACAACGTAGGGACTGAACAAAGCAAGGGTGTGAAAAATGGGCATTCCGACCTTTTGGACAATATGTTTCCAAACTCTAACGCATCCAAGTGCGGTATGCTGCTCGAATTGAAAAGGCAAACCTGCGGAATTTTCATGTATGTGAAACATGAGAGCATTGATGGGTGAAGACCATGCGCCATTGACGCAGGTGAAAGGTTACTACACATCAAAACCACATGTTTTGATTTTTGTAGTTGCGACAAGCCGTCAACAACCATTGACCAACCAACGACCAAAAATATCGAAAATAAGAATAGTGATCGGGCAAACAAGCAACATCAAGCAACCACTACAGGTACTGGGGAGCACTAGAACCAAAAGCAAGAACTCGAACCGGAGCAGTAACAACAAACACAAACACGTCTTTCAAGCAAACAATCCGGCCAAACACACAAACCACTCAATGCACTATCGAGCGAACGAAGTGAAACACACCGATAATAATAATTGGGGGAACAACAAACATCTCTCATTTGGATGATTCTTCTGCTGTGTGAATAATTGACATCCCTGCTTCTAGATGAAACCGCCCTTCTTAGAGATTAGCATCCCCACTGCCAATTGGCAACACGAAAACGGTGACATGAAAACCATGGCTATTGGGGCTAGAACCAACCTTGTTCGGCCACTTACCACGGTTACAACCCAACGAAGTAACCAACCAACTCTGAGCACCAGGGCACCCCTGGATGTTCACCCGCCCTACCGCGGTACCCTGGGGATCGCCGCTGGCGCGGCGCCTCATCACCCGTGCTCCACTTGCACTGCCGCAGCCGGGCGCAGGACGCTTTGGTTTGCGCATGGCTGCAGGACAGGCAGTACGCCTTGGGGGTTGGAGGTGCGGGGCAGTGGTGCCAGATAGTCAAGTTAGGTGCACGTTTGGGGAAATACCAGTTGGGGTAGATATTACTGAATGGTGGGGCAAAAATCAAGTTGGCTAGCTGCACCCAAGGTATCTGAGCTAACCCCTGTAACCATGTTTTGCCCCTGGTGCCTCAGCTGAGATTTGCCAGGGGTTGCTATCAAAGGCTTCTCTCGGACTGGCTATTGATTTTTCAGCGGGTTTATTGGCGTGAATGACTCATCACTCCTGGTAATGCCACTCATTTTGGCTCATCAGTGCTAATGACATAATTTACTGACAATCACTATGAAACGGCTACTTCATTGTCTAATCAATAGCAATAATGGCATTCACTGTTTAATCAAAAAACTAATCAAAATGATTACCAATGCTAATCACAGCGAATTCTGAGTTATTCTAATCTAGTGATTGCTGCGACTAATTAATTGCACTGTCTAATTATCGTCTAAATCACCAATGATTCATGCAACATGATTGATATTAACCACCATTTAAATATCATATCAGCCATTATCACCAGTAATACTTGCTAATAACCACTAATTGTCACTACTGGCACTACCATTAACACCATTGATTGTTTAGCACTACCATTATCACCCATTAAAAACCAACCAGTGCTGATTCTTGCCCTTCACAGCGGTTGAACTCACACCCCTTCAGGCAAGGCTCGGTGGCGCTCCGCAAGATCTCTCCACGAAACTCCTGGAACCATGCATTGATGATTAATAATGGTGATTTGATAGGTTGTTAATGGGTGATTTGAGCTTATTTGGTAGATATTGAAAAAGTTATTTGATAGGTTTTTGATAGTTATCTGCTTGGTGGTTTCGAACCCCGTCATGCAAAATATGCTTGTCAACCAACCGCGCTCTTGTCCAATTGCCCCTCCCCGGCCAAAGGCGAAGCAGGGGCAAGTCTGTCTCTGAAGCAACAAGGTTGGTGTTCAACCTCGTCGCAGTTTCCTAACAACTAATTGCGTCTGATGCGTTCTTCGAAGTCGTTCCTGCCACGGTTCCTGAAAAGCTGTTGCATCCTCTGGCCAGGGTTCAAACTGCAAGCAAGAAGGCAGCTCAGGTAAAAATTGAAGATTGGCACTACCCAATGGGAATCGTTTACACAACAGATTCACCATGTCTTTCTGAAACGGAAATCCAGGTCTTGGGATCACCCCCGCAACCTGAATGGCACTTCCAAAGGTCATCAATGACTTCACTTTTCCATTTGTGATCTGAGGCATCACGGTTTGAGGGACAAGGCTTTGGAACTGGACAAAAGCTTGTTGCACTACCCGCGACTGTTCCCCCAAAGTGATGCCCATATCCCTTGCATGCTGCGTATCTCGTGACTGAACAAGAAATTCTTCCCCTTGTGCATTCTTGGGTCTCACAGGAAGCCAGGTGCCATGTTGATAGCACAAGGCAACAGCGATTTCTGCCCAAGTTACCCCCATGGTTTGAACGCGTGGAGCATCTGCAGTGTCAGCTGGCCAGGTACAGTCCTGAAGAAAGTTTTTGATGGAAAACATGCATTGCAAACCCCAGGAACTATCCACCAACCACGTGTCATCAAAGTTCGCAGGAAATGTCCAACCGATAACTGGCTGCCAGTTAGCAACACCCTGAAGCAGCTGCTGAGGAGCTGGGAGCTCCTGGTCATGAATGGTATCCCGCATGGCTCGACAAGTACGCACCCCTTGTAAGTCCACCAAGTATTTGTACAAATCCAGAACCATTGTCTGCTGTTCAACAAAGTCTGAAGCTGCACGTTCCAGTTGTATCCCGATCTCCGGAAAGAGCGTACGATTCGCCGCAACCGCAGTTTCGTCTGCTAAATGATTACCAAGAGCCTCATACAAAGACAGCGGGTCAGAAATGCATGAAAAGTCCCGATGGGCCTTCGTCTTGCGAACTCCATGCCCCGGCTGCCGCACCTCTTGTAGTTGTATTAGCAAATCAACATCTGGATGCAGCGCAAAACTTTCATGAAAGGTGGGATCTTGCAAGCGATGAACCCAAAGGTGAGCAAAGCTGCAATCTGTGACAACCACAGCTTCAGGGAAATGACGAAAAACCCAAATGGCTGCCTGCAACTCCGCTCGATGGATCACCTGTCTACCTGGCCAACGGGCAGCAATCACTTTCTGAAGAGTATCCGGCATCACCTGGACAGCTTGGAAACGCCGTGCCTGTTCAGCACGCTGTCCATCATGCACAGCAAGGTCAGCAATCACACTATAGCTAGCATACCGAATGGTCGGTGAGTCAGGATGAAAAGCACTACCATCGGTGTAAAAAATCAAAGGTCCTAGCTGACCAAGGTTCTTCAAAGAGTCCACCAAAGTGGCAGGCATGTGTGGCTCCGGCATGAAAAGTGCAAAACACGCAAAAAATATGCCTCTGCACTGACCCTGGGAGCAGGCAATTCACACATGAACTCAAAATCCTCACCCAACGTGGTGAGCAAGCTAGCATAAGGTGCACGTACCTCAGGGAAATGGGGGCATTCCAGCAATCGATGCCTCCTTGTATCTGTTGCATCACAGAGAGGGCATGTGGCTTCAATGTTGTGATCCCAGCGAGACTGCTGCCACTTGGTTTGAAAACCGCCTGCTATTTCCTGAAGCAGCAAAACGCGTTCTGCGGAGCAAAACTTCTGAAGCAAAGCCAAAGTGGCTATGCGATCGACCGGAGCAAAGCGCCCCACATGTTCTCTGTCAGTATGCAATATCAAAAAGTGTTGTTGCAATTCTTGTTGCAAAAACAATTGCGAAGTAGCCAGTGGAGTGGTGACCAGGTTGAAGTGCAGAACATTATCCATCACTAAATTCCCTTGATCATCACAGCAAATCCCCAAACGAAGAAGGTATTCCCGCAAAGCTGAAGCTGGACCAAACACCTTGCTATGTTGAGGAGCCCTGGAAACAATATGCAAAAATGCCTGTTGGTTCTCCAGTGTGCAGCAAGAGAGAAAAAGTTTCGTTTGTCGGGTGGCAGCAACGATGACGTGTAAATGCGGATCACAAAGGTCAGAGTCCAAAATGTGCATCAACACCGCGGAGCTCACACTCGGGCTGGGGGCACCAAGAACAGCATTGGCAACCTGTGAGCGTAAGGCCACTAACATATGAGTAGGAATAGTCAGCAGTTCATAACCATAAAAAGCAGCAGGATAAACACTACTCTTGCATGTGAATCTTTGTGCGCAGATCCCAACGGGCACGCTGGAGCCGCTCCAATCGCTGCTTAGCTGTGGCAAAACGTTCTGTCACCTTGTCCATAGAGGCCGGGGAGGCATACGACACTTGGCATCCTAAATCGCAAGCTTGAGCACTCCCCTCACAAGCAGTACGTCCTGTGACGGCAGTTAAAGCATGTTGCAAAGAGGGCAAAGCAAAAGTCATACACCTATACAATTCTACTCTGCTTGACATGTGAGCTTCCGTGAGCACCAGCTTTGCCACAGGTCTCAAACTGTGGCACATTTTCCAGGTGAACATCAAAGCTTCTGGTTCTTGAGCTTTTTCACCCGGCGGCGCGGCTCGCGAGACTGGGATGGCAAACATGGTGGGCAGGATCTGGATCTTGTAGGCAAGGTTGCAGCAACTTCTGGAAGATAATGCAAGAACGTCCTGTGCACCTGGCATCCGTAAAGCGCCTCGCCCGTAGAACCAGCTGGACCAGCTGGACCAGACTCGCCTTCGGTGCCTTCCTTGGTGCCGCTGATTTCGTTGATGCCGCTGAAGCCTCTCTCTGGGCTGTCGCCGAACCATTCAGGCTCGTCCTCCTGCGAGGCTAACTCCACAGGCGGCGCAGCGGACCCAGCAGCGTGCTCCGAAGTCAACCAACCAAGCATTGGGTAATACTAGGGAAAAGAAAAATGGTTGAAACCACCAACCAATTATTGATAGGTTATTTGATAGATTTGAAGATCAATGATCAATGGGTCTTGGATATTTGATGATCAATGTTTATTTGATAGTTTGATTTCACCGTTCATGATGGCCAAATATTAAATCATGATGCTTCAGTAGGAGTTCATGGTGGTCAATTGATACTGTAGTTCGTTCTGTCTAACATTTCATGATGGCTGAACGGCTGATGGTAAACTCATGGTCGATGATGGCTGGTTGTGGTCATAAAAATAATCATGAATGGTAATTGATGACGGCTGTTCATGTCATGCTATCAACCATGGTAATAAGACCTGGTCATGGCAATAAGAAATTGCTGATGGCAATTGTCACAGTGATATCACTTAGACATGGTAATAAGACCAGGTTCAGGATTGCGATCCTAAACGACCAATAGGAGATGGCTGGCAAAAACCATGGGAATCTGCTGAATGGTGGTGTGGTCAATCATCGCGCCGAATCTTCAGTTTTTAGATGGGCAAGCTATGGTCAGATCATATGGGGTTTCTTAAAATTGGGATCTAAAATGATTTGTTGATTACTATAAATATGGTTAATATCAAATGATTTGATTTTTTACAAGAACAGAAACGGTTCATTACCCCCACACCATGTTTTTTCAATCATTCATGGCAAAAAAAACAACGAAACACATCCAGTTAATCAAGCCTTTAAAGCAATCAAACAACCATTGCAGCGGGTTCCCAGTCGCTCATGAACCTCCCGACAACCAATAACTTGTCTGGGTTGAGAGTCTGCGGCATCTGGTGGGCTGCTGGCTGATAATAAGAGGGGAAAGGAACCGTCTGCAACAACCTTCGATCCGTTGATGTTGAAACAATCGGTTGGTTGGATTTGCAAAATGGTCAAAAAAGACCACGGTGAGTGTAGCTACCATAAGGGGTTTAAGTTCCCTCAAATATCAAATGTAAGCAATTAGTGAAATGAATATGACCAACGATGCAGGAGCTGGGCTGGCTTCCCACCTAAAACCATTTCAAACATCTCCTAAAACATCTCCTAAAATCACATTTAAAAAATCAATTACTCAAAAAACAACATTTTCCACAAGGGACGCCACTAAGCGCTCAAGGGGTAATCCTCAGCCAGGCCAGGGAAAACTGGCACATGTTCCACATTTGGACGAACATAATCCTGTTATGATAGATTCTGTAAATGCACGCATAAACCTGTATCTATATATATATATATGTATCAGTATATCGAAATATCAACATAATATCAACAGTCCTCACCAGTTGTTTCTACAACAACTATTAGTCAAAAACTGCAAACACTTGCCAACAATCAAATAGTGGTACACTCTTGTTTTCCCAACGTCGGCAGGAAAAACCAACGCGATTCATCACCATTTCCATTGGTTTACCCCCAACATCATCAGGCTTGAGGGTGAAACTACCCAGATGTAAACTCATCATTTCCCAGGTCACCTCACTTGACCTGCTAAAATGCTGATGACTTGGGAACTGCCATAGCCGGTCCTGGGGGCCGCGGCCTCCCCGTAACGGGCCTTACCCGCGCCAGCCGCAGCTCACCTCGTCCCTGGGGGCCACTTCGCAAACCTGCGTCTTTTCGCAGTCCTGCGCGGTCGGCGCGGTGGGCGCTGGAAAAGCCAGCTGCTGCTGGGGGGGTCCTTGGGGGGTTTTCCGACCGATTCCTGGGGGTTTCCTATCGGTTTCCTATGGACTTCCTATGTTTCCTGTGTTATCAGCTGAAGAGCTGTAGGGGTTCGGAGAAACCGACTGGAGAAACGAGTCGATGACCAGCCATCTGCTTCGTTTCTGGTGTTGGTCCATCACTGCGGGTTGATGGTGTCTGGCTGCAGGATCACGAATCAACGCTGTGGGATCGCCCGCAAACTCCGCTTGGAGTGGAAGTTGGAGCGGGGTTTGTTTGTGTTGTTCGTGGAAGTGGATTGTTGGAAGTGAGGTTGTGGTGGTTGGAAGTGAGGGTGAGGTTGGCAGCATCATAGGCCCCGGAAGGGCAGGTGCAGCATTTGGTTTTCCTGTCGAAGTGTCACTGCTCCAACAAACACCCTTGGTCTTCTCGGAGTTGGAAGCCAATGTCTGCAAATGTTCAATCATGCTGGTCTGTTGGCCATCACTTGTGAGGCCAGGGAAATTGCTGATGGGCAAACTGACAGGGCAAACCATGGAGTCGTTGCGGTTCCGAATGATCCAAGACACAAAATCATCAATGATCATTGGGATGTAGGAATATCCGGCAAAATGAATATTGTAATAATGCATCAGCACAACGTGGTTGGCCAAACTGGTCAGGAGAAGGATATAATGATTTCGTAGGTTGATTTGAGTGCTTAATCCCCAGCCAGTCACAGCCACAGCATTTGATGTTTGGATATCAATTGTGATTATATGGCAGTGGGTCAAAACCTCGCACCCCTGGTTCCCCTATCATTAACCACAGTTTTCCCACTATCATTGTTGGTTCTTATCCCCCATTGTTGGTTGATTGATATTGACCCAACTCGCCATATCAATACACTTGCTCTCAGGATGCTTCTCATTTCTAATGATATCAAGATTATCAAGTGTACAATTGATATGGTAGTTTCTCAGTATGGGGGACCCCAAAAATGGATAGTTTATTGCTAATAAATGATGAAAAATGGATGACTTGGGGGTCCCCTAGTGTGAGAAACCACCATATCGTGAATCTGAAACACTGTTGACACACAACTTTTCAGTCTATCCTTCTAATGGCCGTAAAAGTGATACTATGATTTCTGACACAATTTATGATACCACAAAAACATCTAATTCTTGTGTAGTATGATTTCAGGAAGTACACCAATAGAGAGTGCAGTTTATCAAACTCACCCTCTGATAAACTAGCCTGACCATGGAAAATCCACCATTTATTGGTGGTTTCCCGCGGTTTCACTATGAAATATGGTGAAAATCCATTGCCAGAACCACAGGGTACTGTTGGCTGTTTGCTGACCCCATCTCATCTAGTGATGCGCCGTTAGAAGGTCGAGATTAGAATACAATCCAGATCCTTGGCGAGTAAGCATGTCATATCTGCAGTGGTGTATCATGCTTTATGTAGAACTATCCCATAGGTAAATCATGACTTATTAGTATGGTCTTAATATCGTATAAATTTATCATCTGCATTGGTGTGTGTGAAGCATTATCCATGCAGGTTTATGAAACCGGTCTGTTTTATACTGATATGGCTGTGGGTCAAAACCCCGTACCCCTGGTTCCCCTATCATTAACCATTGTTTTCCCTATAGTTTCTTGGTCATTAACCACCATTATTGGCATGTTAATATTGACCCATAGCCATATACCCAATGATTGATAAAGATACTGGAGGTACGGCAAGCTTGAACGCCGGTCGCATCTCTGGCCGAGTTGCTGTCAACCACTATTTATTGTTATGTGGGTCCCAACAAACATGGCTGGCCCATTGCACTCACAGCAGTTGGAAAGGAATTGCTAGGCTGTACATGTGAGCCACGGCATAAATACTTGCCTTGAAAGTAACGAATCGACAATGGGGCCCTGTGATTCCATATAAACTATGGAGAATATGAGGATTGCAGCGAACTGACAGTCATGATCAGTCATATCATTGAGGGCCAGAAAACATGATTTGGTTCGGCACTAACAACGTGATGAAGCATGAACTATGGGCATATGCACTCGCCCCGCCATTGCTAGCATGAACTACCCAGTGCTCAAGTTGCTGTGGCGTACCAACTTGGGACAACCGAAAAAATCAGATCCCCTCTGCGAAAAAAACATGAGACACAACTACTTAGCCTCTTGATCATGAGCAGCTATGCAATACTCAAAAGGTTGGACATGGACTCCCAAAAAACGATGTCAATAGACGAGTTGTCCCTAAAACCCGTCCTTATTTAGATGTGTGTAAAGAACCTGATTTCTTAGATGTGTGCAATAGACGAGTTGCCCCTAAAACCGTGACTTTGGGTATCCTCATAAAACCATTGTTTTCCCTTATTTTTAGTGGTTAGTTATTATCCCTCATTATCGGTTGGGTCATATGCACTACCAAAACGTATCCTCTGCCCGTGGCTTCAGAGTCGTGCCTTGTCATCGCACGGGTCAACGCCTTAAAGGGCGGGGCAGGGGTGCAAATGGACCAACAATCTCAAGGGTTTTGTGGGGAAGGTTCAACAACTATTAGGTAATCATGGTAATCAATGGTTAATCAATGGTTGACTTAGGTTGGGTGATTGATGGTTAGCAATGATATTTACTAATAGGTAATCATGGTTAATCAATGGCTAAAAATGGTGCATGAAATGATGTACTGTTAGGTAATCATGGTCAATCAATGGCTAATAATGGTGCATGACACAATGACAACCACGGTCACCAGCAAAACAGCAATCTCAACCAGTGACTGAGTTGGATCGTATCCCAAGGGCAGTTGGTCGTTGGAAAAACCTTCAAGTATGACCGAAAGGACGGGAGAACTTAATCTGGTTGGTGGTTTCAACCCCTATGAAACATATCAGTCAACCAACTGATTGTTAATTTTTACTTACCAGTGAAAATGAAAAATGTTTGAAGCCACCCAACCAGTAATTGTTATTTGGCCGTAGATCAAGTGCCCCATACGTACCCCTGGCTGTTCACATCCCAGCTGGCCACGGCCAGTCACGATTAAGTGTCGGGATGGTAGGTAGGCCCCCCAACGTTAGCTAAGTTGACTAGGGTAAATACCAGCCATCTTGTTGATAGCCCTATAGACTGGTTGGTGGTTTCAACCCCTATGAAAAATATCAGTCAACCAACCAATTGTTAATGATTACTAGGGAAAATAAAAAATGTCAATCAAACCCCCAACCAGTAGTGGTTTAACCCTTATAGTTGGTTATTATCCCCTGTTCTTAACCATTACTACTGGGTTATAACCCCTAGAAACCACCAACCAGCCATGTCCAGCCAGTAGTGGCTTCACCATTGTTGTTGGTTATGATCCCCTATTATCAAGCTATGAATCACCACTGATCTACTATCAAAACCTAGCCAACCAGATCATGTTATACCGTTTTGGGGGCCCACTTTGTGCCCTTTCTTGGTCGACCGAACTCATGGCTGGGCAGGAGCGCAGGGCCACTTATGCCACTGTCCCATCTCCGGAAGGCTCAGCCAACGGCCCGGTTCATGCTGTCATCCGTCCCCGTATACACTCAACAAGTGGTCACTAAGCATGGCTGTAGCAGTTAGTAACTGGAACTAACCATGGTTATATCATAGGGAGGTAGGAGTTAATCAGTAGAACTAGCCATGGTTAGATTGGGATTGCAACCTACATTAGAAGGTGTACAACCTGTAGCTTGCCATGGTTATAGCAGTTAATTCATGTTAATTCACCATAGAGGGCTACGGCTACCAGAGTTATCTCCCAGGGGTACCCATGGAGGAAGCTAGGTTTAAAAGATGTGAAGGCCAGGTACAATCCGCACCGATGCCCGGATCATCCGCGCAGGAATCGTTCAGGAAAATTTATCTGCGGAACTCTCATCACTGGATATTCCAACCTTGTTTCATCTGTTTACGCCCCGAATGGTGGCAGGTCATCTTCAACCATCTGCCACTAGTGCCAAGTACTGGTGGTTTGATCCAATCTCAAAATGCCTGTCATGTCAAATCACCAGCAGGTCCTCTGCTTAACCACCCGAAGCCCAACGGCACAGTGTCCAAATTGCTGGCCGAGGCCGACGTTGTCGTGCGTCTGCTTCTGCTTCGGACAGAGGAACCGCATCGTTGGGCCCGTGCGAGTTCCAAACTGCGTCAGCGGCTCATGATCGCCATCCATCACCCCGATCTCCTTGAAGCTGCCGACGATGTGGGGGATGATCAATGCATGCCCTTTCACAGCACGAGATGCTGTAAGCATGTCCACCACAGTCTCCACCTTGGCAGCATCTCCCCACTGCAAGAGCTGTGCCTGACAGGTTCTTTTATACTGCTCATTGAATGGCGTCCCTATGGACCATGTGACTTGTCCTTTCGAAACAGCATTGCCAAATAACAAAACATATACTACACAAGTCGACATTGCAACTAACCATACCCCAGAAATCACATCTCTGTATGGAGCTGAATGTGGAAAACCCAGAGGAAGACTACCTATGATTTATCATTTATGGTGTTTAGCGTGGTTGAGAACTGGGCCTGCCCCAGCCCAGGGTTTTGAATAAGGATCACATACTAAACAGTGACAGGAAAACACGAAGCTGGGCTATCCTCAATTGATGCGAATCAAACCCCAACCCAAGGAAGAAAACAAAAAACCCAAACCACAAATCTCAATGTTCCAAAATGTGCCCCCGAGTTGGTGGAGCCGGGGTTTGATTTTTTGTCCACTGGCGCCAACCCGACTCTTCAAGCACTTCAAAAATATTTTTTTTGGGCGTGGGGGGGTGATGTTTCATGCTCAGGGTATGATTTCATCGTCCGCCTACGGTAGGAAAGGCAACAAGAACAACAACACAAGAACACCATCACAAAACCCAGAAAATACAGCACAATCAACTACCACAAAACCACCAAGCCTTCAGAATGGTCGCACTGAACCACGACTGCGGTGCCCTGCTGCACTTCTAAGGTGCCCTACAAGTTGGCTTGCCGTCCTTTACTTTGCAATCTTCCTGGCGAGGCGAAGCAGGCGCAACCAAAAAAATCTCCGGCTTTTGTGGATGACATAACCAACCAATGGTGACTTCTAGCTAGGAAATGCTAGATAAGAGGGTATCATGACCAACAACCGAAAGGGACATACCAACTATATATGACAAGCTGGCTCAGGCTTGAATGTCCAAAAAACATAAAAACTGGGAGGCATCTCAACAATTAACCTGCTGACTGGTCATTTTGAGAATGTTCAGAAGGGGTACAAAGTATTGACACAATGGTAAATTGATTCTATCATGACACTTCTCTTCTCAGCTAGCAGACAGTGGATTTCATGGCGACTCATTGCAAACATGAAAAGACATCAGTGTAGATAAGGGTCCTCCGAGAAAACACCCAATGGGATGGCTGCGGCCGAATGACTAATTGGTCAAGGGCTTCGAACTTCCAAAACAAACAACATATCCGTTCGATTAGTTTGTTCAATAGTTGACCAGAGCCCACACCCATTTCACATCATTTGGCATGATGACGCTCCAACCATAATCAAACACGATACAGCAGTTGCTTTTGTTAGGTATGTTAGCTACGTCCAGAAATGGTGTAGCCCCAAAACTAATCATTTCCGTGCAAATAATTCCTATGAACTTGGATGGTTATGAGGCACCTCACAAGGTTTTGTTCCAACTACAGTTAGGTCACCAAAGTCATGATTGACTGACAGAAACACAGTTTTGGGCTCCCACCGGAATGTGCTCGTCTTCTGCATTCCAAAGCCGCAAATGCTCCATTCCTTTCCATTGCCACAATTGTGTCAAATCCAAACGCCGACAATGACCGCAGCATGCGACGGGAAAGTCCATTGAGAACCTCCGGCTTGCTTCTGCTTCTCACGGAAACGGAAGTCAGCCCGCAGTTCCAACAAGCAAAGATGATACACACCATCTCCCTCCCCCCAACAGCCTCTAGGACCTGCAGCTTGAAACCATTGGGCATTGCCACCCAGTAGAAGTACGCGCCGGCAGTGCCAAACTTGGGCTTTCCATGCCAACAGCAGATTGCAGCTACGTCGAAGTTCGCACCCCTGGTAGAATTCGGCTGCTCTGGCACGCAGCCTCGACATCTTCGGCGTGGTCAATTCAACATACCTAGAACATCCTAGCGGCTGAAATTTCAGCCTCGAAGGGTCAGAGTATACTCTGCTGATGCTGAGGCTTTTTTTCCCACTTGGAGTCATTTTAACCCTGAGGCATTTCTTCCCACATCTGTTTTTTTCAGTGATTTGGCTCAATGAACCGCTTTGGGTTCTGCGGTGTGCGCCAACAAAGGTCAGCCCCCCACCTTGCATCTGAATTGCACTTTGTGTGCAGTCGTGCTTTGCTTCAAGACTTACATTGCAATAGTCAGCTGAATTGCAATATGTTTCAACCCTTACATTCGGGCGATCACAAAAAGGTTCCTGGGGCATTTGCAATCGCAAAGTAGAGCATTAAAAAACATGACTGGCAACTCAAGACGTGCACCTAACGACAGCGAATGGTGTCGGATGGGCATTATCTGCTGGATACCAATTGGACATCTGATGAAAATCACACCTATAGGTGATATCACTGTCAGATACTGTCATGTACCATCATAACTAAGCAGGATTAGCCATTATTTTACATTGTAATTAACAATTATGAACATAATTCACCATCATATTTACATTTTCTCAACAATCATAAAGACCATGTGACCCTTCATTAACCTTTGCTAAACCATTACTACCCGTTAAGAATACCATTATTCACCATCATTCATGGTATTTTCACCATTTTTTTTATCACTCACCATTATTCAACATGATGAACTATCAACATTACTATTAACCATCATTATTCACCATCATTCATGGTATTCTGAACAGCTGGATTCATTCCAGGAGGTCAACTTGCCAGCTCTAGATCGACTGGACCTGGGCGCATGGCGACCTTCGTGCAACCACAGGGACCCGAAGGTCGAAATGGGTTCTCACCAGAAATATTGATCACTCAGTCACCTAGGTTCGAAATGATTTCTTGACCACAAATATTGATCTCTCAACTGGTCACCTAGTTGGATATGATCCGCCCAATTCACCGAATTGGGTCTAAGCCACCTAGAGTTACCAAGTATGAACTAAATTGTAGCCGCCTCAACTGGTAGTGGTCCTGTTCGACAGCTTGGTCATGGGCGTGCAACCCTCTACTGACACTTGGACGATAACCCAAAGACAGTCGCCATCGCAAAAACCATGGCAGGGACCCCGTGATAGTGTTTGTTGTCAAAGTGGCAAAATCCCCAGCAGAGTGGAGAAGTACTAACATCTCCGTATATCTCTTCATACCCCTTGATTCAAAAGTAACTTCTGTTGAACAGTAAATATTACAGTGTTTCCTAGAGTGAGGGGTGCAAACAATGTGGTGTATTCCATTGAAAGGATTGTATTTCTACAGGTTGTTTAAGGGTACCTCTATCTGTGATGAATCTATATAGGAACCCATGCAAGAAACGAAAACAACAAAAATAGACACACGACGTTCATAGTGGGTAGGATTCGCTGGGATGGATACCCCTGGCTCCTGGCCTCGCTCCCCTCAACCACCTGCCAGTCATGGTAACCGCAACATGAGCAGCGCCAAATGTCGTCCTTTGCTTCGCACTTGTCGAAGATCCGCCGGTCGCAAATGTTCACGCACACCGGCTCAGTAACACCTGCCAAGGTAGGGCGAAAACAGCAGCAGTTTCCATGCAAAACTGCGGGAACCACACGGGTGAGCAAAAAGAGATCGGCTTCCAATGTCATCTGATAGAATTTCCTTGCATGAACATTTACCAAAATGTAAAACAAGTGAAGGTAGAGATAGGCCATGGCTGGAGCATTGAGTCCTGGTGTAGCTGCCAAGGATCTCACGGTACCGGCTCCCCCGGCGCCTTCGAAGTGTTTCTGGGTGCCATCACGACACACGGGCCTGGGACGCGGCAGGGGCGAGCTATGGCGCCATGGCCACGTCACCATGCGACTGAAGCTATGGGGGCTACGCCATCGTGATTTGTTCAGTGGTTCACTAGTGGTTCACTAGTGGTTAATAATGGTTATACATGGTAATGATGGCTAATGATCATCACTGGTTGGCAGTTTCAACCCCGTCATGAAAAATATGCGCAAGTCAACCAACCATTCGTTGATAATTACTAGGGAAAAACCAGTTATTTGTTGGGGGGGTTCACCAGTAGGTTTCACGAGTTGTGGGATCATCTGTGGCAAACCAACTGGTGGGATGCTGCGATAAGATGATTACTGGCCTGAATCACTCTCAGGGAATTTGGCTGACTCACCCAGCAGGAAGGCCATTATCCTTGCTGCAAGTGGAAGAACCTTCCTTTCCTTGCTTGTAACGAGGGTAATGGTTTACCTGCAAGGATGAGCCAACACACAGCAACAACAACCAACAACCTCTGGGGGTTGGTTGGTTCTCCTTGGCTCAGCTCGTCAAAGTTCTGGGGTCGCATGCGCGTCCTGCCGTGAAGCCACTATAGCGGCCCGCACGTGAAAATATGGAACACCATGCGACTCGGATGATCCTCCAAATAGTTATGTATAAATCCTCAATAGTCAACGAGTGTTGCGATAGTTCACCAGTATCAACCGGTAGCAATTAGCTATCAATGGTATTAAGAATCCTGCATGATAGCAATTCATGTTTGTCAATCAACCACTGATCAATACTAATCGACCACTATTTGACCATGATTCATCATCGTATCTAATCAGAATTCACCATCACTCAACCATCAATATCATCAATTAACCATTGCTTAACCATACTCCAACCATCGCTTCATCATCACCAAACCATCAATTCACCAGTGTGAACTAACATCCCCACCACTTCCCACGACTGTCTGACTGGCTGTGCCCCTGACGTGTCTCCGGAGCACTTCACGTTGTCGGAGCATGTCCTTGGAGTGCCCAGAGTTTTGAACTGGTTTTGAGGTATTTAAAATTCGCCATTGAACTAAGGTTGACTGTGGTTAACTGTGGTTGACTGTGCTTTAGTGTGGTTTACTGTGGTCAACAGGGGTTTACTGTGTTTTTAACTGTGGTCTACTGTGGTCTACTGTGGTAAACTATGGTTGACTGTGCTTCACTACGATCAATGATTAATTAATCATGGTTGATAGTTAAGAGAAGTCCGTAAACGTCAGCACGATAATTTCCGGGCAAATGAAAGATATATAACATGATATTACTGCGGTTCAATGGCGTTTGGGTATCACACCAGTCTTCACACGTCGATGCAGATCGATGCAGTCGGGAGTGGACCATTCCTTGTTCGAAACTTGATTCACTGCTGAAAATCATTTCTATTGACATGAGGATCTTTAGATCACATCCGATCTTCTCGTGGTCAATTGCAAAGCATGTTCCAGCTTTTGCTCTACTCTGGCTTGCAATCAACTTCTAAGCACCGCTCCGTGTGCAGTACCAACTTTGGCCCCTAAGAATCTCACAATGATCACTATGGGCACATGGATGTCATACCGTGTCATACTAGCTGCACGAGTTGGTTATGGACAGAGAAGTCTTGAAGATATGCAGAACCAATGGAACCAAATGGAACCAAATGGAACCCGAGAGGAAGTGACTCCTTGAACTGTCTTCGAATGCCGCTGCGGACTGGAGCTAGTTGCAATTGAAATGACAGAGCTTTGGAGCCATGGGTATCCGATGGTATCCGTGTGACCCTTTAGAAGGGGAGCCAAGGAGCTACAAGGGGTGTTCTAACCATGTGGATGCACAGTCCGCAACTCTTGGCTTCGTTGGCTGATTTTTTGTTGGGACCATAAGCTGTGCTAGACGGGGACACCCGAAGACAGGGGTCACAAGGTTTGGGGGTGGAGCGTTTGAACGGCCATGAAAAGAATATGGACAACCGTTGGAAATTCAAACGCTATCAACTTTGATCACCAACAAAATCAACCATCATTCGCCATCATTTACCATCATGCATGCCGAACCGCCGTGAACACAACCACTGATCACTTCATTGATTTATCATTAATTATACATTGTCTTAACCTTATTTCAATCCTTATTCAATCATCATTTGCCATCCTTACCCATCACCTAACCCCCATTTTACCATCAATCGACAAGAATTCACCACTCCAGATCCATGTTTTTCCTATTCAATGGTCCTATTCTTAACCATCATTACAACCATGATTGATCATCCCTTGTTAACTTATTACAAGTGGTCATTAATATTATGTAACCATCCAATGGTTAGACCAACAACAGCTCAAAATGGTCCTACTTTTAATCAGCATTGCTACCATCATTATCCCTCATCAACAAATGGATATTGACCATGAATGGTTAAAGCAACGCCAGCTATTGTTGGTCAATCCTCAATGGTTCACCACTACTATTAATTAACCGATTGTTCACCTCTTCAACCCCTATATCCAATGGTTAACGCTGCGGCTAATTTCTTCTTTTGAAAAGACTAGGTAAGAGCATGGCTCCCTGGTCAAGGATGACACACACAAACCGAGGGCATATGTACTAGCCCCTTTGAGTGCTCAAGTAAAAAGGCAGTGAAGCCTGCTGTGCCTCCGCTGGAGGTTATGAGCCCAAAACAATAGAGGGCCTGATCGCTAGACGTAGAAAGGGTGCCATGTCTTCGGAGGAGTCTATGGTTACCCCGGGAAGCAGTTCGGTTAAGGCCTTGGAGGACATCAAACCGGACCATGGTGCTGTTGTCCCCGCCATGCCAAAAGGTTCACCGCAGAGCTTTGGACCAGGTGCGACGGCGGCTCAGGCGGACATCAACTGCTTCTGGAGCGAGAAGACCCAGAATGAGGCGATCCTGAGATCCATGCGACCTGCTCAGCTACCAGATGATGGTGGAGATGGAATTCCTCACCTACAAGAGTTTCTTGGTACAGATCGGGGGTTGGGAAATAGCCCAGGATCGGAGCCGGCTGGTATGATCGGATCGCAGATGGCAATGAGAATCATGGCCGATGAGAACGCAAAGCTCAAGCAGGAATTGAGAGCAATGCGAGAAGAGATGAGATCTAGTTCTACAGGTCCCTACGGTCCTGGTGGGTCGAGCGGTCACGGAGGCATGCTCAACCTATATCATGGAGTTGGACCTGGAGAAGCTCTTCATAGTCATGGAGTACTACCACTTGCTCTACAAGGTCCCGAACATCAAGGTGATCTTCGAGGAGTCCAGAAGAAGCTCACAGCGGCTGTGGGATCGGCTGTGGGGGGTCTGAAGGGGCTCCTGGGGATTCAGGATAGATCACACGCTCCTTTGCTGCCAATGTTTTCTTCTCCCTCCACTGGTGCTGGGGGAATGGGCTCAATCTTCATGGATGGCAACCAAATGGAACTACAATCTAAATCTTCGATGGGTGTTCCTGGTGTTCATGGAGGGGTACCGTCTGCAACCATGTCTTCAAGTGTACCAGGGGTTACCGCTTCGCTGGCGCTGGGTCAAGGTCAAGATGGTGCCGGAGGCGGGCAACTTGGTCATCAAGGACAACATCAACAAGGTGGAGCCAATGACCAAGGTCAAGGACCGGGCTCATTCACTGGTGGAAGTGGGGCTCCAGGAGGCTATGGAGGTAATGGTCCTGGAGGTAGTCACCATGGAGGACCAGGCGGTCAGGGTGGAGCTGGCGGTAACGGAGGAAACTTTCCAAGCGGTGGGCCCAATGACCCTGGAGGACCTGGAGATTCAGGAGGTGGTGGTCCTGGACAGTTTGGCTATCCAAGAGGAGGGGTAGATCCTGGGGGTCCAGGAGGACCTGGTAGACCAGGAGGGGGTGGCGGTCCTGGAGGCCCTGGCGACCCATATGGAGGTGCTGGCGCTCTTCGTGCTAACGAGGTTCCGGCGTGGTTGGGAGCTTTGTTGACTCAACAGGAGTCGATCAGGACGGTGAAGCTTCCGTCCCGTGGACCTGAATGAGACGGAGATTGGTCCATTGACTGCAGGGGACTGGCTGACCCAGATCACACCTATGATGAAGGATCTTAGCCCAAGCTCTGGAGGTTGGTGGGAAGCCATTTTGCAGATAGCAGGTGAAGGCTACCAGCTATGGCTTCAAAGTGATCACCTAGCCCGACTACGTATTCAGCCCCAGACCCCAATCCAATTCAACCGTGCTCCCTGGAACAGGTTGGAACAGCGAGGCCAATCGCTGTTACTCGAGGCCTTACCGGAGGGATTGAAGGCCGAGCTGATCGCATCACGGGCGATTTCCTGCACGGGCATCGTATTTCGAGTTCTGACCCGTTATCAACCTGGGGGATTGGCTGAGAGGTCATTGCTTCTACGTCAACTCGTAGAGACCAAGGTGCCGGCGACAGTCATCGAGGCACTGACTTCACTGAGGGCGTGGAGGCGATGGTTAGTGCGACTGCAAGAACTGCAGATCACGCCACCGGATCCAACGCTGTTGATGGGGGCATTGGATAAGTTCACAGGCACAGTGTCCAAAGCCACTGCCCAGGCGAGCTTTCGTTTGTCAACGGCAAGAGCCATCCTGCAGGTTGACACAGTCCCAACGATGCGGGGGGTGATGGAATTCTCGGAGGTGCTCATGGCAGAGACAGAGGCAGCTTGCCACGGAGGTTCATCGCTGCCTACGACGACAAAGGTGAAGGCGGTGAACGGTGATCCACCAGGAGGAAATGGTCCCGGAGGAAAGGGTCACCCTGGACAGGAACAGCGTCCTCAAGCTCCGCTACCAACCAAACCAAACCAAGCTGGGGAGACCACAGAGGAGAAGGTGCCATGTAAGTTCTTCTCGTCTCCCGGGGGGTGCAAAAAGGGACGGTCCTGCACTTACCTTCATGATTGGGGAGCTGGCGGCAAGGCTGGACGGTGCTGGACATGCGGATCAACTCAACACATGAAGCCTGATTGCCCAGTCAAGGATGGGGTAGGGATCAAAAAAGAAAATGGACCCTCCTCAGCGAAACCCAAGGGTGCGCCAAAGGCAGCACCTGCCGCAAAGAAGGCCAATGGGGTGGAAAAGGATGACACCAAAGTGGTCAAGGGAATTGAGGAGGATAATGGGAAGAGCGAGGCTACTCCACCGAATCCAACGGTAGCTGGACTGCTCACAGAGGCCACTCACCTTCTGAGATCGATGAGGACTCCTACCATGAAGGCAGTTCAGCTGAGCTCCATGTCACAGGGGGAGTTCGGCAGGGCATTGTTGGATGGTGGAGCTACTCATGCCCTTCGCACAGCCAAGTCCGAGGAGGAATACAATCTGGCTACACCGGTTAGGGTGGAGTTAGCGGCCGGGGAAGTGGTACTTCGTCAATTACCTGGTTCAGGTATCCTGCTCTCCAAGGAGGCCACGCAGACCATTGTGCCGTTGGGTAAGCTGATGGTCCTGGGCTATTCCGTGAAATGGGGAAGTGATGGCTTTGAGATGAAATCGCCATCTGGGGAAACTGTGGAAACAATTCTCGAGGGTGAGTGCCCAACGGTCAGTGAGGAGTGTGCGATGAAACTCCTTGACGAGTTGGAGGCGTTTCTGAGTGAGTCAGAACTTCGTCTTCAAGTTCTTCGAGGTGAAGAGGTGGATGGGTTGGATGGTGATCTCAAGAGGTGGCTGCTGGGCCTCAAAGAGTTGTTCCCAGAAGCGCCGGATGAGGTTTTGGTCCAGATACCTCCGAGGAAGAGATGGACGGGGGAATCATTGCCTTGGAACCGGAGAATGAGGAGGAAGTTTGGGAGTGCCTCCAAGCTGGTGATGCACCTTTTTGTGGGGGATAATCCGAAGTATTGGTCCAAGGCCCTGGACCATCGAGGCTTTACCACTCTGACCTTGGACAAGGCCAATGATCCGAAGGAGGACTTGCTTAACGACCACGTTTTCCACTACCTCACTGAGCTGGCCGAGTCGGGTAGAGTTTCCGGTTACCTGGGAGGTCCACCATGCCGTACGGTGAGCGTGCTGCGGTTTCGACAGCCAGGCCCTCCTCCAGTTCGAGCCAGAGATGGACCAGAAAGATTTGGCTTTAAGAACTTGGAGGGAAGACTACTTGAAGGAGTCCAGCAAGACACGGTGCTGTACTTGAGGTTCCTCTGGCTTTACTCCTTGGCTCAGGATGCAAGCCCTGAGAAGGTTGCATTCCTGAAAGAGTCACCGGAAGACCCCAATGCGTACAAGAAGGAGGATGACCCCAACGAGTACCCTTCGTTTTTCTCTTGGCCAGAGTGGGCCAGTGTGAAGAACAAGTACAAGCTGTGGGAGGTGGGGTTTGATCAAGGTCCACTTGGACATGAACGGCAGAAGCCCACCAGGGTGGGAACCAACCTTGGCCTTCTCCATGACTTATGGAAGATAAGGGGGAAGGGTTGTGACCAAGCTCCGCTACCAGAAGACTTAGAGGGGAGGCTGAAGAGATCAAAGCGGTGGTCTGCGTGGGCTGATGGCTTCAAGGAGAGGATCGTTGAGGCACTTCTCTCCGAGCATCAACTGCCCTGGATTCGCAAGATGTCTGATCACCAATGGCAACAACATGTTGCGAACGATCACCAGCCTTTCTCACGAGAGTGTTTTCATTGCTTACAAGGTGCTGGAAAACAGCGGGCCCATGTGAAGGTCCCAGTTCCCGATTCCTTTACCCTTTCGCTGGATGTCTGTGGACCGTTTGCTGAAGGTGAAGACGTCGAGGGGGGTACCGCTCGCTACTTTATGGTGGGTGTCTTCACTATCCCGGTCACGAAGGAGGGGGACAAGTTAAATCTTCCTTCATTGACCATGGGGGAGGTTCTCAAGAAGGACGTCGAGGTGGTGGGTGACCTGGAAGCTCCGCTACCAGAAGGTGAAGACCTACTCATCCAGGAGGACGAGGGCAATGATCCTGCTGAAGGGCCTCAACCTGATGATGCTGCCAGGCTGGACAGATGGGAGGCCGAGCATGTAGAGGAGAATCCTGACTTTGTGGTGCGCCAGTACACGTTGGTGGAAGCACTACCCAGCCGTTCAGGGGTCTCCATGGTGGCAGCTTTGGCGAGAATGCACGCAAAGTTGACATATCTCGGATTTCCTCTTCGGAGGATTCACTCCGACCGTGCTGGTGAATTGAGCAGCCGAAAGATGCGGCAGTGGGCAGAAGACCGTGGAATCTACCGCACCTACACTGCGGGTAGTGACTGGCGTGCCAATGGTCGGGCTGAAGCTGAAATTGGGATGATTCGTAGAGGCATCTCCGTCATCCTCAAAGCTACAGGTGTACCGGTTGCACAGTGGCCTATGATTGCCCGACATATTGGAGAACGTCGAGGACGACTACAACTTCAAGCTCTGGGGTTGTTAACTCCCACTTTGCTGCCCTACAACCAGGAGGTGATGGTCGAAACCAAGAAGTGGGAGGAGTTTCAACAACCATGGCGCGCTCGTAAAAAACGAGCATGGGTTAGGGGGCCAGACCTCTCAATGTCCATGTCCAGTGGTGGACATGTCCTGGTGGATGAAGAGGGCAAGTGGACTCGAGGTGTAAACCCTCGCCCACTGGATGCTGCTCCTCCACTGGAGGCTGCGCATGATGCGGCTGAAGCTCCACTACCACCTTTAGAAGAAGCTGCACCTGGTCCCGGTCCACTTTCTCATGGTCCAGCACCCGCCAAACGATACGTTGGTAAGAAACCACCAGTTCTTTGTAGCGCGTTCCTGGCTTCTCCCACTCTGGACGAGCACGGGGGGGGTAATGAGGAAAGAAAAACAAAAGATGATACTACAAAGAGGGGGGGTGAACTGATGGTCATGGACGAGTGGAAGGAGGATGGTAAGCCCCCGGAGTGGGACGATGAAGTTCAACAAGAAGTTTGGCATGCTCGTCTCAGGGGTGGGGAACAGCTTAGCAATCAAGAGTTCAACATCCTCGACAAGAATCATGGTGGTCAAGGAGAAGATGGATGCATCCTCAAGGCCCTCAATGTCGAGAACAAGATGCTGTGGGAAACCATCAAAAGGGAAAGCGCTCTTGAACAAGAGTGTAAGGTTCGGGAGTGTGAAGAGGCTGCCAACGAGGAAGCGCCCCTTCAAACAAAAACGGTTTCCTTAGCTGAGGTCAGGGGAGACCTGGAAGGTTGGAGAGAGTCAATGCTCAAGGAGTACCAACAGCTGTTAAACAGTGGAGCTATCAAGGAGGTGGACTTGGAAAAGCTGCCAGCCATGATGGATCAAGCCAGAACCGATGGGCGGCGCTGTGAAAGAATTCCCTCGAAGGGAGTCTACACCGTGAAGGCTCATACCGGCAGGAGGAAGACGAGGTTGGTGGCATGTGGAAATCACATGGCAGAAAGAGGGTCGGAGGAGGGGTGGACGCAACTCAACTCCGAGTTCTACTTCGACATGCAGGACTACGTGGATGGGGGGCTGGTTCCATCGACATAACGTCGGCCTTTCTGTTGGCTCCAACCTCGCAGGATGAACTCATCGTGCTGACGCCACCAAGGTTGATGCAGGAGGCGGGTGTGATACCTTGGAACATCGCCCTCGAAGTGACGGGTGCGGTATATGGGTTGACTACAGCCCCGAGGGACTGGTCAGGACATCGAGACGCAACGATGAAGAGCTGGAGCTGGAAAAAGGACAAGTGCAGCTACCACCTTCGTCCTTTGAAGGACGCCAACCTCTGGGAGATTGTCGAGCTCTCTGGTGACCAACTACGGGGGGTGGGCTATGTCGCAGTTTATGTGGACGACCTCCTCATTCTGGGGGGGGAAGATGTGATCCACAACACCGCGGAGTTCATCCAAACCCAATGGAAAACATCCCAGCTGGAACTGGCGACAAAGGGGCACGCCATGAAATTCTGTGGGATGGAAATCGAAGTTGGTGGGAACGGGGAGTTGGAAATTCATCAACGAAGTTACCTACGGGAACTGTTTCTTCGACATGGAATCCAAGAAGGTGCAGCTGCAATAAGAATGGACGAAGTGGAGGAGGAGAACAACATCCAGAAGAAGGAGATCCGTCGTGCTCAGTGCCTTGCGGGGGAGATCCTATGGGCGGCAACGAGAACACGTCCAGATGTGAACTTTGCAGCGCACCGACTTTCCCAGGAGGCGACCAAACACCCAAGATGGGTGGAGAAGGTGGCGACTGAGGTCCTCAAGTACTTGAAGGCCACGGAGGATTACACCCTCAAGTATGGGAAGTTGGAGAAAGATAATCCACAAGAGGAGTGCAAGAGAAGGACTCCAAGAAACAATGGAACGATTGAGGTCCTCTCCGACTCGTCCCACGCGCCAGAAGAGGGCAAGGACATTTCGGGCTTCGTGTGCCTGTATGGGGGGGCCATAGTGTTCTGGCATACGCAGCGGCAACCGCTACGAACTCTTTCCACGGCAGAAAGCGAGCTGGTCGCCATGGTGGAAGGTCTGCAGCTGGGCAGAAACATCAAGTCTTTGGTGGATTTGATTGAGGAACCTCAACAGCTGGAGTTGGTGGGGGACAACCGAGCGGCGCTGGTGCTAGGCAGCGGCCAGGGTGGGGGGTGGAGAACACGACACCTCCGACTCAGAGCCTATGCTTTGGTTGAGGCTGTGAAGACTGGGGAGGTGAGCCTTTGCTACCGTCCAGGAATCTACCTGCTTGCCGACGCCCTGACAAAGAACCTGACCGCCACGGTGATGAGGAGATTCTGTCAAGCTGCGGGGTTAGTTCAGGAGATCGTCAACGTGATCAAGGAGAAGGCGATTGCTCTGGGCAGTGTGGTTGGAGAAGGAGCTCTACAGATCAGGGAAAAGCTCACCTCAGCGTTGGGAATTCTACTTGCTGGAGTTTCTCAACTACCAGGGGTGGCAGCCACACCGGATGCGGCGCACGAGGAAAAGGATGAAGGGTACGGCTGGGTCTTGCTGGTGATGGCCATCCTGGTGATATGGGAGATGGCGAAGATGGGGGTTTCCAAGTTGCGGTCCGTTTTGATGGGGGAGAAAGAAACCATGAAGGTGAGGATAATGGACCCCTACGCAACAACCCCAACAAAGGCTACCTCTGAAGCAGCGGGGTATGACATCACTAGCATCGAGGATTTTGACCTAGCCCCTGGGGAAAGATGGTTGGTTCACACCGGAATTTCTCTCCAATTGTACTTATGGGAGGATAGCAGGGAGAAGTGGACTGGCATCCAGACATGGGATCACCATCGGGGCTGGGGTGATTGACTCAGACTACCGTGGGGAAGTCCGTGTTCTCCTCTTCAACAATGGGGGAGAGACCGTTCACTTCAGCATTGGCGATCGAGTGGCTCAAGTCATAGTTGAAAGGATCGCTCAAGTCGAGGTGATCCCCACGAACGTTTTGAATCCATCTCTTCGTGGACCACGTGGGTTTGGCAGCTCAGGTGTCTCGGGGGCTCCTCGGATCCGGGCCATGAGTTCAGGTGGAGACAACAACTCCGAGGATCGACGTCGAGCTGAAGTACCAGAAGGCGGACCACGGAGTGATCCAGCACCGATGGAGACGGGAGATGGAGGAGCTCCGCTACCAGAACATCGATCCGAAGAGGGGGTGAGGGTACCTCTCTCTGAAGGGGAGAAAAAGCGAAGGAACAAGGCTCCTCCACCTGGTGGGGTGTCTGCATCGGGGGTGACTACGGGTGACCGAGGACAAGAAGGAAGGGCATCCTCGGACTCAGCTCATGCAGGCGATCCAGCTCCAGGTGATCTACATCCACCGGAAGGAGAAGGTGATCGACATCGTGCAGGGGGACCTAGTGGGGTGGAGACGGAGGCGTTCGCTACTCCAAGGAGCAACGAGGTGAGGGATGAACCTACTGCCTCTGACCACGGTGACCGAAGAGAGGGAGGCGATCGTCCACTTGATCAACAACTACCTGAAGAAGTTGAAGGTGGAGTTCGCCGAAGGAAGACAATCGCAGAAAGGCTGGCGGAAACTGATTCACCTGAGGAGGATCGGGAGAAACCGCCAAAGAAAGTGACGGTTCAAATCGTCAATGCGAAGCAGCGAGCTGAACGGCTCTATGCAAGGAAGAGGTACGAAGAGCTGAGGGACGCTGATGAGGAGTTCCGCAGACAGGGAGACTACGGACCTCAGGCCTTACCCAAATCGGGTCCTCGACCGGGGCCGAAGGCAAGACCTCTTCCAGCTGAACAAGAAGACGTTCAAGGAGAACTTCTACCCAATGATGGAGGTCGGGAATTCGAAGAGAACACCAAGAATGTGAGTGCGTATACCCGTAAGCGGGAAGGGGGATACGGCTCCGCTACCAAGGTGGAACTACGCTCGAGGTCCGGCAGGAGTTCAAGATCCGACTCCAGGGACTCGAGGGAACCATCCAATCCGGGTGGACAAGCTAGCTCATCGGGAGTGCAGCGGGGGGAACCGGAGCCATCCCATGAAGAGCTCTTGATGACCATTGCACAGTGGATGCCAAGACCTTTCCACTTGTGCATGCCGCGCTTCGATGAGGAGACCATGTACACCTCGTTGCCAGGAGACACCATGGAGGCCATGATGCTCCGGGTTCGACGAGGATGGGATGTCTGGGCTCTTCATTGTCTTCCAGATGAATTGGTGCTGAGGACCATGGTGTGCCCGGAGGAGGGATGTGACAACACCTTCACCTATCACACCAAGGAAGGTCTGGCCATCGAGGGACACATCCATCGAAGGACCCGAAAGAGATTCTTCGACACTGCCAACGTCGACAATAGCAGTGATCAATGGATGAAAGGTTCGCTCAACATCCTCTACATGCCTGACGACATGAAGGTCATCGCATTTCGGGTGAGGAAGGGGGCGGCGAAGATGTGCTACGCCTCGAAACCCTGGCGTGGCTACACGTTGTTCTACCGCGATGCTAGGCATGGATGATGTTTAAGGGCAACTGATCGAGGGGCTTGAGCTGACCCGCAGTTCCCAATCGAAGATTGGGAGGGGAGCGCTGCGGCTAATTTCTTCTTTTGAAAAGACTAGGTAAGAGCATGGCTCCCTGGTCAAGGATGACACACACAAACCGAGGGCATATGTACTAGCCCCTTTGAGTGCTCAAGTAAAAAGGCAGTGAAGCCTGCTGTGCCTCCGCTGGAGTTATCATCCCTTATGGATCTTTTTATTAACCCTTTTAATGGTTATCATCCCCTATTATCAAATATTCCATAGTTCCATATGTGGCTGCGGGTCAAAACTCTGTATATACTCCTGGTTCGCCCATCACCATTGTTTTCCCACTACAATTGTTGGTCATTATCCACCATTCTTGTTGGTTGATACTGACCCATAGCCATATGCTTCCGACGAAATGATCCTATTTCTAAGCACCATATAGATAGTACATATCATTACACATCTCCTATTATTGTTAGTTATCATCCCCTATTATAAAACCACTATGAATCGTGGTCAACCCTAGAAAATCCCTTGGTCAAGCATTCTTGGTTGGTTAACTGCTTGACCCAACTTGCCATATCTGGTGGTTTCTCAAAATAGGGCACCCCCAAAATCATCCATTACTAGTCATTTATAGTACTAAACCAACCATTTTTTGGGTCCCCTATTTTGAGAAACACCCATATAGCTGGCATATCCCCTACTATTAACCATGGTCATCCCCATTGCATGGTCATTCATGGCGCTTCATCCGGCGACCGCCCTTGCGAAACCCAGGGCTCTGTTCGGAGAACCACACGTCACCGAAGAGCTCGGAGGTTTCGGAGATGCCGCCCAGGACCTGGGTGAGTCATGGGAAACTGTAGGGGGTATGGGTGAACCAGCCCTATAATTGGTGGTTAATGGTGGGGTAAACGGGGGTAAATGGGGGTTCATGGTGAGGAGAAGTGGGTGGTTCAAAGTGGTTATTGTATAGTGGTTAATAGCAATTAATGGTGGTTAAAAGTCGGTAATGGTGGTTCATATAATGAATATAATGGCTAATGATGATTGTTAGGGGATCATTTGGGTGAATTGGGGTTGGGAACAGGGAATTGATGGGTGTTTAAGAGGGTTAAATGATAGGGGACTTGATGTCTAAATGATGATATATGGTCATTGATAGTGGTGAAATGAAACTGACAACTGTAGGGGATAATGGTTGAATCATGATGTATATTGATTGAAGCGATGCAGTGATAGGGGATTAAAAAGTCGTAACCAACCCTCAACCCTAAACCCAGCACCTGAATGATGGCATCGAGGCCAACGGGTTGATGATGGGTGGCCAGTAGTGAAATGATGGTGAAATGATGATGAAATGATGGTGAGACTATAGGGGATAAAAATGAGATTGACCACTATAGGTTGTTACATATCAGTCCTGGAGTTGTGGGGCATGGCTGGTGCATATGGATATTAGCAATGGCCTACTCTACAAGGATTCATGATGATTGGTCGTTCACGGTTCATGACGATTCACGACGTTTGTTACTCAGCCAAAGATTTCTGATCATGCTTGATACTTTTGATGATTGTTGATGATGGTCGATGGTTTTTGCTGAAGGGTGATGATGGTTTAGGATGGTTGATGATGGCAAATGACTCATTCATTTTCACATGAGATTAAGGAAATGGCTGATGAGGATAATATGATTTATTGAGTGGCTGGATATTGAGCTTGACAACAATGTACAAAGGTTTGGCTTTTGTTGATTATATGAAGGGAGGCCGTCCATAATCGGCAATTAGTATGCAAATCCAAGGATGGTTCTTACAATCCAGCCTGTACGCTTGCTGAAACGCAAGCACTCAAAATGGGGCATATGACAGCCGGCTCAGTGCTAGATACTTGGATGTGCACCCCCACTTGGCAACTGGTTGCTAACCATGGTCATAGGGACTATTACCTACCCTATATAGGGCTACTTGCCATGTTTAGATCCCAGTTTAACCCGAGTTGTTTTCATCCAAGTAGGCCTGCCAATACCCAGTGATGTCATCCGGCCTCTTATTCATTTGGCAAGCGCCTATCCGCCGTGTCTTGAATCCTTGATAATGTTAGATCCTTAATTATTCATAAACCACCACCGGTTTACCTTCAATAGCTGGTGATTCACCATCAAACAGAGAGGTTATCTTTATGGATCTACCATTAGTGGGGTCAGAATCATGGTTCGAAAATGCTTGGCATCGCCAGCTGCACTTGTGTATCCTATGCAATTCCCACTTGTTTGCAGGCGGCAATCTCGTTCTGAATATTTCTGAATGCGCCATATCTCTTTTGATCTCGGAAATTAAGCACGAGACAGCCGGCTCAAAAACGATTTTAGGGGGCCAGATGGGAAGCGCTTACAGCAGCAATAATCACACGGACACCCACAACAGAAGCAGCGAAAATAACACTGATAACTAGGACCACGGCAGGGACAACATCATCAACCACGACAACCGCAACAAGAAGTGATGGCGATCCTGGCAACACTAGCATGCAGCTGTACGTTCCGAAATCCATCAACACAAACGGCAAAACGGTGGCCTTCTCCCAGTACAGTTGCCACACAAACATGCGCAGCCAGCTGCTTTCGTCACGTCCCACAGCCGACCTCTTTTCTCCGCGCACAAGTGGCACGTTCAAAATCCGTCAACGCCAAGCATGAAACAAAGGTGTGTTCCTCGAAATCGGGGACCCCCTGGCATCATCCCCAGTGTGATTTAGATGGCATGGATGATGGCCTGTTTGGGGTCCTCCAAGTTGAGAAACTGTGACATGCGAGCTGTGCCAGTGCGATCGCCCTGGTCACTGCTCTTTACTTTTCACAGTGCCCAGCTCAGGGCTGTCGGCAACGCGGCTACCGCGATGCGGCAGATGAGCCGCTGACATTGCGCTGTGGGTGTTGATGGTTCGCAGAGGTTGCTGGCTGTTGATTTGGTTGACGGATTGATTGGATGACCTGGGTTGAATCATGGATTGAACCACTGATCAATTCATTTGGCTGATTGATTCTGGCGATATAAGCACTGATAAGTTAGATAGCTAAATACTTGGTTGACTACTTGACTGATTGTTTGTAGATGCAATTTCCTCTTAACTATCAGTTATGGCAACTCTTCCAGTAGATCTGAAGCAATTATCAAAATTCATACACCAACCATTTGCTGTGGTATATCTGAAGTGTACACCGGCAGTGATGGATTCCACATTCTAACCACTTGATTTCTGAGCCGTTTTGGCGGATGATACCAACTATTTACTGGCTGCTAATATGCGTCATGGTCATTCCCAAGAGAAATGGCTCTAAGTCCAAAGCCTTTGGATAGCTCGACCCATTCTGGATCGACCAATCTGATCATCCCTGCCCAGCAGTGAGGAGCACTCAGCATTGTCTTGGTTGATCGTTGTGAACACTTTATGGGTGGGTTGATGCTGTGACTGACTATCATTCCCAGTTGTCAACAGTACTTACATATAGAATTGATCAATCGACTATAGCTTGGGCGTTATTACAAATATATCAAGCACTGCAGTAATCATGGTCAAGCAATTGACAAACAAACTAATAAGTGGTTCGGTTGATCGAGTGTTGCACTGGTGGAGACTAGGACCCTCTCCGATCATTTCAGATCTGGGATGTTGAATATGAAACCGTTACTGACTGGTGCTACCTACCCGAGGGCAAACCAAGGTGGCTGTGGGTCAAAACCCTGTACCCCTGGTTCCCCATCATTAACCATTGTTTTCCCTATGGTTTGTTGGTGATTATCCACCATGAAATTGGTCGATTAATATTGACCCATAGCCAAATATACAAAGGGACCACCAAATGTACTATCCTCAAAGATGCTACTGGGTGCACGCACCGACTTGCTCCAAGGCATCTGACCAAGACTGAGAATCAACAACCAAAGCGCCTGATTCTTCAACCTTCACCATGAGTCACAGCCTTTGTAGGTCACATACCAACATATTTTTGTATCACAAGAAGTATCATGAGTTTTTGGTTGATATCAACATGCAATTTGATAGTTAATAAAGCATGTTCAACTGTGACAGGCCGATCGCCAACCACCCCTGTGCAGCGAAGTCGATATGTCAAACCATTGTGGCTTGGTCTCCTCAGCATGGATGCAGCATGTCGTCACCTTCAAAGGCTGTCAGCGGCTCGCTATGCCAAGCTTAAACCTGCTTGGCTGCTACCTGCTATGCTGAGAAGTGAGCTGCCGAAAACAATCCGGTCACAGGCTAGTACAGCGATGGGTCAAGAGGAATCTTCCGTGGTGGTTCATGCTTTCTTCATAGCTTGTTAATAGCTTAATAGCTGGCTAAGAGCTGGTTTGTGATAATTCAACCTGTGATAGCATATAATGATTCAATAGATGGTTTATTGTTACCATTAAAAAACACGATGGTTGTTGATAGCCTAATTTCATGGCGTTGAACTAGAGCCAATAAGACCACTTGCAATTGACATGGGAGGTGATACCACTAGGAACCGCCCAAGGTTTACCACTCTATAAACCAAGTGGGGGTCCTAGGCCCCAAAGAACCAATCGATCAACCCTACCCAATCACCTGGTTCACCCTATTCAACTGTAGAAACTAGCAATGATCAACCAAGGTTGAATAACCATCAACTGCTTGAAACAATTAGTTCATAGCGATTCTCAGCCACAACTTTTGCCACACCTGAAACGGCCAACCAGTTGTATTGTTCTCAACCGACCTTCTGCGATTCCTTGCCATGGCTCTAGCTGTTGTTGCACTACTTGTAGCGACCCAGATTTTTTGATGTTTCAGAACGGGTCACAAGCAAAACTAAGATAAACATCAACCAAGTATAATGCCAACCCTGGATCAATAAATTGCTGGTTGATTTACAGGGGGTATCCTCCAAAAGCCAAGTGGTTTCCCATCAAATTTGTACCCCGGGGTGTGCATTATGAAGCTAAGCCCCACATGTTGATTGTTGCTTACGAACCCAATTCCTGAGCTGATGGACTGAAGGTTTGCCATCAAACAGGTGCGATGTCTACGGGACCAAAAACTGCGGCTGAACGAGCGCAAAGGTCCCTTTAAAGGTTGTTGGTTGGTTGCCCTATGGCCAGCTAATGGGGATGGTTGGGGGTGCCACCATGGCTCTGGATAACCCCATCCTAAAGTGATCAAAAGTAAACTACGAACTTCTTCACTTCACTTGTGGTAGATTTGGCGCTGAGCATGGTGGTACGCCTTAACAAATCATGATCGTCTCGGAAGGCACCAATCACTTCGGGCAGGGATACCCATCGCAGGTCACCTGGGCTTGGAAAACTACTGAACGATGTGCAACTGGGGTGGTCACCATGGTTGCACCCTATCAGGTAGCTGAACTAACCCGTATAGCTAGCCCATAACCATGGGCAGTTCCCAGTTACGAGCCGTGGGGATAGACATCCAAGTAGTTGAACTCCCCTTTGCCACTATGGCTAAGGGTCCACATCAAGATCTTTGCCAGGAGTACAGGATCTTGAGCCCCTCAAAGTGGTTATGAAGGGTCAATAATACTGACTGATACCCCTTGCTAATACTGGCTTATGGTGCTTGACAACGGACAGTTGCTACTCGTTTTTTGTCCTTGATCAGATCATCGATTCCTCGATTAAAACCTTGGTTTCAACCATTGGATGTGCAGATCCGTTACAAAATCGGATTTTCTGCCCGGGCATCTTAGAGGGAATACATTGACTACGGTAATCCGAGGTACTTGTCATTCATCATGATATAAATCAACCAATGCACACCGCCTCTTCAGCATCAAAACCAACACCTGATGGTTCGGTTGGAAATCAGTCACACTAGAATAATGTGTGTCCAACAGTCTCGGACCTCTGAATCATAATCAATGCATTATCATCCGCGTTATCATCCTCTATCATCTAGTATTGGATCATTGTTGAACCATGCTAAACCATTGTTTTTTGTTGAGCCTGACTTATATTCTTCTGACACCCAGCGGTGACCTAGTTCCACTAGTACCGAGTTGATGACGATGGAAAGCAACCAACCCAAAGAGAGCTCCGGAGAGGTTCATGGCTCATAGGTTTCCCGAGGATCCGAATGACCTCTTTCGGATGATCATGGAGAGCTGACCCAGGGCAATGAGCTATGACCATTGACCGATCACGGAGACAACAAGAAACATGCATACCTTGACCCTCAATTACCCCACAGAAATGCGTGAAAGTCCCAAAATGATAGGTTTTTATCCCAAAAATATAGGGTAAGGCTGAGGGTCAAGGTATACACACCATGCTACTGTTGATGATTATCCCTTATTATTGTTGGCCATTATCCCCCATGAAATTGGTTGGTTAATATTGACCCATAGCCATATACAGCTGGTATATCCCCTATCATTGTTGGTTCATATCCCCTATAAATTGTTAGTCATCATCCCCTATTATTGACAATATCTATCAGCTCGTATTGGTTATTGTTGGTTATTATCCCTGCTACGGTTAGTTGTCATCCCAACAACCTATATATAGCTGCTATTTCCCCTACTATTATGACTCATTATACCCTGTTATTAACCATTACCCAGCTAGTTAACCATTGTTGCTGGTTGGTCAACTGCTTCCCTATGATTGTTGATCATTATCCCCTACTAGTTGGTTGTTTACCTACTATTAATGTTGGTTATTCTCAGTTATTATCCACCATTAGTTGGTTGGTTAAGAGCTTGACCCAGCTCGCCACGAACGAACGACCAACGACCAACGGCATAGGCATCCGATGATCGCTGCGCATCACCGCTGGCCCATCGCTGCGCCCTCCCATCACTTGGGCGAGAGGCAGTGAGTCCTCCGCCTTGCCACTCGTTGTTGCACACCAGAGGTCGTCCCGTTGGGGTCCTGGGGACAGTGACCGTGTACGAAGCATCAGCGAATTCAGACCTGATGCCTAAGCTTGATGAAATGTGATGAAGTTTGATTTAGTGATGGTTGACTGATGCCTAGCCTGGTTGCCTGGAAAATCCTTACAAAAACTGGTGGTTATAAGCGCAACCAGGTTAGTTTGCCAGAGGGTAGCTGATGATTGGTGGTTGACTGATGCTTGATATTTGATTGATAATGGTTACTGGATGGTTACTAAACGGTTGACTCTGATGATGCTACGACTTTTCATGATGGCTCATCAAGCTGTCAGGAGACGGCTATTTAAGCAAGATAACAGTATGATGCGGGCTGTATCCCAAGTCATTCCACTGTACATGGTTCAATTTGTTTTTAAGTATTGGTTATCACGTCTGTGCAATAGTTGTCAGCCATAAGGACTCTCGATTCTAAGCAATAGTAGTGGTTGAGATTGGTATTCAATCCTAAAGAGCAACCACAAGCAAACCGCTGAAAATGGCTAAGATCTCCCAATCACAAGCAAGCAGTTCTTGTTTGACATGGTGAAGCCACAAACAACCAATCTTTGCTGACACACAATTATACACACCTTTAACATCTTTTACCCATTTGTTGTTGCCTATGAGTCACTAGGATCAGCCATCCTAAGGCAAGTGGGATGTCTCGAATACGAAGCAATTTTGACTCAATGGTTTCCCTCAGTTTAGTCAGCTTGTGACCATCGTGTAATCAACAACTCAACATGCAATCATGACACGGATTGTAAACCACTGTTAACCATTAAGATATCTTAAAATCAATTAATGGTTAGTTCAACCATTTTGATTATGATATTCTAAGCATTCTTATTGTTAATCAAAACCGACAAACTTTGTCAATCAAACCCTAATAGATCAGCCACCCATGGGTTACCATCAATATATAGTAATCAAATATAGGATGCAATCAGTTTTAGTTTGATCAACAATTAGGATATCTCAAATATGGTGAAACCACCAAGCACCAATGTCGATCAAACAGCAAGTTATCATTACTTATCAGAACTATCTTATTGACAACTAGTAAAAAAACTATCAGAATGGTTGTCAGATTATGAGCTATTCGAACTGTCATGAAATCCGCCGATTGCCTCCAGTTGCTGGGAACCACCCCACTGTCGAGGAACGGATCGGACAAGTCGTAGACCCAGTGTCCATTCTCCTGGTGGCTTTTCCTCGGATACAGGGGTGATGTGTCAGCACTGGGCACCGGATGGTATGTAGAGACTGGTACCCCGTGCTTAGATCGGTTGGTTCAGAATGCACCTAACTGCAGTGATACCTTCCACTTACGCGGTAGTTATCCTACGTGAGCTAACGGAAGTGAACTAATTGGGGGGATACCACCCTGTATCTATATATTTACATGCCTATGTAGATATCCCGGTCAGCAACCCTGCTTTGGTAGATTTTGGTAAATACAGGTCGGAGTTGATCTGGAAGACAGTACAATCCACCATCAACTGCAAATACGCGCAAGTTGCAAGAACACACTATGTCAGTTTAGTAGTTTCTTCCCAGCGATATATACATAATTACACTTAAATGCTTGTTTCTCAAAATAGGGGCAACCCCAGATCATCCAATATTCAATATCACACATTTATACTGATAAACCCACCATTTTGGGGTACCCCATACTTTAAGAAACTACCAAATATATTGTTGGTCATCCCAAGAGAGTTGGTGGTCATTTCTTGTAGATTGGTTGGCCAAAGCAACCAAACGTTTACATCATGTGGTCAATTCCCCCTACTTGAATGTGCATCCCATGGTTGCAGGGGTTATGAGCTGCCTTATAGGGCTTCAGACCATGGCTATACGAATTAGTACGTCTATTCCTTCGTGAGTGCACCAGCGCATTTGTTATGCCTTAGAATACCACTGAACTTTGAATGCCAACCACCCTTTCCAGCAGCTTTGAAAGTAAACTCTCTGAATCACCGCAAAAATAGCCCAAGGGTATGGTTGATTTCCCTTATAAACACCTTTTTGTGGTGGTTGCGGGGAGACTTCTGATCTGTAAATGAAAAAACATATACATATAAATAAATAAATATGTAAATAATAATAATAAATAATGATAAACAATATATATATATACATACATATATCGATAAATAAGTCCAATGATTCAACCGATCAGGCTTTGTGACTTGGTGATCCAGCAGTCATACTTGCAGTGTTCATATTGGCCATTTCGACCGGTGGTGGTCAATATCTTGAGTGCTGAAACCACCACCACCGGTGCTTGCTAGTTGGGGTTTTCCAGGCGATTCATGGAGGATTCTCAACTATACCCACAAAGGGCCCCCCTAGTTGCTGATTCATGAGCTATTCAACTATAGTCATATCTAGGATTTGCCTGGGAGTTACCCTAGTTATACACCAACTTACAAACGTTCAGGGGCCCACCTTGCAGTTGCTATCCCTCTTTGCAAACGGCACGGGTTCACGGCAGCAGGAAATTGTTTCCAGCCAAGATTCAGATTGTAGAACTTGCAGTTGTCGAAGGTGAACGTTGAACCCCCATAGTTCGCATCGAAGCTTTGTTTGATGATACCTGTGACAGCACCCGCGGAGACATCACCCCTTGTTTCACCAACCCATTTCAGATTCCAAGGGCATTCGTGGATACAAACGAAATGTAGTGTGCTTCAGAATCGAAAATTATGCTATCGCGTGAAACTGGGGTACATCCCCACTGACTACCTTGAAGACCCTCATGTGGTCTTACAAGGTAGCGCCCCAAATGTTAGCTAAGTTGGTCAAAATAATTAGGGTCATTGTCGAATATGGTAGATCAAACAGGTAAATGGCGATTCTTAACCAGCTTATCATTACCCAGTGGCTCCATGTATGGCATATTTACCTACATTTGCCTATCAAATGACCCAAATGTAGGTAAATATGCTATACATGGAGCATTTGGGTTATCAATCATAGCATGGCCAAGCATAGTTCGTCATAGTTAGATGGCAAATTGACCAACTCCAAGCACCAGCTTCGTCCCCAGCAACCAAGGCTCCCAAGCATCCGTTGCACGTCTCGCCGTTGTGCTTGTTGTCGTAGCAGTCGTGGGTGTTTTGGGGAGGCGCGTAGCAGGTGATGTCTTTGAAGCTCGCTTCCTTCGCACCGTACCTCCGCACAACCCCTGTTACTGAGGGGAGTCGTTACCGTAGGCGACCTGTATGGAACATGTGAACAAGACATAAAATCACCTACTAGCAGCTAGCACTTACATAAATAAGTAAATATATATACCTAAATACATATACATAAACATATTTCATAGTAGTTTGTGTGTATTTATGGATCACCAATTGTTTTAGATATTTTTTAGAGCACTTCTAGTTTATAATGATTCATATTGGGAAAATATTGATGATCAATGATTCGTAACTAGTAGCTGTACATAAACTATTGATGATCAGTTATTACGTATTATCAAGTGATTATTATTGATGCCTAATAAGACAATATTGATGAAGACTACCAATGAAGATACTTAGAAACTCTCAATGAATAAACTCAATGTGTCAATCAATGATGAGTTAATTGATGATCAGTCAAGGATTGACTATTGATCATCAGAAAGGGCCAACGATCCGTTACTTTCATTGATTAACCATCCGGGGAAAAATCCAAAGACTATTCACGATCAAGTATCGATAGTCCTTGATGAATAATGATCAATTATTAACTAGCGATGGCCCCCAAAGACCATAATTTTGAATAGGGTATAACCCATACTTTGGAGGCTCAACACCTACCTTTCTTAGGGCCTGGGGGGCCCATGGTATTGTCCATCATTGATAAACAATTGAACCATCCGCGGTGCAAGTATTTGCCAAGGGAGGCCTAGTGACAGCAGGTTCAACTTTCCATGGTCAGTGCTTGGTAGGACCTTTTGGTACAGCGATGTACAGAGTGGTACCCCAGAGTTTGTTGCCTTAGGTTAGATACATAACTTACTGGATGGTGGAAGATAAACCAACGAATCATTCTGTACAGTGTATGTGTAGATCGTTATGCTACCTACCTGGTATTGGTGAAAAACAAACTGAAATCACATGACTGCCTGCAGGTACCGACATTGTTCCAGTGCGCTTTCTTGAAGAATCAGCGGTTTTTTTTGGGGGGGATCGAAGCTTTGCGAGGTTTCCCGCAATTGCAATTCATCTCTTTTACCACCCAAAGCCCCGACCTAATGAGCTAACCACAACCAATGACATTTCGTGGTCACTGGTTTTATAGTGGCTGTAGGTGGTAAATAGTGGTGGTCACCAACCAAATGCCAATGATGGGTCCCAAACGGCCCAAAGCCCTGATCGGTTCATGAATGGCACTCCGACTTCCGCTTGACTTCGCCCAGCCACACGGCCACGCAGCTTCCATAGTGATTACTTCTGGCCCGGCCAGCATCCACACCCACGCTGTTCTGGAAAACGATGTTCCTCCAGCTGCGAAATGCTGCAAATGTTGGCAAAAAGGCAAGCGTTGAAGCAACAACCACACCACAGTCGTACCAGTTTCTTGCTATCCATCAAACGTTCTTGCTACTCATCAGAATCATGCTGAAACGACCAAGAAACCATTTCTGGCTGGTGGTTTCAACCCCTATGAAAAATATGCTTGTCAACCAACCATTTGTTAACAGCTACTATGGAAAATAAGCAAAATGTCAATCAAACCACCAACCAGTAGTGGTTTAAACCTTATTGTTGGTTATTATCCCCTATTCTTAATTAACCATTATTATCACTGGGTTATAGGCCCTAGAAATCACCAACCAGCCATGTCCAGCCAGTAGTGGCTTCACCATTGTTGTTGGTTATGATCCCCTATTATCAAGCTATGAATCACTATTGATCCACTATCAAAACCCAACCAACCAGATCATGTTATACCGTTTTGGGGGCCCACTTTGTACCCAGATTTTCCAGAACTTCTGGAACTTCCACTATTAACCCCTATAATCCATTAACTATGAATGGTTATAATCATGGCTAATTACCTCTTAATAGTAATGGCGAACAATAACTTGACGAAAATAGTAGTGGTTTAACCCTTCTTGTTGGTTATTATCCCCTATTCTTAACCATTATTACTGGGTTATAAGCCCTAGAAACCACCAACCAGCCATTCACATGAACTGCTTGGAGTTTCAACCGTTGCAACTCACCGTGGCTGACCAGGTGACCATCCCGGTTGGTTTGTGGCGACGCGTCGCGACGCGCCTGGTGTCGAAGTGACTACCCCAAACGGCGTAGATGTCGTCGCCGGTGTTTTGGATATAGCCTGGGAGTTCGACAGCTGCTGCCCCGTGTCTCCAGCTGGGCTGGTGTTTCTTCTCCCCTTCAGTTCTGGAACATGTGTTATTCAAAAGGGAAGTGCTTTTCTCCAGTCACCACTGCGGGGATTTCAGTGGTCATGGCTTGGGCTGTCTCCAGGGGGGCTCCTTTTTCCTGTACAAGAAGTACTGAGAGTTTGGCATGACGACCACGTTTTCGTGTCGAGGCTTTTTAGCTTTTTTGGATCCGTACACGTTTCCGGCCCTCACCAGGTGTGGGGAATGTGTCACTTGTTTGCAAAGTTGCATATGGCTGTGGGTCAAAACCCTGTACCTCGCCCCTGCCATCATTAACCATTGTTTTCCCTATTATTGTTGGTGGTTAACCCTCCTTAGTTGGTTGGTTAATATTGACCCATAGCCACTTATTTGCAAAGTTGCATATCATACGTCTATAGCAGACTTGGTCTCGGACCTCGACAAGGCCTGTTTAGCTTCTCCCATGCTTCTACCCCAAGAGCGGGGCTGGCAGCTCTACAGCTGGGCTTGGAGAACTGGTGGCAACCGATCCAAAAAATGCGTCACATGGAGCCGTCATCCCAAAAATGGTCGAAAGTCCGCCAAAATTTAAGAAATTTATCAACTGAAACCACCGATCCAACAAGTTAGCATGTTTTTGCAGTCCTAGCCAGGGCTTGGACAAGTGGCTATCATCAACCACCGCATCCTGCACAAAGCCATGGAAATTGATCCCATCTGCGTGGAGGAACCTCAGCTGCGACATGAACTCATGAACGGTACAGTAGATGAACAACTGCACAAAATGAATCAAAATGATACAACCAGAAATTGAATTGAATCACCCCTATTTTAAGAAGCACCAATTCAATATTGGATGGTTATCTCCATCAATCACGAGGGATTTGGTAGGGTAGAAAGGAGTTCGACCCTGTATTCTATCCAGGATGCGCATACATGTTGTATCACCTGTGACACATGTTGATATATAGATATATGATACCCTCTTGGCATGAAACATAGCAATGAACAATTCGTAAACCACCAAATGAAGTATTGTCGAGCCAGCTAAGTTAGATTACTAGAGGTCTCCTGCAGATATGCGCATGGGATTGTCCATAAATAGTGTCCCACCTAGAAATGGGTGTCTGTTTCCCTATTAACAATAGCTGTGATTGGCTCGTGCTCGTAGGTACCATCATTTCTGGACAAACGCACATGCGGGTTTATTTAAATCTAGCGCTGTACGCCACTGGTTTCCTTACAACCATTTGGATGTTTCGCAAAATTAAGAGTACCCCCTCTTATCATCCTTTGAACACAATTTATAGTAGCAAACATCATCCAATGTGGTTGTCAATGTCACAAGTAATACACATCAACATAATTGATATCAAAACCAGTTGCGGTAATCATTTATAGTAATCATCATCATTTATAGTGATAAACCATCCATAACTTTAGGGTCCCCTATTGAAGATAATTCTTATCTCCATTTGGTGGTTTCTCAAAATAGGGGCATCCCCAAATCATCCATTTGTAGTCATTTATAGTAATAAACCAGCCATTTTGGGGGCACCCTATTTTGAGAAACCCCCATTTCAAGCAAAACCTGACCGTCACAGTGGCCCAGCAACATGGCAACGAGATTCTTCACGGTGATATCCCTGGTGGGCGTTTGTGTGTCCATGGTCTGTGCCACCCACAGCGCCAACTGACTCCCCAAATTCGGAGTGCTGCTGTAGTCCTTGGGAGAAAACGCAGGGCACGGGGCCAGCACCGGGGCTCCCGGAAGCTGTATTCTAATTCAAACATTTTTTGAACCAGTCAGTATCTTAACAACCAACCAGTTGTCAACCAACCAACCAGTTGTCCACCAACCAACCAGTTGGCAATACTGACTATAATTACTAGGAGAAATCAAACATGTCCTATTCTCCTTGAGCATTGTTGGGAACTATAGTCAAAATGCTCAACTGAAATGTTTAAAAACACCAACCAGCATTCTTGAACATGTCGTTAACCAAACTAGTTTGCACCTATTGATCCTCAATTATGGTCCAAGAGTATAAGGCAAGAGTCACCGGTCCCTCACTTCACATGAGTCTTCCAATCTGTTTTTTGCATTGCCGCAATTCTAAGCAGAGTCGCAGAGTGGCTTGCGCGCTACAATCCCAATCTCTGTTTAGACTCGCCATGCTCCAAACTATATACCTATGATCAACTCTGGCAATGATTTTTGATCACCATCATCTCTGCTAGTCGACTTAGTATCAACAAAAAACATGGCAGTTGCACAGCACAGACCTTTCACTGCCACATACTCAGTCCTACCCGGTGAGCCTCCTAGACATTAGATGGCTGTGGGTCAAAACCCTTAGTCCCCTGGTTCCCCTATCATTCACCATTGTTTTCAAACCATTATTGTTGGTGATTATCCCATTATTGGTTGGTTAATATTGACCCATAGCCATATATAGCTGGTATATCCCCTATATAGTCAGTTGCTTGTTGTTATCCCCTTTTATTGACCATTTACCAGCTAGTTAACCATTGTTGTTGGTTGGTTAATATTGACCCATGGCCAGATGGCTAATACGCCATACATATCGAGCTAGCTGAGCTACAACTGGCACTTGAGCACTTGATGATCATCCAACAGCCTGGTGAACCTGTTGCCATGCGAATTGTGACTAGCCTAAGTGGCTTATACCATTGATAAATCAATTGTAAATAAATGGTATAGAATAAATAGATCAATCTAATTGATAAGTGATTTTTCAATGGGGTAAAGATAGTACCCTAACTTATACCCTAACTGGGTTATACCATTGTCGATTCCCAAGGTTAGTAGATAAATAAATCAATCTAATTGATAAGATTATCAATTATTATAAATCACTACCCTAGATGGATTTATTCAGTGATAATAGATAAATCAAGTATATCACTGACTAGTGATAAATTGATAAATTGATATAGTAAACTATGACGAGTTTAACCAGTTACGAAACGGGATGAACAAAGTAGGGATACACCCAACCACCAACTGCAGGGGCTATAACCATCTCTAGCCCACCTTATAGGGAAATTTGCCCAGGATATAAGATAATTAGAACTGAACTGATGGTTTCTTAAATAGAGGTACCCACAAAATGGCTGATTTGTAGTGTTTTTTCTGTTGGTTTATCACAACATAAGTGTTAATCAACTGGATGATTTGGGGGGCCAAATTTTGACAGGAGAAACCACCAACTATTGCTCCGGGGGAGCCACTCGAATCCGGTGTTTCTCAAGTCATAAGGCACCCCCCAGGCCAATCATCCAGTTTATCAGCCATCGGTACTAGTAAACCAGTCATTTTTGGTTGGTATGAGAAACCACCAACCAGTAATGGTAATTAGCCCTTTAAAACCCTACAAAATCATATAAAAGTGACACAAATCCCCCGTTATTGACGATTTTTGATGGTAATGACCCCTGATAAAACCCGCCCGGGGTTGCCACAATTGCGCTGAGACTCGTTCAGCCTGACATTCTCAATGGTGATCCCACTCACCGGCTTTCCATCACCCACCTCGTAGAGCGGTCCATAAAATCCGTCGCCTGAACAGGTGATCGACGAGGGGAACCACAACAACGGGGTCACTGCTTTGCTAATGAGGGTTTATAGTGGTTAATAAGGGGATGGTCATTGGAATGGTCAAAACAGGCATAGTGATGAATGTTGATGAATGGTTATATTGTATAAACATGTTTATAATGGTTAAGAAGGGTTTATAGTGGCTGATAGGGGTAATAACCATCGGTTTCTAAGGTGATACTAACCAACATAAGTGGTTAACCAATGTTGGCCATGGGTCTACTAATCCAGGGGTTACCATTTAAATAGGAAACCAGTTGGCGAACTTGAGGGATGCCCCCCATTAATCAACCAGGGGTTCAGCTTATCCAGGGTTGGCTTTGCCCAAAAGACTAGGAGTAATGAGTCTGCAGTGTGTACTTTATCTGCCTGATGATGCTCCATATTGACCTGCATTCAGGGATATTGACAGACATACTTACCAACTGCAAAGATCCCGGAAACTTAACCTACATGAGCTGTGCCGTATGTATATGCACGTAAGAATGAACAACGGACTTTTCTTGGTAGGTAGCCTAATTCACAAGTGTTCCAGACTTATTCCTAGTACCACGCCACTTTTCTGGGGGTACCGCGTTTTCAAAGGTCGTACGGTAGCTATTGAACTTGCTTTCTCTTCATGACTCATCTGAATCTGTTGTGTAATCTGAAGAGCTAGATGACGGACTTCTTTCTGTCTGGTTGATTGATCTGAGTGGCTCCACATCAAGCGGATGTTTGGTAGTCAGCTTGTCTGCAAAAAAACAATACGAGCAAATCTTCAACAAAGGTCGATCAGTGTACTGCATGTACAATTGTCTAAAGGCATCTACTCATCTAGCTATGCCTTCCTGCATGCATTGGTGAGAACAAAGTTAAAGATAGTGATATCATGTGATATCAAATGAGGGATGCAACTTGTGTTTAAAAAAACACAAAAAAGTCAACATCAAGAAAACAAATCTGGACAAGTGGCAACCTGCATACACTTCTTGACTCGTTTTGAAATCGTTTTGGAACTCGTTCTGTGTCACAGAACTTTCAGGAAACCGTTTGCACACGGTTGGACACCAATCCTGAGAACTTGGAACTACATAAAGATTTATATGGGTGTTTCTCAAAATGGGGGACCCCCAAAATGGTTGGTTTATTACTATGGTTAATCAATGAACTGAATGATAACTGGGGGTACCCCAAACTGACTTGAGAAACCACCAGACCATATAGCTATGGGTCAAAAGCAACTAAGGATGCGAGATGAGTTCACCAACAAGTTCATAGTTGGAATTGGTTCAGTGATGATGTGACTCAGATCGCCTCAGTACATGGCTCCATAGTTATGAAACGGTCAATATTCACCAACCAACAATGGGGGATGATAACCAACAATATATGTTGGAATACAATGGTTAACAATGGCACACCAGGGGTACAGGCTGAACTGACCCACAGCCATGTAAAAACCCGGGGGTTGTTTGATTCTTCATATGAGGCAATGGTTTCTATAACCTTTTAGCTGAGAATCACCTGGAACCATTGAACTACACCTACACAAAGATTTATATGGCTATGTGCCAAAATGGTTGCACCCCCAAACCAAGACAAACATCGCCCGCTGAATTCGCTTGACACATTTTCTCTGCCCAGCAGCAGTGTTCGCCCCCGCAGCATTGATTGTGCACGCATCCCGGGGTCTCGAAGACACCACCGCCGCACAGTGCGCCATTGTCTGCGGGACGTAGCGTGTCCTGGAGCTCTTGGGGATGTTCACCTACACGATTTCTGGGGTTTCAACCAGCCCCAGCAAGGTCCCCAACTATGCTTGATGATGACTATGGTTGACTAAGGTTGACTACGGTTGACAATGATTGACTATGGTTGACTACGGTTGCCTATAAATGACTATGGTTTGCATGGTGCTTCTGGTGATTCATGCTGGTTGCATTGAATTTTTCTATGGTGACTAAATTGATTTTGGTGATTATCTGCTGGCGCACTACCTATGCTTACAAAAAAACAGGACCCACAGCAGTTATTTGCCTTGGGTTTACGTCACCCCTTACAACTGTTCGAAATCGGCCCAGCCACGTTTGTTGTAGACCAACTTATAGATGCGTATAATTTGCAAGTATCCACTTTGATGGTTGTCATGGTGACTCATGATAAATGATGATGATAGTGGTCAAATACGTCAACATGCCCGACCCCACCCATTCCCATCCCAACCCATCAGGGTAGCATCAGTTGCTTGTGCAAGTTCATATGAACGTTGGCACCACATCCACATCATCATCATCATCATCATCATCATCATCATCATCATCATCATCATCATCAACGTAGCATCCGTTACGTTTGCCTGGTCGCATGAACGTTGACATCACCAAACCCCACACCGCATCACAGTATCATCAGCTCAACATCAATAAAATAAACCAGTTTCACCACGCGGCGTGAGCCAACTGGGGGTTGCGTTTTTTTGTTGAAGTATAATTAATTCAGACCTTCGAAATGGGAAGAACGACCACTACTGGTGCAAACTGTCATTGCTTTGTCTGTTGCCCGCTTTAAACAGCAACTCGAATTTCGCTGATTGCTGCCATGTTTTGACCACTTTTCTTTCGAATCTTTCCCCTGATGACAGCAAAAAATCCGCGACGCCAAGGCCGTCCTTCCCTTGGTAGGCGATGTTTTTCACCTTGGTGTTGGAATACATCAAGAATCCTGGTCGCAGCTTTTTCACTGCTTTATAATCGAGATCTTGACCTCGGGCGGAGCTGTTGCGGGGCGTCGTTTCTCAAGTCATGACGGGACCCCCCATGGATAAATGGTCATTGCTATAAATGGTTAATAATGGCCATTGTTGGATGATAAAACACTGGCTGATCGCTAGAAATAGTTTGTAAACTGGATGATAACTGGAGGTACCCCAAACTGACTTGAGAAGCTACCTTGCAGCGGCGGGCCAAATCAAACAAGTATGCTTCAGCATAGCTTGGGAAAGGGCGTCCAAAACGGCATGCGGGATAAACCTCAAGGCACTGGAAATGAAACAACAATGGATGCTTTTGGGAGGTCCCCTATGACTTGAGAAACACCCATGTGGTGGTCGCTGCCTATGTCATAGTGAAGTGCTGCAAAGTTCTTGGCCGAAACGGCCAATAATCAACCATGGTTTACCACGGTATAAGAGGGACACCACCTAAGCAAATGAAACGGCACATATTCTTAAACACATACACATACATACATATGTGAATATATCTATATGTATTGATTACATAACACGTGGATACAGATGAATATATTGTGTAGATGTTGTCTTCACCCATGCTTAGATCTGGTTAGGTACAGCAAAACCGGCATTTTTCTTCTGAGACATCATCATTTCTGACTGGTTGGGGGTGACCAATTGATGGATGCACAGATTGTTAAGGCAGCACGAAAAGCAACAAATGGACTCAAGCATCTCCCAGAGGCTCCATGTATGGTATATTTACGGGCAATTCCCACCCTTTGCCCTGAAACTTACAAGTGCACAATCGCTTGTCATGCTGGACCCTCAAATTCCTGCGCAGGCCCGCTGTTTTTTGCTTCTGAACCAAAAATCTTCAAACCCAAACCTCAAACCCTAAAACCCTGAAAACCTGGAACCCGAACCCTGAAACCGTAAACTCTAAACCACAAAGTCCTAAAGCACAAATCGCTGGGTATAGCCAACGTTTTTCGTAACTTCTCCAAGTTGATGAGTAATATAATGTGGTATAATGGTTTAAATTTCAGGGCAAAGGGTGGGAATTGCGCGTATATTTACCTACATTCATGTAGGTCATTTTATTAAAAGTAAATGTAGGTATACCATACATGGAGGCTCTGGGATCTACAAGTCGCGCCAGCGACATCATTGGAACTTGGTAAGCCTCATTGCTAGGTAACAACGGGTGCCGGTGAATGAACTGACCCTGGAATCACAACTTGCTGGCTCACAGATCCTGTGCTAAACACTAAAAACCCAAGTTAGTGGCCGTAAGCCACCCTTATCATCAATAAAAGAATGTACGCAAATGAAAAAAAGTAATATCACATGTTTTTTCAGAATTGGGAACCAAAAAAAATGTGTCGTCTATTGCCAAAAGTTATTGTCAATGGATGATAATTGGGGGTCCCGGATTTTGAGAAACGCCCAAATAGATTCGTTTCTGATGATTAATTTCTAACACATATTCCTTTTTAGATTTCTTTTTGCCAAGTAATTATCAAGATTTCTTTTTGCTGATGGATATCTGAGGGGAATTGTTTCGATTTCTTTTCAAACCAGTTGTGTCATATGGTGACTTCTCAAAATAGGAGACTCCCAAATCATCCAATCTTAACCATTTATAGTAGTAAAGGAACCATTTTTTGGGCTCCCTATTTTGAGAAACATCCATATGTCTTTAGCAGCAATAGGCCGCATCAGCAAGAACGTCCTAGAATTCTGCATGCCCGTGCAACCTTAGTCATAAATTGGTTTAGAGGCCATTTGAGTGTTTCTCAAGTCAACCCCAAGTTATGGCTGGTGAATAACTATTGTAATTAAATGGTTGATAAAGGATGATTTGGGGTTACCCTATTTTGAGAAACACCCATTTAACCGAGGTTATAAACGCATATAACTGCTGCAATTGGCAGTTACCCTAGCTATAAGCTAATTTAGCCATCTTGGGGGCACCTTGGGGGGCAACTTGTATTTGAAAAATGTCAAATGAGTTGTGCCCGTCTCAAACCCTTTACGCAAACAAACAACCCAATATACCGTTGCGCCATGTTCAAAACCCTTCATGGAATCCATCCCTAGATCAACCTGGGGTCGTCCAAAAATGGTGTACCTCCAAATTAATGATGGTTTCCCTATTTATGATGGCTATCAATGGATGGTGCTCGTAGGTAGCACCATGGACAACCGCACCTCAGTCCCCCCAGGATCGAATGCTACCGGCAACGATTCCGAACGCTATGAGTTTGAACCCTTCTGAAGAAGGTGGATCAACTATCTCGGTTGCACACACCCAAGGAGCTTAGTCAATAACCAGCCAGGAGCTTGTCATCCAAATCTGATACATTAAGCGTTAGAAAACCTCATGTTTCGACCAGGAAACCAACTTCAAGTTACCTTGTTGGGCAACCATGATTCATCAGCCACGGAGCCCGTACACCCACTTTTTGGCCAAGAAACAGGTGTATCTGTTGTTATAGTCATTATAATGCTCCCAAGTCCTTGCCAGATTCATGCAATAGCCTCAGTGGAACTTCGCCACTCCCCGCCGGGCTGCGAGACATAGGTGAAAGACCCTGAACAAATCGACATGCCGTTATACCTGCTGGTTCAAAGAGGGATTTCAAAAGCATGATCATGGTGAAACCAGTTGTGCAAACGGCACTAGATCTGTCTAATAACCCATCAACCACTGTTTCTGACACGGCTCAATTGATTCCGGAAATGACTATGGCTAAATGATGGTAGAGACAGGATGATCATATCAAACTAATACTTGGATGGAATCATGGCTGGTCGCTGAATGCCTAATGGATTGTAATCATCCTTCACTCACCCTGTGTAGAACCCTTAATGACGATGGTGACCGGCAGTCTTTCTCACCGTGCAGCCATCATATTGTCAGTCATCAGCAAGCTCGTGACCTAACAAGCGATCGTTCGATCTGCCGTTACCGTAGCTATCCTGGTTGGTGGTTGAACCACCCCTATACAAACAAATATTAGTCAACCAATCCTTTGTTAATCATGACTAGGGAAAATAAAACATGTGAATCAAACCACCAACCAGTAGTTGTTTTACTACTACTACTAATATGATCGTTGGTTATTTTCCCCTATCATTAATCATTATTAACCATGTTTGGAACCACCAGGCAGTATCCTATGTTATCCTGACTAGCTTAGGCCATTGCCCAGGAACGCATTTGTATCTCGCAAGATCTTGCGAATTCGTTACGTTGACAATCATCCCAGATACGGAAAAATGTTCACGTAACGTTCACACGTAACATCCCGGTGATTCCAAGACCATCTTGTAAAGGCCACCTGTAGTCGTGACCAATCACTAGATCACCACTTGGAACGTCGAATCCGAGGAACACGCGCCACCATCAGAGACTCCCACCGTTGCTTCGAACACAGTTTGACCTTGACCAAGGATCACCGCAGCGTCGTTGGGAGCATAGCCATTGGGGATTCAAGCCACTGACTGGGAGGCTCCCGTCTGAGCTTAGTGGTGGTTGGATGTTGATGGTGCTCACGGGCAAATCAACCCAAATGACTTGCCAAAGAAAGCATTATCATCACAAATGCGGCTCCTTAGCTCCCCCTTTAAACGCCCATCAAGAGGCTGTATAAGTGTCCCTGGCTCCGAATCGCTCCCTCCCAACCAACCAGAATGATATCCAAACATGTGAATCTTCTGGGATGAAGCCATTCGATTTCGAACACCTCCGAGAGCTTCTGGGTAGAACATAAGATCTGCATTCTTTGACTCGGTGCTCTCTCCAACTGAATCCAGGGGTCAATCAACGTTGAAGACTTGTAGCATTTTAGATATCATTCATGGCTTAAGTAGCGATCATCATTGCTGCTCACCCCATGGAATCATCATGTCACCATCATGTCACTGGCCTCAAGCAGTAACATAGAAACATCAGATTCGGCTGTGGGTGAGTTCAGACCCCTGGTCCCCTGGCTGTTCCCAAAGCAATGACCAAACAGGATCAACCAATCTTGGGATATCCATCCATGCATGGTAACCCATAGCATCCCAGATATCACTACCAAAATCATGGCTGAAACATTGCCACCACCAAGCTTGTGAAGTCATAGGGAGCTCCACTGGACGTGGGCCTTCGAAACCCTTCAGTGTTGACATGCGCGGTTGGTATTTCCTCACCGGAACTGTGTGGGCGAACATCCAGACATTGATACGCTGGTACTGTTAGCCACCACCACTTAGCCATCGCCATCCAGTAGCAACCATCCATGAAGCATAAATTACGCAGGAATTCACAAACGATTAACCATGAGACTTATTGATCAACTTGCTATCATTGGCAATTGACGTTTGATGAATTGAGTTCATCAATTAACCATCAGCAACAATCAATGAAGCATCAATTAACCAGAAACTAAGAATATTCAACAATCAATTTATCAATTGCATTAACATTTACCATCTTCAACAATAATTGGTGTTCACTGCGCGACCAATCTCGCATAAGCCCGGCCACAGGTGGGGGAATCATCGGTGTTGACCATCATAATCCAATATCAATCATTTATAGTAATAAATTATCCCATCCGATCTTCATCATTTATACTAATAAACCAACCACTTTTAGGGTACCCTATATGGCTTGAGAACCCATGAATCTCATTCACTTCCTGGCGCCCTGGGCCACCGGACTGGAGTAGTCGGGCTTGATGGTCTTGTCACTGGGGTCGATGGGGTTGTTGGCCCCCTCAATGATGGTGTTGGCCGGCACGGTCACTTGCCTGGGCACCTTGGTGGCACCCTGGTGAATGATGGTTAGCCATGGTTGCCAGCCTGGCCGTTCTACTGGTTGGTGGTTCATATTTAATAAGGCTGGTTAATAGCTTATGGCTTATATGGTTGACAATGGTTTGTAATTAATAAGGCTGGTTCATAGTGATTCATGATACTTAATTACATTGTTTATATCAAATGGTTAAAAATGAAGATCCCACCAGTTTCATTAATGAGTAAACATAGTATCAAGTGTTTGGTAATGATGGTGGGTTATTGCTTAATCATATATTGGTTGATAGAGGCTAGGTATGTGTTAAAATTCGATCGTCAGTTTTTTCGTGGATATATCATGGTGTTCATCCATCTTATCTCCAACAAAACCCTAAAAATCCAGCAGTTCGTGGCTAGGCATACCCCTGGCTCCAGCCGCAGCTCCCTCCGAAGCAGCAGCACGTGGCTACACCCAGGCACGCTGAAGACCCCTGGAGGGAACTTGAAGTGTCGTACCTCTCCGTTTCTCTCCTGAGAATCCACGGAGAAGCAGCAACTACCATGGGCTGGGGCTTAAAAGGTGGTCTTAGCCTCCAAACTATGGTTTATAGCTGTTGCTGTCTTTAAAAATGATGGTTGAGGGGGCCAATAAGTAGCAACTTACAGTCAACTGTAAACAATGTGAGTTTTGACATGTTGTGATGACATCAGTTGTACAAGCTATGTGTCTCATTGGCTCAGGCATTATTAGCCAAATAGCAGTGGATATGGATATCAAGCATAGCTTCGTTCACCTCGCTGTGGGGAGCCTTCCAAGCGTAGTGGCGTCAAGTCCCATGTGAAACTCATGGCGTCAAGGATGTTTAAGAGACCATCAGGGGTTAATCACAGCGATTGATGGTTGATAGCCAACTCATAATGATGATTAAGTGTGGTTGATGGAAGACCCAGGTCTTAGCGAACAATCCTACCCTGCGTTCCTATTTTTGAGCACTGTGGCAAATGGATTCCTCAGATTACAATCTACAATGATCGGATATCACCTTTACCTATGATATCAAAAAGAGAAATCAAACTTTCCCTGATCAGTAAATATCGCTAGCTGTATCTATTCCGGGCAACTACATGAGATATTTTGATATTTTTCTACAATTGCATGCAATTCCCCCATCATCGGCCGAGGATTGCTGGGGAACCGTCTCCCATCATTCCCACTCCTGATACAGGTGTCGGTGTCTGGGTACCATCATTGACAAAATCTATGATTTATCACGACCACAACCACGCAAGGTGAATTCATCCGTCATCCCGAGCTCATGACCCCGGTTAAAAATTGGCTTGTAGCCAATCTCATCTGGTTGGTGGTTACAATGTGGGCCCCCAACCACTTATAAGTTGGTTTATAACTAACTTAACTAGGGTTAACTATCAGTTGTAGGTGTTATAACCAAAATTAAAACTACTGGGGGCCCACCTTGTATGAGCCATTCCAAATTCAAAGAGCACTGCACTTGCAACATCCTGCAACTGTTACCCCGGTTCCGGAAGAAACACATACGGCTGTGGGTCAAAACCCTTAGTCCCCCTACCATTGTTTTCCCTATAATTGAGTTGGTTGTTATCCCCCATTGTTTTTGCTTAATATTGACCCATAGACCCATAGCCATACCACTCCCATCCAATCCAGGGGCGCCCTGTTTCGCCGGTTGGTTCTTGAGCGTCATCTTCAATTGGGTTGCCACCCTCAACAAGTCAATCAGCTATGGGTCACCCTTAGTCTCCCTGGTTGCCCCATCATTAACCACAAGTTTTCCTTATGATTGTTGATTAAGATTGACCCAATTCCCCAATCAATCAGGAATTGCTAGTCATTGCTTGTTTTTTCCCCAGATCCTCCGGACACCTAGTTGGATTCAATACAAGCATCGCGTCCTTGTTGGTTGCATTACCTGGTAATGTCCTCCAACATCAGTGAAAAAACAAACAACACGACAACAAACAAATAGTAATCACCTAACATCAACTACACAATTCATCAACTCACATCTTTCATCACGATCAAATCTTCGGATTAACATCGGAAGATCTCCCAACGATGCCTGGTTCCCACCTATGGTGGTCCTTCGGTTTTACCGAGAGTCGCATGGGAGTGGGCCACCTTGAGGGCATCCGTTGCCCTCGATGAGTGCAATCCACTGATGGACCTGTAACAAACCTTGGTGACGAAGGCGAATAGCATGACCTAAATTGATGTAAATCATGGAATTGCCAAACCCAAATATTTCATGTATGGTATATTTGCCGACATTGGACTCGATTTTGGGCAAACATAGGTAAATATGCCACACATGGCGTATCTGGGATAGAGTGCCACACAAATAAAATGTGCAATACACATGAACTGAACACATATGTCGCAACTCATAGCTTGTTCCACAAATGATTTGTGAACTCAATCTGCTGTTGTTGGTTCACAATCCAATGCTTGTGTATTGTTCCCCATGTAACGAATGCATCCTCGATTGACAAGTCAGGGTGGTTGTTGGTGTTTGGCTCTGCCAGATTAGATCATCTACCGAACGAAAAACATATAAGACTAAGGGATCTAATTATACTACTTAGTTATGGTGATAGCTAGCAAGGAGCAACCACCATTCGCAAATAACATTTTGTTGTTGGTCTTGTGTGGTTCGTCCGAACTTTATCAACTGCACAGCAAAAGCCGTCCTTCATCAACTTAGTATTAACATTCATGAATTGTGATGAAATACTCTGTTGCAACTAGGACTGTTGGTTGTTATCGGGTGCTGACCTACCGGCTGTTCCTTTGCGTTGTAGGGTTGGGTTTTGAACTAAGAACACTGGGTCCATGCGATTGAGATGCCCCCAAGAGCTGTGCATCTGAGAGCTACCACATATGCATGCATGTATGTATGTATGTATGTATGTATGTATGTATGTATGTAAAGAGAAATAAATCAATCCATTAACCAAAATAACCAAAAAAACAACAAACAAATAGCTGAACAAAAACACAATAACCCAAAAACATGAGTAAAAAAATAAACGAACAAAACGTTCATATGTATAAGTAACTCCTTGTTATTCGCCTCTATCAACCACCGCTGACCGTTATTCTCCATCACGTGCCATGATCAAAACATGATTTTCCCTATTCTGTCTGGCGTTCAACCACGGCATTGCTCGATTTTCACCCTGGTTTTTTTGAGCCAAGGAAGCTGTCCACGCAGGTTGCTAGTTTGGCTGCTTATCAACATCCATTGATCCAATACGAACCAATATTAGCCAATAAGGGATTCTTAAAATAGGGGGCCCCAAAAATCATTTGTTTACCCTTAAAAATAATGAATGTTGGATGATAATACCCCTGTTTTGAGAAACCACCATGCTCACCACCATCAACTGTCATGATACTTTCCTAGATGATCATCCTTTTGGTAATTAGAATGGCGTGCCTGCCATCATAACAACTTCCCACCCCATCCCACCACAAACAATGTAAACATCCCACCCCACCCCATCCCTCAACGTAGCATGAACATCCTTGGCACATGTACATGAACATTAACATCCCATCCCACCCCATCCCCAACGTAGCATCAGCATCCTTCGCACATGTGAATGAACGTTAACATCCGACCCCACCCAACCCCATCCCCAACCTAGCCATCAACATCCTTGGCACATGTACATGAACGCTAACATCCCGCCCCACCCCACCCATGACACTCAATGTGTACAAAACACTGTGGATTCCTATGCGCTTGCAAGGTTTTAGCCGCCGTCTCTTAGCCATCCCCAGGCCCGATACCCATGATCATGTGCCATGCGGTGTCATATGTCAAAGGGTGTGAGGAAAAAAATGTGTCTTTGCACACATACACTATCATGCACCACCTTTCACAACATGCCTTGTTTGACCACGGAGTAGCAATTTACGATGCAACCAGTGTGGCAGTTGCTGCCTCTCATTGCAAGCATCTATCATATCGTCGATGACCTGAACAACAAATACTGGCATTAGCGAGCCCCAAATAGCCGCACCAGCGGCCCGCCCGCAACTACGGGCACAAGCGACTGGGCGCCCGTTGTAACGTACTATAACATATTATAACCCAACAGTAGTGATAATCCATTAAGCTGGCAACAACCATAACCTTCCAGTGGCCTAGAACCCTTCAGGCCCATGACCCTAGTGGGTTAGAACCCTCCTAGTGGGTTAGAACCATAGTGGCACCCCCTAGTGGACTCGAACCTCCTGTCATTGGGATCATCCGCGCGTCCCAGTTGCCCAGTGCGCACGCGGCATCGTCGCCCGCGCATTCATCGTCCAGGTTTGCCACGTCGATGTCGTCGATGTCGCTGGCGGCGGTCACCTGCAGAGGTCACCGTTGTTGTGGCACCGGTGTTATGGTTACAAAGAACATGGCTAATAGTGGTTACTAATAGCTGTTTCTAATAGTGGTTAACATGGCTAATAGTGGTTTCGAATAGTGGTTTCTAATAGTGGTTACTAATGGTTACTAATGGTTAGTAATGGTTTGTATTGGTTACTAATGATTCATTATTTATATAATGGTTACTAATGGGAACCATTATATGACTGATAATGATGATTTATATAATTGTTACTAATGATATTTGATAACAATTTGAACTATTATCTATCCTTTAAATGATGATTGATAATGGTGAACAATGGTGTATAATGGTAAATGATGTAGTTAACATGGCTGCTTAATAAATGATGGTTGAACATGGCTAATGATGATGGCAATTTATGAAAAATAGTTATTAGGCAACAAGGTATGGTCAATAATGATTTATCCTGTACAATGGGAAACCACCAATTAGATTACCAACATCAGTACAGTAGTAAATGTGACAACAGTCATACTTAGTTAGCTGCAAAACAGCTGTATATGTGTGTGTGAGACTGATAACGCTGGCAACCACAGGTTGTGTAAGAATCAGACATGATACTAGTAACACTACGGATGGTTAAGCAATCTTACAGGTTACCAACAACCATTGCGTATTATTGATAGCCACTATTGACCAACCATTGTCAAGAATGATCAAATATCAACGGTCAGTAAAGAATTACAAACAAGAGGAGCCTGGCAAGTTCAATGATCGCCACCGTGACCTTTGGTTGCAGCATACACGCTTGGCAATATGTCCGTGAAGAATAGGTGGTACTATAGCCTGATGGAGCTATTGTCAGTAATCCAACCATGGTAATACCGTCGTAGGGACAGCACACAGAATAACTAAAATCTGCTGCAAGGAGACAAATCAACCAACAATAACACATATTGGCATTACCCGGTAGATATCATCTACAAACCGTGAAAACCAACAGTTACGGGATCACAATATGGGTGTTTCTCAAAATAGGGGGACCTCCAGTTATCATCAAACATTAACCATTTATTGTAATAAACCACCCCAAACTTGTGGGTTCACCCAATTTGAGAAACCATTATTAGCCATAGTTAACCTTGGAAATCCGTAGGTTTTCTGGTTTTCCTGATAATTAACCACTACAATCAATGGGGTTCACCCAATTTGAGAAACCCCCCCGTGTTTCTTGTTGTGACAATCCAGCACCGGGCCAGGCGTTGTGGACGAACACCCATCATGAACCAACTCATATTTACAGTAGCCATGATTTACGGTGGTAAATGATTATGCGATTCATATTGGTAATGTTATTTACCAATATTAGTTAGCGATGTTATGGTTGATCATTTATGTGATTCACATTAGTAATCAACATTAATAACAACCAACTAAATGAATAATAATCAACCAACTGATGGTAAACCATTGCTCGGTATTATTAATCATGGTTCATCATCATTGGTTGATATTGGTATGTATTGATCGGGATTCATCATCATTGGTTGATATTGGCATCCATCACTATTAACTCCGACGAAACCATGATTCATCATCATTGCTTGTCACTCACGATGTTCACCTGCGATGCGCACCACCAAAGACAACTGGGCTGCAGATAGTGAACAGCAAAAACCAACAGCCAAACTCAGAGTTCTGTCTGCGCATGCAAACGTTTGAACCAAACCAACTTGACAGACTACTTATCAAACTTAAGATGAATCAGCAACTGTTACCTCAGCTTTTCAACCAACAGTTGCCCAACATTGGCTATCTTAGATGATAAATAATTCCCAATAATTCATTGTTCTTAACCATCATGTAACACTAGTACGAAGCATGAAATATCATATTGATTACCCATCATTAGTGGTTCTCGACCATCCTGAAACTGTATGTCTCCCATGGAAAACGCCAGCCCCTGGCAATGTTTGACACCATTGGCGAGAGCCGAAGCACTAAAAGACCGCAAAAGAAAGCCGCCAACTTGGACATGTGGCCCATCTTCAGGCCCTGTAGTAATAACGCTTTTCCTGGCGACTGCAGAGATGGGACCAGAAATCAGGTTTTAGGATGAATGACCCTGCGGGAATCTCACAAAGCAATGGATTTATTCACCACTTGTAGATTATGTAGCTGTTGGGAATAGTGAGTATCCATTGCTATACTAGCCAAGCATTATCCACCAATAAAATTTGTTCCTAACCAGTTTTGATGAAATTGACCATTGTCAACTATCAGCATGAACCTTGTTAGATGAATGTGTGACCATGATGCCTTCCTGTACAATCTTCTGGTGATTGACTCTCTCTGGGTTTGGTTCCTAAACTCGACTGGCCATCGCGCATGAATTGACCTGCCTTACTGCCTGTGCTCATTGAAAGAGCATCAGGATCCTAACCTTTCCCAGGACATATGAAAGTGCGTATATGGGCGTCCGTGAGCAAAATGGGTTCACACATCATCACCTTCGTGGAATTTCGGGCTGCAGCTCTGTCTTGGACAGTTGGCCAAACAAAATCTCGTCGTTGTTTTGCGAGCAAAAGAAAATTAATTAGGGTTGGCCACGGCGTGTCTGAGATGATACGGTGCGCAATGTGGTGTCCACAAGGTCGCAAAATGTTACACAAAAACTACCTAGCAAACCATTGATAGCTCTATTGTTTGTCATCCAGCTACCACGCAGACTTACCGAAGCTCACTTTTGCTTCATGAACCTCCTATTGTGGCTGACCATCTCTCCCACAAAAACACCTATATACCTTCTTTTCTTGCTGGTTGTATCGCTTCCTATTCTTGCTGGCCATACATCTTAACTCACATCATAGCCTGTGTGTTACTTGTGCTTGTACCTTCTATGCCTGCTAGTTCCATCTCCACAAACAAAAGCGGAGTTATTGGTTATACCCATGGGTTCGGTTGGTTTACACCCATGTTGGTTGGTTTATACCCACGGTTTTGTTGCATCGCATCCTTATCATTCCACCTTCACCCTAGCATTTGGTTAGAACCCCACTGGTAGCTCCACTTTAAAGGGCTAGTCCTGGGTACCCTTGGCTCCTGGCCTCGCTCCCAACAACCAACCAGCAGAGGGTGCTACCGAGACTCTTTAGAGCAAAAGTTCAGCCGAAGCTGCGAGCCACGTCCGTTTGAGCCGAGAGCGCGGGAATCGTTGGCGTTGGACCAACTTTTGCTGGACTTCTGGGTGGTTTTCCTACGGGTTCAGAAAGGTTCGTAGTGGCTATATGGTTGAAACCAACTGGTGGGAAAACAATGATTGATGATGGCTGTAGGTAATAATGGCTATAAGAAAATTCGGAAAACTTATATTGATGCTACAATGGTTCATACTGATTAGCAATGCTTGATGATGGCTAATAATGGCTCATGCTGGTGAACAAAACAACAAAATTCAGAAGGCTTCTGTCCTTACTGATACTGTTTGTTCACAATGGGGTTCAAAATGGATCAGAATTGTCAACCATTGTTACTAATTTGGAATGGTCACGGTGCATATATACAGTAATCAATATAGTTCTGTGTTTGAATACTTGCTGGTTTTACCTGACCTGCAACGAGATAGCATTTGTTCATACTTGCTCAAGCACTCCAAAAGCGATGTAACAAAAACATGTGAGTTTCCATGGGCATACATCGGAAAACAATAGATACAGTAGTTCAATGGTGTGGCTATGGGTCAACCAAGCAACCACAAACGGGTAGGTGAACATCCAACAGTTAGACTAGTTCGCTCAGCTATAGGATATTCACCAGGTGCTCAGGGCCGTTGACCCATAGTGATGTAGCATCATCGTTCGTATCATTGATCACTGGTTGGTCGTGCAAAACCCATCGACCAATATGAAGCCGGCGACCTTAAAACTCCTGGTTGAAACGCAGTTGAAACCATCACAGGCCACAACTGCTATCGCGCAGGTTACTTTCCAATACCAACATTAGGTACCATTGATCCTGATGTGAAGTAGCATTAAGCTGTTGTGGCTTACCCTCCGAAAACCTGAACATAGAACCCACTGTTAGCCGGTTTCACAGGCTTTCCCGATGAAATATGGTCATTTCTCAAAGTAAGGGCCTCTCAATCATCCTCTATTCACCATTTGTAGTAATGAACCAACCATTTTGGTGGGGTACCCCTATTTTGCAAAACACCCGAATGGTGATAGAATTTCCCGAGTCAGTCTTGAACTTGAACCATATTTTTTTAAATACAAGCCAGTGGGAGTTGCATCATTGAAGACGGCATGAAGTGGCTATCCAGGGGAATGGGGCATGCGTACAAAGTAGAGTCCCCTAGTTGTAGGTTGGTTTGTAAGCCGTCGAACTATAGTTATCTACAATAACTGGTAGTTACCCTAGTTAAAGCCAAATCAGCCAAATATGGGGTCTCACCTTGTCAGAATGAATCTTCAATTCCTTTCAAAGTAATTACAAACGGACGCGATATGTTGACAACACCAAAAATGGCAATACCATAGTAAGATCACAACATGGCAGTGGTTCATTCTCGGTGGGTCTGTGGGGCTAGCAGAACCCCGAGGCCGCGTGGGGTACGTGATGCCAAGCCACATACATAGTTCCCTGGGCGTCCACCTATAGAAGTGGCGAACACGCTGGCTGATGAGGTCGAAAATGAAAGCATCAGGAGTGGTCAATCTTGCGTGCTAAAAAGCGTTGGATGGCACCTTTAGTTGATTAGTCACTAAATTAGCTCACTAGTAAAATGAACCAAATAAACCACTAGTCACTAATCAGAAGTGGCAAAGTAGCTATCAAACAAATAGCGACAAATCATTGCTGATTTGATTGATACTAAGCATTCTTTGTGATTAATTGTGGCGATTCACTACTGCAAGTTAGTGGATTGACCACTGGTTGATACTTGGATTAGTGGATATCTGACCATTGACGAGAATTCAACAAAAACATAAACAAACACTGATAATAAAGGTGTTGATCTGATATGGCTTTGGGTCAACTGCCCCATACGTACCCCTAGCTGTTCATACCCCTGGCTATTCACATCCCAAAATGACCAACCCGAGCTTTTTAGTGTTCACCTACCCATTTGCTGGTTAGTTGATATTGACCCATCCCCTTATCAACCACATGATGGGGGTAACCAGAGATCTCTGGTCACAACAGGTGAAGATAAGCGACCAGTGGAACCCGTCAATCTCTTGGAGCGATCAACAGGTTCGACTTCGCCCTATGGGTCAAGCTATTAACCAACCAACCTTACTGGTTGACCAGCTACTGGTGAACCATCGAGCTCACCAACAGTAAAGCATATATCAAGATTAGCTGCTTGGTCATATCCATGTCCCCTCTAATTGTTGGTCATTATACCCCATTATCAAGCCTCAACCAGCTAGTTAGCCATGGGATATACATCGTACATGGATATACCGATTATATATTATGGCAATCTGGGTCAACATCAAGCATCCCAAGATTCAAACAGCTGTAGCTGGTCATTTTGTGGAGGTGCCAGGGGTGCACTATACCCACAGCCTTAAGTGAAGAAAGCAGGTTGCTACGAATCCTTATGAAAGTCAATAGAAATCATCCAGGAACCCTTATGAAAGTCAATGAAATCAACCAAACCATCTATTTAGAAAAGTAACACAACCAAAAAAACGAACCAACCAGCAACAAACCTCATGATGCTAGAAAAAAACGGATTCACCTCGAAACATGTTGTTACGAATCCTTATTGATGCCGGATGTGGAATATCTTCGGTTTCCCGCGCATTGATCCGGACCTTCTAAGCTGACATGCCAATCAGTGGGTGTGAAATTCAGTGCGTTCCATGGTGCACAGCTGGATGAAATGCCAGGATCACATCAACCAGCGATCTGGATGGACAATCTGAAACTTCAAAGCTTCAAGTGGTACTTGGATGCGCCATGTCCACTTAGTGACTGGGAAGTAGGCATGGTTAGTTCGGGGCGAGTTCAGCTTACCTCATAGGGTGCAACTAACCCTGGTTCCCCCGGTTGCACATCCAAGTACTTGATCTCACATCATTTCCCCTAGTTGAGTCACCTGTTCTCTATTGACGCTGGTAAATTTTATGAGGTAAAATGATGATGAGCTTGAACTACCATGGTCAAACACCAAGTGGCGCCAAACTCAACTACCATCGTTGAGCATCAACCATCATGGATATGGTTAGTACTATCCGATCTTTGTTGATGGTCAACCCTTGATGGCACCATCATCCATCATTAGTGATTCTTATGCTTGCTGTTGGTGTATCATCATTCAGCTGTTCCCTCGTGCTGTTGTCAGATCATAATGAGAAGGGAGCCGCTGTGGATTCGCAACCAGCCGCCCAGAGACAGAGACCCATGCTTCGTCCTGCCCACAAAGTCGTTGGGTGAGATGGTAGAGTAGCATGGCGGCTTCACCTCTCCCAAGTTCATTCCTGAGCCAACCCTGTCGCGCGGCCCATGGAGCAATTCTCCACAGAGTTCCCTGCCGCGCAGCAATCTCATCAGCAACCAGCCCATTCCGCAGGAGCATCTCCGCCACACAGGCTGTAGGCTCACCCGTCTGGGTGATCTCATAGGCATGGGTGAGAGCAGGCAAGTAACGAGGGCCCAAAACACCAGCCTGCTCCAAGGAATCTACGCGATCGCGGTTCCACGCAACGTCTGGTTCATCCATAGCCTGAACATCCACCAAAACCTCCTCCACAGCACTGACCTGGACCCTGCTGCGGTGTTCCACTGACGGATCGAAATGTCAACCATGACAAACCAAAATTCTGATCGTCGTCGTCATCATCAATCCATCATCCCCCACGGTGAACCATCCATTGATGAGCCCTATGGTTGTTGATCATCATCATTTTCCACCACCATCATCAATCATCAAGTTCTTGAGCTTCCCCAATTCATTGCTGATTCTTAGTACTCAATTCTTAGCCCTCAATTACCATTCAACATCCATCATCCATCATCCATCATCAATCAATCAATCATACCCCATTGCCAGTTGGCAGTGGGTCAAAACCTTTAGTCCACCGGATTCCCCGATCATTAACCATTATTCCACTAATTTTGTTCACCAGTTTTGTTGGTCATCATCCCCCATGATTGGTTAATGTTGACCCATAGCCATATAATTGGTATATCCCCTGCTATTGTTGCTTATCATCTTCTTTTATTACACATTGACCAGGTAATTAACCATTGGTTGGTTGTTTGGTTGGCTAATACTGACCCTTAGCTATGTAGTTGGTGCATATCCCCTACAATCGTTCGTTATCATCCCCTATTATTAACCATTAACCATTAACCAGCTATTGTTGGTTGGCTAATACTGAACCCACTCGCCATTGATTAATCATTTATTGTTGGGTCATGTTGGGTCCTATTATAAAACCACTATTAACCATGGTCAACCCTAGAAAACCCCTTGGCTGGTTGATACAGACCCACATTAGCGATCCTCATTGGTTGGTTCCATCCTGGTTGTTCCTAGGTTCCGAGCCTCCAGACCTCAGCTAGGGCGAAAATCCCGGGGCGCCCCACCACGGCGGCGTGCTCGTAGCGCGCGGCCCAGTGGGCCACCGGCGTCACTTCCTGCCAGGATCGACCTGGAGACGATGATTTGGGAAGGCGCAAGAACTTGATGAGTGATGATGGTAGTGGATGATGATGATGATGATGATGATGATGATGATGATGATGATGATGATGATGATGATGATGATGATTATGATTTGATGATTTGATGATTTGATGATTTGATGATTTGATGATTTGCTGATATTTGATGATGATGACCAACAACCACGGGGGTAATTGCTTGATGATAACCAACCCCCTGAAAGTAATTCATTGATGGTTAACTGTGGGGGATGATAACTAGCAATGGGGTATGATTGATTGATGATGGATCATTGGTGGTTCATGAATGGTTTGCTATAGGGGATGAAAAGCTACCATGATGATGCTGATGATTGATCATGATGATCATCATAAGCAACAACCTGGTGCATTGATGGATAACTTTGGGGGATTGTGAGTTCCAACAGGGTATGATTGATTGATGATGATTGATAATCGCATTGGTTAATAATAGTTTATAGTGGTAAATTGAGAGTTGATTGTAGATGATGGTCGACTACGGTTCATGATAACGGTTGATAATGGTTCTACGCTAATGACAAACAACTCATTGAGTTATATTATGGCTGATAATGATAACTATATAGTATTAGTAGTTGGGTAGTTGTAAACCAACAAATTGCTTTCTTGGGGGGGTACCTTGTGATAATGCTTGCCAAAGGTTGATGACAACATTGGTAGGCTTGAGCATGTATCGGCTGACCACTTGGTGCATAGCGGTCGTTAACACCTGTTGGTATGGTATGTTTGAAAAACTTATTGGTGGACAATGGTTGATCATTGTGGTTCATAGAAGTAATTACCTACTAACAAAAGTGATAGATAGGAGAAGTAGTTGGTTACTCGTTGAGTTGATAATTATATAAGACTATATCATGGTTAACCATTGCTGTGGTAGGTAAAACTAATCATCCGTTTTTCGGTTTATTGACCAAGGAGATAACACATGATAGTTGATAATGGCGGCTAGTGCCTTATCATGACATGGGGTGCCAGTCATCAATGGTTGATGATAAGTGGCAACAACCAGCAATGTAAACACAATCTTGCTATAGGCACAAGGGAAACCTTGAGAAGAAACAAGAGTTGAAGCACCAGGAAAGCCTGTGTTTACAATAATTATGTAGGATTCTGAGGTCCACTGGTAGTAGAACCCATCAGAGAATCAAACAACCAAATGGATGTTTGTTGTTCACAGCTTCTTGTGCTGGGTTGGCACAGCTAACCACAGGACTAAGCCTTTGAGATCCAGGACTAATAACCAGCACCAACCAACAACCACTGGCAACCACCCAAAAGCGGTTTGATCACCATTCATCATACAAAGTTTCTTCCGTGCCAGCACTCTTTGAATTTGATCGATGCCAACCACCATGAATCAGTATTGGCCAACAAGAGCCATTATCAATGATTGACTACTGTCAACCATCAAATAGCCATTATTAAATACAGTAATTGACCATGAGTCAACCATCAACTACATATTATCTCTTCGACAGTGAGTTTCCCGTCATTAACCATCAGTACTATCCACCATGCACACCTATAACCAGCAAAAAAAACAGTTTGTAATGACCATGGTTATAAAGCTTATAACCATAGTAATTACCCATAGTTAACCATCATTACCAAATGGTGAACTGCCACTCCTGGGGGCCGCTCCTGGCCGGGCTCCCCCTTTGAAGGGCCACCGGATACCCCCTTTCACAGCTCCAGGCCTCGTTCCCTCACCACGCCTCCATCTTCGGATCGCCACACGTCGGGCAAGCGTTCCAAGTTCAACGACAGGCCACCTGAGGTGCACCGTTGCCGGGGAAACCAGGCCCAATAGCCTCACAAGAGCTATGGTGGGGAAGCCCGAACTAAGCATGGTTACTTTGTGGGATTCGCTCATCCCAGAGGTCAGTTGGTTGATTGGTTAAAGAGTTGGTCAGTTTACGAGACCCTCATTGTGGAAAAACGGGGGTCCGAGTCTTAGTGCCAGGCGTGAAATTGTCAAACTTCGAAGGAGGATTGCGATGATGCATGACGATTTGGTGGTTTCTCAAAACATGGGCACTCCCAAATCATCCAATATTAATCATTATTAGTAATAAACCAATCATTTTGGGGGGTCCCCTATTTTGAGAAACACCCATTTGACAAAATGACATTGAAAGCACTGCAGCTGGTGGCTGAGCAGCTGGATAGCACAACTTGCATCTGCCATCAGATCCAGCAGATTTCAAGATCCCTTCCCATTGGACCATATAATCTGGTCGGTTGGTTCCTCCCCCAAAAGATCCTACGGTTTCAACATCAACCCAGACCTGGAACGAATCACGTGAGAAAACACAATTTAGCAAGCGGCGCATCTATCAAAGGCCTGGGTCAAAATCCAATACTCCTGGTGATACTACCTATGACGCAGCTTAGAAGATGTTCATCTACCCAATAACTTCCAAGGTAATATAACTGCTTAGAATAACCACTGCCCATCGGATGTTTCTAAGATGAACAACTATCCCCACCTCGGTAGTAATAATACCCCGGTGAACATCAAAACACAATATACCTCTTCTTCGGATGTTCATCTACCCATGACTCTTGGAGGGTTGGTGACTTGACCCACACTCGTCAATTAAGGTCCCAGCACCTTGATGGTTTCTGGTTGGTAGATTCACAGCTTCTCAAAACTATGAATGAACAAACCAACCATTCCAAACATTGAGAAACAAATTTGAAATCACCAACTTGTCAGAAATTTTCTTTTTTCCGGTGCATTTATGTGGGCGCAACCATTCTGGGACGCACTGAGTCAACTCATGCCAACAGGGAATTCCCAGGCGATCGTTACTACAGAGCTGAGCTCGCCCACTTACTATGGCCTCAATGTAAAAAAGGAACAGCAACCCTTCCCCAGAATGAATATGGGGGCCAGAATTTGAGGAAAGTACGTAGTTATTTATAACTATATGTTATATTTGTATACAGTATGTGAACAACCTAAGAAAAAATCATCAAAATATGAAACTGGACCGTGCCCGAAAGCTAAATGATCTCAATATTGAGCATGGGGGATATTCCACCCACTTGGGGAGGATTGTAACTGCCAACTGGGTTGGCTGTAAGGCTTGTGGAATCCGGCGAAAGCAAACCGCGCCTAAGATGAAAATCTTGTCAGAGCTGATGACTGCCTCAGTCGTCGCAAGAAACCCATGGATCCGGCAGAATCGATTGGGGATCTCAACAGTTGACGAAGGGTCTGACAGCAACTCTTTTGGACCCCAGTTTCAGCCTGTCGCCTCTGCAAAAGAAAACGCGGCGTATACGTGCGGTATTTCTCATGTCATAGGGGACCACCCAAATCATCCATTATTGAGCATATTCAATATGATAAACCACAATTTGGGGTTCCCTATTCTGAGAAATCCGCACCTTTGTATATTTGCAAAAACACATCAATTGTTTAATGAAACACTGGGACTGCTTCCCGCATCTTGCCGCCAGTAATAGGATTTCATTCGGATGGTGAGTGCACGCACAACACAACGAAAACAACAACAACAGCAACAACAACAACAACAACAACAACAACAACAACAACAACAGCAACAACAGCAACAACAACAACAACAACAACAACAAGCTGAACAAAGTACGCGCCGTAGTTCTGCCAAAGTGCAAACACCACGGGAAACCCGTCCATCGCTCGCGATTGAAACACAGTGCGTGGTCTCCTAGGGTTTCTCCATGGTAATGATGCAAAGATGGACTCGTGTAGAGCAATTTAAAGTCATTTGGGGCTGGTTTAGTGACACATTGTTTAAGTCAGTATAGCTAGCACATATGAACCATCGACCGTGCCATTTGCCAGCTACTGTCAACCACTCACCATCATCAACCAGCACCAACCAGTGTTGTTGGTTTTGTTCCAGTCTTATTGGCAAATAATTACCGCTTATTAAGCCTTCTGAACGGCCCCAAAAATTATGGATCTGCCAACCAATGCTGCAACGGTGCCTATGCCATTCCCCAGTCCCCGTGTCTCTTCAGCCATGCCGCTGCGTGTTGATACCGTCCGATCCAAGCCGCTTTGCCGGTGACCTGGACAAAAAACGTTACCGCCGGCTGTGCGGCAACAGCAGTTCTGACATGGATGTGACGCGTAGGGTCAATACCAAGAATGGTTGCTGGTCAATAAAATGGTCACTGACAGTAAATATATCCTGTTACATATGGTACGTAGGGTAAATTGTTGATTGATACTACTGACCATGGTTCAAAACAAAATAAGTCACTGGTCCATAGTTGACATATGATAAAAAGGGGATGCCAATGGTAATGATTCCTTACAATAGTTGAATAGTTGATGAATAAGAACATAAACCGCCCTTCATGGAAAACCATGGTGAAAAATGTTAGTGATTAGATTTGGCGGCTCGTGGTTGCTAACATGGCATAATGACCCAATATCTTTACCTTCCACCCAATGACAGGGTAAATGGTTAACGGTTGCTGGTTAGTAGACTGGTGAATAGGGTACATGGCCCATGATTAGTGACTATATACAATAAAAACAATATGCTGGTCCATGGTTTCTTTTGATGGTTCAATGGTTTGTGATAGTGCTCAGACAGCAACTTGGGAGCAATCCCCCAACCCGCTGTTGATTGTGAACAATACCTTGACTGGGCTTTGAATAAAAAACTTTCCGTGTGGGAGGATAAAACTTTGATGCGTGTCACAATGAACAAGTTCGGTTACAAAGTCAACGTCCCAATATACTGCAGCGTCAGAAGTTGGCAACACATCATGAAAGGTAGCATCAGAAGTGCGAGTTCGGACCTTGAAAGTTTCAGCTGGTGAATTACATGGCACCAATGGGAAAAGGCTACCCCCCCCCCCCCCCCCGCAAAAAGTGAACCTGTTTTAACAACAGCGTTTGTTGCATTACCAGTCTTTTAGCAGTTCATCGATCTAAAAAACAGATAATACAAGAACCAATCTACTGGTGCTAAGACCAATCGAAGGTCAAACTAGCAAGCTGACTGGCCGACAAAACCACAGCCATGTCGCGCACCAACCAATCGACAGAATCGCTGAAGTTGATTTTGCTCCGCCATGACTACCACTCAAATTGTCTATAAGCGTTGAGCCTTCTACTCTTCACAGCCTCCCTGACGGCCACTTAGCTCTTGCCAGTATCAAGTGTTGTAGTCTCAGGAGTGCTAACCCCGGATGAAGCTGAACGCGGGGTTTAACCAAGGAAACTATGACGAACTTGGGGCATCTTAATCGCATACCCTCAGGTCTTGCTGAGTCAACTAGCCCCTATAAATCAACTAGGGACTTGAACTTGATCCAATTGATATGTAGTGGTTTTGTAGCAATCCACTAATCAACTAGGCGCTTTGTATCAATCAAGGGTGAGCAGCCGGCCTGAAGCAAAACACGCCCCAACTGTCGCCACGGGCATTTTTGCTGGGGCCCGTGCCAAGTGCCACCGATCGCCCAAATCGTCGGAACGCCACACCTGCGGTTGCAAACCTTTGAAGTTTTTGTCACTTGAACATAGCCGTGGCTGGTAAAACTATTGCAAGGCGGCCCCCAATAGTTTGAAAGGTTGGTTTTAACTAAAATAAATACATACATGCACTAGTTAACTTGCGCGCGGCTGAGGGGATAATTTCAATGGCCTAAAAACTTGCATCGAGTAAATAGTGGCAACCAGCAATGAGCAACACATAGGGAAATTTACGGAACGTTAAACATGTACAGCAACTGCGGCTGCAACAACGAAAGCAACATATTTTCAAGGCTTTCGCAAGAAAATCAAACAACCTGATGGTTGATCAACCTTCAAAGGAACAAAGAGAGTGCCGCCTCCCAGTCCTATGGCGGTTTCTGAAAATAAGGGTGCCCCCAAATCATTTTATATGCACCGTTTAAAGCAATGAGCCGTCCATGTTTTGGGGTCAGCCATTCTGAGAAACCACCATACTCTAACAGTTTGGCGATGATAGCAAGTAGACGCACCTAGGTATAGGGTTCAAAAAAAAGAAGTCAAAGAAACCAGATTGTTCAAAATGCAAATTTGCCAGCATTTTGAAAAGGATCAGGCTAAGCGGCTAAGTCACCCTGCAAGTTGTCTTAGCGGTAGCCTACTGACCGAGTAGAACAAACAACCCAAAACTTTCACACGTTTTCATAAGCAAGAGGCCAGACTACATCGATGGGAGGCGGCTATCAGGAAACCATGGTGTCACAAACTCTGGTTTTATCTTCCTATCACCCCACGCACACAAGCCGTGTTCAGTGCACCAAGTTAATTGCTGAGATTAATAAACAGATCTTTCCATCCACTCATTTTGAATGCTAGGCACCAGCTTCATCATGATGATTATTGAGCCTCTCAGACAGCTTCGGAAATGTAGGCTCCTGCACGCATTGACAAAAAGAAATGAAAAATCGGTGTATCCATCTGGATGAACCGCTTTCAATAATTTTTGCAGCCATGTGCGACGATGCCCGACTGTAGTTCGGGCAAACAATCTTCCACCAGTCCCTCAGGGCACGGTTCTCCACTTCGGTCAAATGATGGCGGTTTTTGGCTAAGAATTGGTTCTTTCGTCATTGAGTCCAGGAAAGGTCACCTCTGACGTAGGCTCTCCATAATGTTTCTTTGACAACCTCGGGTACGTCACGCCCCTGGAACGATGTGCCTCGCTTGAATGACATCTCGAATGCGGATACCCATCAAGATGTATTCCGAAGGGAGACCAGGACAGCGCCGGAACCGGGCACCTTGCTTCTACATCTTGAGAAGCAGCATCTCCATCGCGACCTTGTCTTTGCGCTTGCGTTCAAGACGTCGTGCGCGTTCATCCAACTGCGGAAGGCGCAACTACGCCTCTCTCTCTTTCTCTCCATCGCCATGCGTATACCTCCACAACCTCAACAGCTTCGGGCTCCGCAAGAGGGGGCGAGTACTTGCCTTGCGTGTCTTTGGCTCGTCGTAAATTGCTTGGGCTGCTGATGCCCCATTCGCTGCTCCATGGGATCCTGTGGCCTCATCATCGTAGCGCCATCTTCCCCACTTGCTCAGCCTCCATTGGTATTTGCTAACAGTGGTGATCATTGTGGTTCTTGACAGCAGTATTGAAAGTCATGAATATAAACCGCTACGAGCCGGTCTCAACATTTCCCCAGTTACTAGGCATTTCAGAAAAACAACTTGCGAAAACTTTTGGCCACTGACTCAAGCCGGCTGCGGTCAGAACGTAGGTGACACAAGCTACACTCAACAGGGTGGCGAAACAGCGCTACGTATGTCAAGGTGAATTCACACCCGTGACTCTGGTTTCGCTACCTGTACAATTCTCGCCTGTTTTCGTGTTCTTTACAAGCTCTACACTACGTTCAGTGATACCATGAATTCCATGCATTTCCGGCATCTGTGGAGCCCTCGTTTTCGAGCTCCTTCCTTTCGCGTTTCAGTTTTCTCCATTTCTGTTTGGCCAATTTCGTCACTTCAGATTCAGCAGTTGGCTTCGTGGACCAATGTCCATCCTTCATCACACTTCGCAGGAAGTTACCATTCATATCCTTGGTGAGTGAATCAACAAGCATGATGCTCGTGTCGATCCATCTGATCTGGTCTGGGTGTTCTACGCTCAGTTCTTCGGTCTCTTCACCGTTCTTCTCCCAGATCAACTGTCTCAGTGCTGCCAGGTCAATAGACAATCTCTTGTCCGATGTCTTTGACAGCGTGGCTGACTGCAGATGTTCTTCTAGTGATTTGCAATCTGTCAACCAAATGTGCTTCATGAACTGCCTGCTGGATTCTTCCCACTTGCGTAGGTCCAGCTGGTTACAGCAGTCACAGATCATGGCTCTGATCTTGAACCCTTCTTCAACTCCGCTGGTCATGGCATATGACTCAGCCTGTAGGGTCGATCTGCAGACTCGTTTGATCGTTGTTGATGACCAACCGATCGGGTAGAACTTAGTCTCTTCTCCCTTCAGAAACTTCTGATCCACCAAAAGAGTCATTCGAGCTCTCTGTGATCTGTACGGTTCGAGCTTTCCCCGTACAACCTGCTGCTCATTTGACCAAGATGCATCGCTGACTGTGCACAGAATGCAATCGTTCCAGTCGATCGCTCCAGCCTCGAAGTACAGTCCACTCTTCGAGTACTCCTGTGCATCCTTCACCACTGCGTTGCAGTAATGCAAGTCCTTGGTCGTCGCCTTGCCGCATACAGATTGAAGTTTACTCACTCTGTAGCTCAGATCAGGCCTGGCCTGTCGTGCGACCCACGACAGTGATCCAACTACACTGCGTAGCTGTGCATTTTCAGCATCGTTTGCACGATCTGTTTTCTTCATTCCAGTCCTGAACTTCACTGGCTCGATCTTTTCTGCAGTTGACTGACAGGTAACACGGATGTTCCTGTTCTCATCTTGATCGATCTCACGTCCACAAAATCGAAAGTTCTTTTCAGAGATCTTGCTCTTTTCAACGTGGAATGCCTCCAGGATCTTTTCCACAAAATGTTCGTATCCTGGCTTTGTTGCGTACAACAAATCGTCCACATGACACGCAACCATCACTTTGATGTCTCCTTCTTCTTGGTAAGTGAACAATGCTTTGCACTGCGAGTTCTGGTGCAATCCAATGTCCGTCAAGACTTTCTTCAGTTTTGCCCAGAAACGTCGCCCAGCATCTCTGGTGCCGTATATTGGCACTCTGGCCAACATCATGGCATCCTGCGGAATGCTTTTGTCAGGCAATCCGCCTCGAGGTTGGCGTAGTAGCATCAACCTGTCCAACACCATACCATGGAAGTAAGCATTTGTGATGTCAATGCTGCGAATCAGCAATGAGCAAGCAGCACACCAAGCAAGTAGAAGGTTCAGTGCTTCTACTTCTGCCGTAGGGCTGTCTGTGCGAATCTCAGAGTACGACTGTTCCAAGTCGCCTCGCGCAACCAATCTACTTTTGTACAGAGGCGTGTGCTTCATGCCTGGACGTTGCAGGTGCTCATGTTTATCAGTGTCTATCCACTGAGTAGGTATGGGCTTGTGCCCTTCCTTCAAGAGCTTTTGCAGTGTGTCTCCACTGACAACCTGCACTGCCATGAACTTCATCCACTTTTCCCACTCTGTGAGACGTGACTTATCCAGTCCATCTTTGGTGTCTTGATCTTCACGCTCGTAGTCGAACACCTTTCCTCGTGCCTTCTTTTTGGCGTTCTTGCTCATCTGGCCATCTGCGTTGTAGACCTCAAACCTATCTTTTGTGAAGATACTGGTCTCTTCGTCTGCCTTACGTTTTCCATCTTCAATGGCCTGTGAGTTCTTCAAGAAAAACACAGTCTTGCCAGTCCATTCTTTTCCAAGCATCTTCGTTCCAAGGTCATTGTTCCAAGTGTCTTGGATCACATTAGAACCTCCTTTCTTGTAAGATACTTCAGTGATTCTTCCCTTGGTGATCTTGTCCTTCGTGACAGGACAGTCCTTCACATCATCAATACTGAACAAGGCAATTCGTGGATCATTGTGCACACGAATCAACATGCCAAGTTTCTCATCATGATGCCATTCGTCTCTTGACACTTCTGCAATGTTCGCTCCTTCAAATCCTCGATCCGCTAATCTGACTCCGGATCCTTGGGTTCCGGTCCGTTCCCAAGTTTGAACCAAGGGTGACGATGACGTCGCCCGTGACTCTGTTGCCCGTGACTCTGTCGGCGGCAACTGGAGTCCGGATAATCTCCGTCGGATCTGCGTCGGGACATCGTCCAAATGTTCGGAACTTCTCCGGCGAGATGGTGGCATCATCTCCATATCGGGTTCTGTTATTCCGGATTCTAGACTCTCTTCCGTTCCTTCACGTTGAGGAATCTGCGCAGCAGCATCTTCCATTTCTTGTTCAATCGGATCGTTCGGCGGCGTGACCGCTGGCTCGGTCATTGAGTAACCTCCGTCGCTGTCTTCATCGCCCCATTCGCCTTCCTCCTCCGGAACAGGAGGTAGGTCACCTCGCATGTCGAGGTATCCCTGTTGTTGGGATCTTCCACCGAAGACAAATGGTTTCTGATTGTGTAGGAACTGGTACGCTAATGCTTCGGAAGCGTTCACGGGTCGAAGTCGATCTGTTGCTACGCACGCGGGTGTTCCGCGATGCAAAACCCAAGCAAGCTTGTCACCGTCGAAACCGATGATCCTGCAAGCTGTTGACCATCCGCTCTGGTCCGTGCGGAAACAAACCAAATCTCCAACTCCGTATTCCTTCTGAATTGGTGCTGACTTCCTCAGAATAGCTCGCGATACGCGACTAGACATATCCGCTCGGATGAATGCCTTTCTCGCCTTCTCGCGAATCTTCGCGATCTTGCCAAACTCAGTGGTTCCGTCACTCGCCATTTGCAGTGACCCAAGATCTGCCCAAGAGTCTTCCTCAAATACCGTTCCCGGTTCCCTCGGCAGTCTTCCGAGTATGCACTGCACTGGGGCAAATCCCTTCACTCGAGACATCGAGTTCTTAGTGATAACGCTCTGGTTCAATGCTTCTGCAACCTGCTCCTGTCCAGCAAGCTTCAGTTCAGCAATGGCGCGTACCACCATGGCCTTGAGGAGACCTCCATGCCGTTCCGTACGGCCAATCATCTCAGGAGATTCAACCCCTATCGTTGTGATTGTGGTCCCTCGCGCAGCGAGTCCTGCCGCGAAATCGCCGCGGTTGTGCAGACCTCTGTCCGTGACCACTTCGTGAGGTTGACCTGCCCACGAACACCACTTGTCCTGGAAGGCCTTTAGACAAGCACTGGAGCTCGGTTGGCTTCCTCCAACTCTCACAATGGTAGCCTGGTGGAAACACGTTCCTTGATCCACCATGGACAGGATACTGTACCTCTCACCATGGACATCTCTCACTTCGAAGATGTCTACACCAATGGCTCTGTTGAACTCGTATGTCCGTGGCAGGCTTACCTTAGCTGTCTGAGCTTTTGGCTTGTGCGCGTCACAGCCTTCACATCTCAAGGTTCTGGCTGCCTTCAAGAATTCAGGCTTTGCTCCTGAAGCTCTCAAGATCTCAAGCAACACTCGTGGAGCTACGTGTCCAAATTGCCTGTGCATCTTGCGCACCGCTATGCGTGTGGCTCTTGGCAGTGCCATCCACTGCTCTCTTCTTTCCTTCTCATCTTTGGGAAGGTTTGGAAGTGGGATCTCTTCCAACATCTGTTCCTCTTGATCGAACAGCTCTTCAGCTTCTTGCTGACTTCTCATCTCTCTCATCTCTGCTGGCTGTTCAAGCTCATCACCATCTGGCAAATCCAGTGGTCCCATTTCATCCAATCTTTCTTCTTCTGCTTCTGCCGGAAATGCGTGACAAAATGTCACAATCGAGTGAAACATCTTCTCGAGTGCCTTCTGGAATTCAGGACACTTGTGAGCATCTTCGACAGTTCTTGGCGCTCTGAACTTGTCCTTCTTGGATGCCCATTCCTTCAAGGAGTTCACATCGTCCTTGCTGTGAATTGAAATGTTTCCAGGCCCGTCCCACCTGGGTATGTCATATGCTTGGATGATGTTGCAGTCTTCTCCAAATTGAGCCGTGATGTACGTGCTCATGCTGTTTTTGCTTTCAATGGATTCCACAACATCCATCATCTTGTTCCCGTCGAATTCCGGGGACTTGACCAACGTAATCTGGTCATAGAATTTTCTGTCCAAGCATTGGTGCAAGGACTTCAGCTCCTTCTCGTTGTTGACCTTCATGATGTCATGTCCTGATGGGGTCAAAGGGGTTGAGAAACCGAGCAAAATTAACAAAGCAAGTGAGGGGGTCCTACATGTATGTTTCCCTTTTACCTTATGTGAACCTTGTGAACCTTTGACATGTTCAACATCCACTTGCCCAACATGCTCAACTCCCAACTCATCCAACCCATCGCGCGGCGCCATGTACGCGCGAGATGCGGACATGTCATCCGTCTTGGTGAAACCGAGCAGCGCGTCGCTGCGCTCGATCTGAATCAGACCGCGGTGAAACTCGCCCTGCTGCCCTTTCGTCATATTCGCGGCGTAGTAGCTCGCGACTCCTTTTCCCTTGCGGTGAGCTCCTTCCACCACCCAGGGTGGAACCAACACCGAACACAGCAGCCTTGGGCGTTCCCCATCTGGGAATTCTTCTTCATAATCCGGGCTCTGGTTGATCTCAATCATCTCCCAGTCGTCGTCCACACTTGGGAGGATCATGGTATATTTCTTCCAACTCTGGATCTCCTTCTGCACGGTCAATCTGCTATTGCGTGGACCTTTCTTGATTGCGATCCTGATAGCCCAATCGTCGAATTCAATCCACTTCAACACGTTGCGCCGAAGTTCGTCCCACTCAGCTTGACTGCTGTTGCACAACTCCAACAGCTTCTTCTTCAGATCCTCTTCGCTGAGTCTTGGGCCTTGGAAGTACTTGAACTTCCCCTTTGGAGACTTTCCCCAACCTTTGGATCCCTTGGGGGTCCATTCTTCTTCTCCTTTTCCACCACCCTTCTTCCAACTTGGTGGTGGCATTGGAGGGCTCTTCGGCTGCATCTGGTTGGGCGCTTCCTTCAATCGCAGCGGGGATCTGCTGCGGTTGCGGCTCTCACGGTTGTCGAAGTCATCCTCCTCATCTTCATCCAACCGTGATGTCTGGGCAAGTCCAGCATTGCCATCATCATTGTCTCCATCACTGCTGTCGTCCAGTGAATCTCTTTCCTTCTCTTCCTCTTCACTGGATTCCTCTTCTGATTCCACATCTTTTACTTCTTCTTCTCCACCGAAGTCTGGAGCCTCTTCATCTTCACCAGTTGCAGTCAGACCGGTGTTCTCTTCTTCTTTCTTTCCTTCCTGCTTCTTCACAGCAGGCTTCTTTTCGCCCTTTTCCTTGAGGACGATCTTCTTGGTCTCAACTTTCCCTTGGGGCTTCTCTCGTTCCTTCCTTTCCTTGCTCCTTTGAGCTGATCTGCCCCGGCTTCTTTCTTCTTTCTTGTCTTCAATCGCCGGTTGCAATCCTTCCTCTTCTTCTGCCATCAGTTCTTCTCTGAGGCTTTGGATTGCTTTCGTAACATCTTTGAAACCGACCTGTTCCAAGATGTTGACCGCTGTGACTTGCAAGTCACGCACGATTCGTTTCAGGTTGCTCTTTGGATTGCCACCTGAATACATGGCGTTTATGCCCTCTGGCAAAAGCCCATCGGCCCTGAGAGAAAGACAAAATTCGTGCTGCTGTTGCGTTGACAAGATGTCAACAGCAGTTTGTGCTAGCTTCTCCTCAACGCCGATCTTCTTAGTCTCCTTGGCCACCTTCGCTTCAGGTGCCTTAGACTCTCCTCGGCCTCGAGAGCGAGATCGTTTCTCCTTTCGCTCACGTTCCTCCTTCTCTCTCTTCTTTTTTTCTATGCGCCTCCTCTGGGCTTCAGCTTCAGCCTCTCGTTCAGCTTGGAGGTCTGGGCTCACCTGCTCGTTGACGTAACCTCGCAGGTCCATCACCTTCGAAGCCCAGGCGACTCCCTTCTTGCACTCCTCCTGGCCTTCTGGAGTGTAGCACAAGCTGCACTTTCCATCCAAACACTCCTTTCGTGGCTCTTCAAGGAGATGCACTTGGACGTCATGTGCCCGGTACATGTACCATCGCTCCCTGATGGCCCTGTAGACCATGTTGGCAGCATGGTACGTCGCCTGACCATCATTGCCATCCATGATGACAATCACCAGTGAGGACTGGTCGTACTCAGGCTTCTGGCTCCAAGCTGTGATGCCTTTTGCAAGCTCCTTGAGGTTCTTCTCGAACTTCTTGTCCTTCATCAGCTGTTCCAAGCCCTTGAGTCCACCTCCAGGATGTTTGATGCCACTCTTGGTGGGCTTGACCTCGACATGGCTCATGTCAAGGAATTCGTAGACCACCTGCTCCGTTGGAAGCTTCCATCCTGGATGGCTTGCCTTCGTGTTGCAGGCATGAGGTGCCATTCCATTGTTGTATGTACAACATCTTCCAACTCATCAGCCTCTGGCGTGCCCAGCGTAGGCCGTGGTCCCTTGAGCTTGCTCAGGTAGTTGGTGAGCCACTTCGAGTTCTCTGCAAGTGGTTTTCCCTTGGACCTTGTCATGCCCCTCTGGGTCTTCTCAAAGCCATAGCCCGTACCGACTATGTGAACCTTGCCCGTGTTCTCTTGGATGATGCCAGGTCCATCTCTCCAGCCACCTCCAGTACGGTAAGGTGCTTGCTGGGGTCCACCAACCATCTCGGGCTTGCTGACCTTCTTCTGCATCTTGTCTTTTTCACGTTCACCTGCCACCAGCGAGACTGGTGGTTGTTGCGTCCCTGCTCGAGAGAAAATGGCTGCGGCTTCCAAACATGACATGTCGTGACAACCTGAACACTCATGTACATGGTCGTGTTCAGAGTCGTGAACATGCAACCCAACATCATTGCCCAACGGGTTCCCCGTACGGTCCTTATCTTCACCTTCTGCAGCTGCATGGTGGACGTGCTCGTTCTCTTCAACGTACAAGCACTTCCTTGATCCACCAGAGCAGAAAGTTTCTTGGTAATCCACCGTTCCAATCCGTAAAGGCCGAAGGTGTCTTGGGAGTTTCCCGTTGCGATGTCGCATTGCCGTCTCCAATGCGCCGATGTCGATGCAGAATAGTCCATTCTGCTTTGCTCGGCAAAGCTCAACTTCCACACCGTAATCCAGCAAGGTTGCTCTTCCAGCTCTCATGTCCTTCACCAAGCCCAATGTCGCCTGGTTTGGTAATGAGATCAGCAATGGCACAAACTGAGGACCTTCCAACTCGAAGGATTCGATCACTCCTGCCAGAGACTTCACCTCTGGTCCAATGTCAATGGCAAAAGGGATTCGGAACATCTTCGAAGCCTTTGTCGCGCTACCACCAACTCCGTTGTAGCTTTTCTCGGAGTGGACGTATTCCAAGGTAAAACCCTTGTTGCGCAACTTGGCAGCGGCGTTCTCGCGCCATGCTCTGCTGTGACACGTGGTATTACAGCCCTCGTCGAGGACGGCCCATACTCCGCCATCCGGCTCAAGGATATCCACCTCACGGAGTTCCTGGTTGACAGTTCTGATGGGGAGTTGGTTCTCTGGAGTCCAGTTGTGGTACTCGTCGTACCCATGCCATGGGTCATATCCCCATTCGTCGCTGTCAGACCAACGACGTCCACCGACTGCCATGTGTGCCACTGGCTGCGACAGTGGTTGAGTCACAACATCGATGTTCTCCTGCAACATCTTGATCAGGTCGCCAACCCTGATCTTGTCGCCAGCTGCCTGGTTCAACTGCTTAGCACACTCTCGCAAGCAGGCCAGAGCTTCACCCTTGCTCAACTCCATCAGCTCTTGGCGCATCATGGTGGTTGAAGCTCGCAGCACTTCCTCACTGCTGGATGCAACGTTCTCTCCAACCTTCTTCCTGTCTCTAGCCACATCTTGTGGCATCTCTGAGATGAAGGTGTGACACTGCAAGCAAAACTTGCGTGACATCGTCTTGGAGCTTCCTCTCCAATCCCAGATGTTGTGAGGACACACATCGTATTCAAACTGCTGCTCAGGCAGCTTCTTCTTCTCTTTCGTCTG